>SCLH01000402.1:566286-593660 GCA_004367855.1 Oikopleura vanhoeffeni | reverse complement strand
ACCCTAACCCTAGCTTTTCCCAAGAAACAGCTTTGCGTCGTTTTATACCGTGTACACTGGACACGAGTTTACCTAACCCTAATTCGAACCTTTTCAAGACAGGATTGTATTTTGTGTTCATAAAAACTATTGTGTACACTTGGGGCATGGCAAAACTTTTGTCAAAAAAACTAGGGTTGGTGCAAAAAGAATAGGGTTCCTACGGAACCCTAATATTCTTACCCCAACCCTATTTTTTTTCGTGACAAACAGTTTTGCATTGTTTTGTACCGTGACACTGGGGGTCAACTTAATTTGTTCCTTTTATATTTTGATTTAATGTTTTTATTACGAGATGATCTCACCGTTCTCGGCAAAAGATATCGCCGATCCACGCACGCTCATAAATCTGACGAAAAAGCAGGCAGCAGTGCCATTCTTTCTTCGTCTTAAACCGATCTATTGGCTTTTATATTTCCAAAACAATTCTGACGATAGAACCCCCTTTAAAACCTAGATAATTTTGGTAAATTATATGCTCATATTTTGTGTTAACCCCTGAATATTTTTTGTCGGTCGTTATCAATTTTTCACTGGACTTTTTCTACATTAACCTCAAATGAAAAAATATCTAGCGACTGAAACCCCCTTAAAACTGCTCATTTTTGAGCAGGCATACTACCTGATTAAACTTTGTGAGAACTTAGTCTTTCCCCTGAGATATTTTATAGCAGCTGCGCTGCTATCATGGTTGGGGTTACATACCCCCGCCAGATTTAGGGCGCATTTTCTGAACAACTTCAACTGAAAGTATAAAGTCCCATTTTATCGGCCTTCGGCAGATTTAGGCATCATTTTCTAAAAAAAATAACTAAACATTTAAAGTCGCCTTCTATCGGCCTTCGGCAGATTAAGGAGTTACTGGTCGCTGGAATTGAATTTTCTTGATAAAAACATAAGCCATACAGGACTTTGAGGATAGTAGTCAGATTAGCCATCTTGTAGAACTATCCTTTATCTTGTAAAATGTAAATTTGTAAAATACAATGTAAAATTTGTAAATTATAAAATTCATTCATTTTTTTTTCTAAGCTACCATTGTTACACTGTGTGTAATTTCCGCCAATGGAGCTGTACTTACCCATTGTGACGCTATCTTCCGCCCACGCAAGCTATCCGAATAAAGCAAGACCGCTTATTAGTATAGTATATATTTTTGGAATCGCAATAAAATTTTCTTTCGACTGACATGCAATATGACCCTATATGAGCTATTTTGGAATTTCGCCTATTGGTGTAATATTACAAAACATTACCCTTCATGATGCTCGCCAGAAAATTTCTAGACATTTTGTGAAAAATCATGGGCATTTATAGTCCAATCCTCGAGAAATTGACGACAACTGTTCCAAAAGCTAAAATTCTTGTTTTCTCTCTTGTGGGGTCATATTACATCAAAACACATTTTTCAAATATATTTTTGGAATCGCAATAAAATTATCTTTCTACTGTTGTGCAATACGACCCTATATGAGTCATTTTGAGATTTGACACCTTCATGATTTTTGCCAAAAATTTTGAAACATTTGGTTAAAAAATCAAAGCCAAATGTAGTCCAGTTCTCGAGAAACGGGGGTTTTAAAATTTGACCGGTTATTACCGGTCATCTGGTTCTTTAAAAATAGATAAATTATCAGGTATCAACTCATTGTCTGCTGGAAACAATCAGAATTTTTGGAATCGGATGAGCCATCTCCGAGAACATTCGATGCAACTGATTTACCTTTTTCACTTAGATAGTTTTTTTTGGGTTGACCTAAAAAAAAACTACCTTAGCTAAACTTTATAATCGATTTATTAGAATATGGCTTCAGTAATAAACTCAAGTATTAAATATTCACAAGACGATATTTTTTATTTCAATAAGATTGATTTTTATGTTTGTCTAGTGAAGTTTTCGATGAATTTTTCTAAAATATAATTAAAAAAAAACCGCAAACTATATTTTCTAAATAAAATTTCGTAAAAAGGGGGTAGGTGTCGCTTTTTGGTACCTTTCAATCACCTCCCACGCCCTCACCGCAACAGCTTCTACGGGCAGCTTCTAAAAAATCTGAGGATACTCGTTTGTAGATCTAGCCTTCGTCTAACGATTACACATCTCAACAGTCAAACCTTGTTACATCACACCACCAGGTGGTGAGTCTATTCTAGAGCACTAAACGTTTTTTTTTAATCTATCTTCTTTTAGACCCCACATACAAAGCGTCTGTCTAAAATGTATACAAAAAGTAGCGAATGAAATGAGAACAAAAAAGTGATGAGAAGGAATTTTTTCGATTTTGTGTTTTTTTCTTCTAGAATCTCACTTAAACGCCGATTTTGCCAGTTTTTCGACTTCAAATCTATCTCTTTTAGACAATTGTTTAGAATGAAGCCATTTTTTCGACTAAGGTAGATAAATATAATGCGGTAAAAAGTGATGAGAAGGATATTATTGAATAAATTCTAGAAAATTGATGAAAGTGAACCGGAAATGAAAAGTTCGAAAAAAAGTTCGTCTGATCAAAACAAAAGTACCACCAAATTGAAGCTGAGATTTCACTGATCAAAAAGTTGGCTTACAGCTAATCAAAATTTTCTACCAATCAGCGTCAAATTCGATAATTAGATTAAACACTTTTGCTTAAAAATAATTGACATTTCTAGAATTCGATTAAGACATTTCCGATAATTTTTATGTCATGCATCGTTTCGGTGGGTCATATTCACACAATAAAAAATGTTCATATTCATGGTGGAATATCGGTTTTATGCGGTTTAAAGCAAAAAAATTCGAATTTTTCAAAATTCTAGTTTGTTCTAGATTGTTTTGAAAAAAATATTGCCACCATGAGATTCCTTGGGTCAACTTTAGTCTAAACCGATATTAAGTATCATTAATTAATTCTATAAAGGGCTCAAAAAAAACGACACTATGTCAGGTGCGATTAGGTCAAGCGACTAATTCGCGCTATAATCGAGAAATCCGACTAGAAAATCAGGCAATGTGGTGTAGTTGGTAAACACACTCAACATCATGATGAGAGAGCCGCGGGTTCAAGCCCCGACTTTGTCTATTCCCCTTTTCAGTCATTACGGACCTAAGCACCTACCCCTTAATTAACTTTTTTCGAATTTTAAACGTCCAATGTTTACAGTTGTCTTTTGGTGAACTTCATTCAAGATTGCAATAAATAAAAATTCGATTAACTTTATTTTTTTGCCGAATTTTGATCATAATTAATTCGGCCATAATCACGAGCTTTTAATATGCCAAGTATTCCTGGTTCCATCCGGACGTCGGTGGTTCTTTACATTTCTGCTGTGATACACAACGTCGCCTTTACAGCTTCCGGTAACTTGTCTCGTTCTGCTGCCAGACCTGGACTCGCGCAATCCCCATATGGAAATCCTAGTCATTTGCTGTTTCCGGTTCTGCGCCTGAGTCGGTTGTACATGCAGCAAAATTAGCTCTGAGGTTCAGAAATAAATTTGGGAAAGATGTTATGACAGAATAGTTTCCGGAACAAATATTGGACATAATGAAGTCGACGAACAGTACTTTATTTCTTATTCATGGATTAAGGGTTCCCAACGGATTTACGTCTTTTAAAAATGGTACGTTACGATAAAACGACTAAGGTACTTTTTTTAAAGGACACATAATAAACTATTTTGACGAAGTCGAAGCTCAGAAATGGTATCATCAAATCGGTTTTTTGCCATGGTGTACCTGACAAAAATTCCAACGACAAATACAAAAAAGTGTCATTTGACACCAATGAGAGGTGTCAAATTGTCAAAAAATATTGTCAAAAAATTCTCTCAAAAATGATTCAGATAGGTAATACTATCAACTCGTCATGTTTCAGCAGTAAATAAAAATACAAAAAGTGTCTATTTGACACCAATGGAGGTGTCAAATGTCAAAATAATATGTCAAAAAAATTCTCTCGATAGAATGATTCAGATAGGTTATATCGTATATCATCATGATCAGTCAGACATAAGAAAATTCAAAAATAGTGTTCTATTTGACACCAAAGCCGAGGTAGTCGTACCTCAAAAAAATAGTGACTATAAAAGACTTTCTGATGAGAAAAACCATGAACCACGGCCAGCTAGGGTTTTCATTAAATGTTTTATCCGTAAAAGATTTCTCTGAAAACCGGATTGAGCACGATGCATTAACGGGTGAACAGGTCTGACTGGGAAGATAAACCGAAAAAAAAATTTGGTTGTTTGGAATTTTGGTCAGTGTATATTATATATAAAACCGTTTTGATGATACCACGTCGCTTCGACTTCGCAAAAATAGTTTATTTGTCCTTTAAAAAAAGCCTACCTAAAGTAATTTGACTTAACTTTGTTCCCTGAAGAGAAGTCAAATCTGACTTTTCATGATTTTCTCAAGTAACAGTCTCAACCTGTTGGTGCAAAAATATATTGTTTAACCTCCGCGGATAAACAAATTGAAAAACGGCAAATATCAGATTTGACTGAATCATGCAAAAAACGATCGTAGTTGCTAGAAATTTTGAGAACACATCAATGTAACATATTGGTTAACGGCTAATATCTTTAATTCGACTAGATTCTTTTCTGATATCTTTCCTGGCTTTATTTCGATAGAGGAGTCATAAACTTCAAATTGAGTAAAANAATTTTTGAATAAAATTCTAGAAAATTGAATGAAAGTGAACCGGAAATGAAAAGTTCGAAAAAAAAGTTCGTCTGATCAAAACAAAAGTACCACCAAATTGAAGCTGAGATTTCACTGATCAAAAAGTTGGCTTACAGCTAATCAAAATTTTCTACCAATCAGCGTCAAATTCGATAATTAGATTTAACATTTTGGCTTAAAAATAATTGACATTTCTAGAATTCGATTAAGACATTTCCGATAATTTTTATGTCATGCATCGTTTTCGGTGGGTCATATTCACCAATAAAAAATGTTCATATCATGGTGGAATATCGGTTTTATGCGGTTTAAAGCAAAAAAATATTCGAATTTTCAAAATTCTAGATTTTGTTCTAGATTGTTTTGAAAAAAATAATTGCCACCATGAGATTCCTTGGGTCAACTTTAGTTATAACCGATATTAATGTATCATTAATTAATTCTATAAAGGGCTCAAAAAAAACCGACACCTATGTCAGGTGCGATTAGGTCAAGCGACTAATTCGCGCTATAATCGAGAAATCCGACTAGAAATATCAGGCAATGTGGTGTAGTTGGTAAACACACTCAAATCATGATGAGAGAGCCGCGGGTTCAAGCCCCGACTTGTCTATTCCCCCTTTTCAGTCATTACGGACCTAACACCTACCCCCTTAATTAACTTTTTTTTCGAATTTTAAACTCAATGTTTACAGTTGTCTTTTGGTGAAATTCTTTCAAGATTGCAATAAATAAAAATTCGAATTAACTTTTTATTTTTTTGCCGAATTTTGATCATAATTAATTCAGGCCATAATCACGAGCTTTTAAATATGCAAAGTATTCCTGGTTATGACGTCGGTGGTTCTTTACATTTCTGCTGTGATAACAACGTCGCCTTTACAGCTTCCGGTAACTTGTCTCGTTCTGCTGCCAGACCTGGAGACTGCGCAATCCCATATGGAAATCCAGTCATTTCTGTTTCCGGTTCTGCGCCTGAGTCGGTTGTACATGCAGCAAAATTAGCTCTGAGGTTCAGAAATAAATTTGGGAAAGATGTTATGACAGAATTAGTTTCCTGGAGAAAATATGGACATAATGAAGTCGACGAACCAAGGTAATCTTTATTTCTTATTATGGAATTAAGGGGGTTCCCAACGGAATTTACGTCTTTTAAAAATTGGTATTACGATAAAACGACTAAGGTAGCTTTTTTTAAAGGACACAAATAAATCTATTTTGACGAAGTCGAAGCTCAACATGGTATCATCAAAAACGGTTTTTTGCATCGTGTACCTGACCAAAATTCCAACGACAAATAAAAAAAGTGTCATTTGACCCAATGAGGTGTCAAATGTCAAAAAAAATATTGTCAAAAAATTCTCTTCAAAATTGATTCAGATAGGTATATACTATCATCTCGTCATGTTCACAGTAAAAAAATACAAAAAAGTGTCATTTTGACACCAATGGAGGTGTCAAATGTCAAAATAATATTGTCAAATAAAATTCTCTTTCAAAAAATGATTCAGATCAGGTATACGGAATAGCGTATCGATCGGGTCTGATCAGTTCAGCAGTAAGAAGGAGATTCAAAAAAGTGTCATTTGACACCAGAGGGGGAAGTCGTCCAGCGGACGTCAGGAGAAGAAAGATGTGACCGGAACGGGAAAGAGTTTCTGGATGGAATAAACTTGACACCCGGAGCCGCAGGATTTTCAAAAATAGTTTACCGTAAAGCATTTCTCTGAAAACGGATTGAAGCACGATCATTACGGTGAACCGCGTCTGACTGGGAAAAAAACGAAAAAAAAATTGTTAGTTGGAATTATTCGGTCAGTGTATCGATTAAATAAAACCGTTTGATGATACCACGTCTGACTTTCGACTTCGTCAAAAATAGTATTTTATTATGTGTCCCTCTTCAAAAACAACCTACCTAAAGTAATTGACTTAACTTTGTTCCTGAATGAAAGAGTCAAATCTACTTTCATGATTTTTCTTCAGAACTGTCCAACTGTTCGGTGCAAAAAATATATTTTTAACCTCCGGATAAACAAGATTGAAAAACGGAAATATCAGATTTTGACTGAACATGCAAAAACATCGTCAGTTGGCTAGAGAATTTTGAGAACACATCATGTAACATTGTTAACGGCATACTTTTAATTTCGACTGATTTTTGATATCTTTCCTGGCTTTATTTTCAGAGGAGTTCAAACTTCAAATTGAGTAAAAATTGGCTCGAAATTCGTGAAATTCAGGGTTTAAATAAATGAATCCTGTACGAAAACTATAAATTGTTCTCGTGAACAAATAATCAAAAAAGAAACAATTCTGACCTTATTTCGAAGAATAAACAACTTATTCTAATCTGGAGAAAACAAATAATCGACTAATTTCACCGCCAACTTTTCTTTGCGTGCTTTCGCTAACGAATCATGCCGCGCGGTAGAATCTAATACTCAATTTTTAAATATAAGGTTTGCGTATATATCGATATAGACAAACCGACAGAAATTTGGCGATTTTTGGCTAGTTATGCATTTTATGTGTTCATGATTGTTGGGAGTTATGGAAATTAGGTTTTAAAACTCATTTTCTGTCCACCAAATGGCCGAAAATATTGTTTTCTGCCCGGAATCGTCTTCAAAGAAAGTTTTTGGATTTTTTAGAATTAAAAAAAAATTAACTTGAGTTTAACTGAAGTAAAATATTCATAATGCTGGTAATTGTTATAAAGCAAAACCTTGAGACACTACAGCCTCTCGAAAAACTGAACTTAAACAATGTTCCTCCTTGGGGCCATTTGGCTTTAGCCTTATTTAAAAAGTTGGAAATAATTTTGCCGCTGTTTCTTAAAACATTTAATTTTAGAATTACAAATCCCATTTTATACAGCCACGTGGATGCAGCCATCCCTACTCCGGATAAATGGTGTAGTAAATTATCATCTCAAGAAAATGAAAAAGTCCAAAAAGCAGTAGATGATGCAAAAGCCCACTGGAATAACTCTTACAACAACCTTTCATCATACAAGCCAGGTCGACTTTGTCGAAACACTGGGCCCTGGGCAGAAATGGGCCGAGCCAGCTCAAATGACTCAGAAATGTGGGATACTGGATATAATACCGACACTCTCAGGTATATTTTGGCGAAATCGGTCGAAGTGCCTGAAGGTTTCAAAATAAATGCGCAATTGGAAAGGCATACAAGGCAAAGAATTGAAACGGCGAAAACTGGACAGAAAATTGACTGGGGATGTGCTGAAGCAATGGCTTTCGGATCGTTATTGCAGGTAAATTCGAGACTCTGAATTGCTGCAAATTGTTTCCAAGAGGACTTTGTCTAAGCGGGCAAAATGGGAAAAAACTACGCATTTTCGAAAACCCAAAATAAAGTCTGGTGTTTCTTTTTTCAGCGTAATTTAAGGGGTATGCGACTCTGATTTGATAAAGGCCTTAGAGGCATTAAAAATGATTCAAATTGATAAGGGGTGATAATTAAGTGTACTACGAACCCAATCATCAAAAAAAATTAAGAAATTTTCGCATTTTTTCAGTTTGGCTTTTTTAGTTGGCAGTTGAATGCACCTTAAGGTGTGTACCTAAGGAATGTACCTAAAGGTAGTTTTTTCTAAAGGAGGTCACCCTTCTCATGACTATCACGGGAAAACCATAGGCTGAGATATCCGAGAAATAGTTTGTTGCATTCAACTGCCAACTAAAAAAGCTCGATATAGAATTATTATCAAGTTGATTTGGACATCCGGTTCCCGGAGATATAAACCGGTAATAAGTATTTTTTTTTTGGTAGGTTCGAATCTCGGTGGCCCCAGAAATTTTGTGATTTGAACGCCAAATCAAAATATATTTTTCCAAAAACTCTGCGCGAGCGGTCTTGCTCACTTTTCTGTCCTGGTTTATTTTAAATACAAGTATCATTGTTGAACCTTGAAAAAAATATTCACTTTTGTAAGCACGCGTTCTGATTGGACGAGCCATCCGTCACTTTCGATTTTTTTAGGATGCAAGATTTTTGTTTAATATATCAAAGAGAGGTAAAATGTTGGTGCAACGATATTGTACTTTTGCGACAATTCGCTATTGAAAACCCCTTAAAATGCGACGACCACCCCTTAACTGCTTGAACTATAATTTTGATGAATCCCGATTTTTTTCTTAAAAATTTTACCGAAAATGCTTATATTAATAATCTCCGGTTGTCCGATAAAAAGGAAAAATTTCTCCATGAGACTTTTTTTTAGTGCAGCTGGATGCAAAAAAAAATTTTCGCGATATCTTCTATGGTTTTCCCGTAATCGATCATGAGAAGGGTGGCCTCCTTTAAAAAAACTACTTTACTCCTCACCACCCCGAAACGAAGACTTCGCCTAACACCCAAAAGCGTATCTAAAGGAATACTTTGAGCGCTTATCACGGGAAAACTGAAAGAGTAATAAATACAAATAATAAATTGTTAAAAAAATTATTTTCAGTTACAAATTTAAGCAATAAATGTGAAACTAAAATTTCCGGAAATTCCGATCCCGGTCTATAAATTTTAATTTTTGCCTCTCGTTTGCCTGTCAAAGAAACTTTAATTTCTCAACTCATAAAATAATAATAAAAATCGAAACGTTGATAATAATGAATTAATATTCAAATAAATTGATTAACCTCCTCACAGACCCGAAAACGAGAACTTCGCCTCACACCAAAAGCCTATCTAAAGGCAATACTTTGAGCGCTTATCACGGGAAAACTGAAGAGATATCAATTAACTTAAATTTCATGATTGATATAGGATAAATTAAGTAAATAACACAAAATTCAATCTGTGAACTCGTAGACTTAAGCCAGAGAAAAGAGAGGTTCACTCAACCTTGAATTCTGGAAACCATACTTTTTTACAATGACATATAAGTTACGAATTAACAAGTGAAACTTTAGCTATTCATAGCTTGTCTCAGATTTGAAATATGTATCTCGACTGCTTACAAACAATTTATTCATATCGCCGCGCGTCAAAATATGTAGCAAAATGTGAAAAATATTGCTAACATTCTGATAACTCAAATCAGTACCACCTATGTTCTAATACTTGATCGATTTGTCTTTGTTCGGCTTATTGGGTTAAATGCCGTTCAATTTTTTTCGGAAATAATTTTTTCAAAAATATTTTTTTCATTATTTGAGTTTCGTAAAGAGACTGCAGAAAAAATAAACTTATATCAAAAAATCCGAAATACTTTCCTAAAAATTGGCTTCCTCAGAATTTTGATTTTATGTATCGTTTTCACACAATTAATTTTGTTAAGAAATTTTGGCAAAATCTTAAAAAAAAGTAGGAAAAAATATCTTTCAACGGCTAATCGTATGAAATTTTCAACAATATTTTTTGAAATAAAATTGCAACTCTATGATGCATTTGAATTGTAGGTCTGGTGAGCGATGTTATTTCTGCGCCGTTTTGGCCCCCGAAATTTTTTTTGCCTTCAGATAGTCAAAGGGTGTGAGGGGTTAAGTATTTTTAAAAAATGAAGTTAAAAAATAACGTTTGCTTAAATTTGACGACTAAAACTTCAAAATATGCGTCTTGACGTAAGCCAACTTTCTCATCAGGTAGCTTTTTTTTAAAAGAACCCACCCTTGTCAGCAAATAATCTGCGAAGCCAAAAATGTCAACAAACAGTTTTTTGTATCATGTACACAAGTGAATTTGTGACATGGAAAACTTTGTGTCTTTTTCCATGTCAACCAGGTCACTGGTAACATAGCTTTGAAATTACTGGTTTTTCTCAGGCAAAACATGGGAATTTTCGAAAATATTTTTTTTCGGAAGTATGCCGTACGAAATTTTTTTTATTTTCACACTTCTGTTGATTCGTTGCCACATAGAGACCGATTATTACCAAGAATAAATACATTTGGATTAAAATAAGCGAAAAAATGTCCCTATTGAGATTCGAACTCCTAAACTTTCGGTTTAAAAATCAATTACCGGTGAACCGGTTGACTTGGAAAAAAACAAAAAGTTTTCCATGTCACAAATTCACTGTTGTACATGATACAAAAAACTGTTTGTTGATATCTCTTATGGCCTTCGAGTTATTAGGCTGCCAAGGGTGGATTCCGTAAAAAAAAGCTACCTCAGTGTTTCACTGGCTTTCTTTTGAGCCTACTTTAGAAAAAATCGAAGCATTTTTTTTCGGAACTTTTTCGAAAATGACCAAAAAAATCATATTTCGAGTTTTAGCTGGAAATTGCAAAAAAGCTCGGCTGTTTATCTTACACATGTTCTGGGGGATACTTGATAAAAATTTGAGCCATTTGCAAATATATCCTCGGAGGAGATAGATTTTGAAGTCTGAAATTGTAAAAAATCGTCGGTTATTTGGCGTTCTAGAATTGTTCAGTCGCCGGATCAAAAAAAACTCGTCGATAAAGACTGACATACTACCGTTACGTGATAGATTTTGCAGTTTTGAAAGAGTCTTCTTGTAAACATACTGTGACTATTGGTGTAGATGTCAAAAACCATATGTGATGAACTATTTTGTAAGATTAAGGATAGATCTACAAATAAGTATTTTCGGTTTTTTCTCATGAGCTCTTAGTTTTCAGTATATTTCACCGACAAAATGTCAAATCAGAGTCGCATACCCCCTTAAATGGTACTGTCAGCTGCATCGAATGTTGAATTATATCCCACAGCCAAATAGTTGATACGTGTCCTGCATTGATTTTTGGGAACCAGATTTCCGGTTAACCGACGGGTTTGTCGAGAGCCGGACTAAGTATGCCTTAAATTTTTAAACTTAATGTCCTTTTGGCGAACATCTGAAAGGGTCAAATCTTGTAATGTTAGGTGTCACATTAGTCAAATTAGACAATTACTCGTATCTTATCAAATTTTATTTCTTTAGCAAGGATTTGGTGTCCGAATTGCTGGACAAGAAGTTGGTCGTGCTACTTTTGCCCATCGCCATTGTATTCTAACCGACCAAAATAGCGAAGAACAGTGTATTCCTTTATCGGATCTTGGAGATTTTTCACCTATTAACGCCCCTCTTACCGAGCAAGCCGTTGTTGCCTACGAATGGGGATATTCTATCGATAATCCTAAAAATCTTGTTATCTGGGAGGCTCAATTCGGAGATTTTTGGAATCAAGCACAAGTTTCTGTAGATACTTTAGGTAACCTTTAATGAATCTTGCACATGTTTTCAAAACTTTCGTACTCGAATTTTGAACCAACTAATTTCATGCTGATACCAAAGATAGAGCCAGACAAAAAAATTTGCCATCGATTTTTAAATTTTAAGCAAAAAACGCCCATTTTTTTCGGTTGTCCGGTAATTAACTGGTTAAATTTCCAAAAATCGGTTCTGAGAAAAGGGCACATCCCTCAAAGTTATATGTTTGTCATATATTAAAACTTTTCGCCTGTATTTTTTTTGTAATGTGACACCCCCAAGGAGTCACATAAGAGTTTGTGCATCTTTTAATTAGGAGAACCCGTGGAAATAAAAATATAGCTATGTCACATAGCCTATGTGGGTATTTTTTCATGATAAATGTTTTGCAATAAAAGTTTTGTCATATGACACCTCTAAAGTGGTGAAATTACAAGAAAAATCGGATGAAAAGTTGAAGTAGTAAAAAGCTACCAATCTTAAGGGGGTAGTGTCTGTGAAAAAGTTTTTCTGAAAGTGAGAGAACTATACTAAATCGACGAAAAAAAAACAATTGGTGATGGTTTCGCGACTTTTCATAAAGTGGTTTTTCCACCAGAGGGCGCCAAACTTAAAACTTTAGGTACATTTTTCTGGTTAAGTACATATCAGATCAAGTTCATTTTAAGGACAAATTTAGCTTATAAAACTAAACTTATAAAACTACGGTTCAGTTTTTTGAAAAAACTTGAAATACAGTAGATAACCTCAAAAATGTGAATTTTTGTCCACTTAGGTACATTTTCTCAGAAAACTGCTGATCAGAATATAATAATTTTTTAGAGGTTACATTCCTTATACAATTTCGGAGCAAAACTTAGGTGTATTTTTTTCATTTTTTTGATCTAACAAGAAATATAAGCATAATTATAATGCCAGAAAATTTTTTAAGCAATATTCAAAAATAATAATAAGTTATTTTTTCGTGAGGCTTTGAAACCTTTAAGTGATTTTCTCTTGGCCGACTTAGTATAGAACTCTCACTTCCAGAAAAACTTTTTCACAGACACTACACCCTTTAAGCAAAAATATTTCGGAAATAAGAAATAAAATCGGCTCTACTTTGGGTCAGATAAAATTATTTCAATAACTTTTATATTAATAAGTTACCTGTGGCGAATCAAAATGGGGTCTCCAGAGCTCTTTATTAATGCTTTTACCCCACGGCCACGATGGTGCAGGGCCAGAGCACTCTTCAAGCAGAGTCGAACGACTTTTACAACTCACAGATTCTCTCGAAAATGGGGTTGATCCCGATAACGTCAACATGCAGATTTTATGGCCTTCAACAGCCGCTCAATACTACCATCTGTTGCGTAGGCAGATGGTTAGAGATTACCGAAAACCAGCCACTGTTGTCATGCCAAAAACATTGCTGAGACTCGGGGGGTCAATGTCAGAAGTTGGGGAAATGGGACCAGGGACGTTTTTCAAAACTGTGATCGATGAGCCTCTTGGGAACACGAAATCGGCAAAGAAAGTAATTGTAACGTGCGGAAAACATTATTTTACACTTTTAGATGAAAGAAAAAAGAGAGGATTGGAGAAGGAGGTTGCACTTATTCGATTAGAACAGCTTGTTCCATTCCCATCAGCAGATATTAATGGTGATTATTTTCAATTTTGTTTATTAACTTTAAAGTTGCCTTATGAACAAATTACTTTGAAATGTGAATTGTTAGAGCTTCGAAATGAATTTATTAATTTTGCGTCAGCGTGTCCTGGGATGAAAATATGATTTTTTGAAAATTTCTTTCTTTTTTTGAGTTCAGAGTACATGGGTAATGTGTATGATATTATTGATGTATTTGTTCTTCACAGTTTTAAAAATAGATCGGGGGTAAAATTTAAAAACAGGAAATATGAAATAACTAAATCTTTATATTGTGTTACTGAGGCATACTTAATTAATTTTCTACTAATCAGAAGCCTGCATTTTTAGAAATTTTTGGATTTTTTTTTCAAATATAAGACATTTTGGCTTCCTCGTATTTTCTATATATACAATGTACACTGACGGCTTTGCACTTTAGTGAATCTACGAATGCTCTCCCTGGTGGTAACGATTTCAAGAAAACGGCTGGGTGGAAGTCAAAAAAAAAATTTTACCATTCGGCTTCAAATTTTCAAATCAAATTTTTTTGAGATAAAATTTTGTAATATGACCCCAAAAGGTCAAATTTGAAAAATAATCCGCATGGGGTCATATTACATGTCATATGAAAGGAAATTTCATGACAATTCCGAAAATATAAAAATTATTTTTTTCTGGTTTAATGTGACCCCGGAATGTCGATATTGAGTATTTCAGCCCCCGAAATTCCAAAATCTCGAGATCCGTAGACCCCAAGAGTTCATTTTAGCACCAAATTATATAAATTATTTTTTTTATCTTGTGATACAGTATGTCTTTATTCACATGGGAAAATTGAAGGATGGTTGGGAAGAATCCATTGAGCCCTTAAAATTGGCCCTTATGGGATCATATTACATAGGCACTTTCATGACGACCAAAAAATATAAAAGCTATTATTTGTCCCTAAGTATGTTATATCGAAAATCCTGCCTAGTCGTATAAATTTATCACTACGTCACAAGAATAGAAAGTGACCAATGAAATCACTGGATTCTCGAGAAGTGACCAATGAAATTACTGGATTTCTCTATTTGTGACGTATTGATAAATTAATACGACTAGGCAGGATTTTCGATATAACTAGCGTGTCCACCATTAATATCGACCTATAGAAATAATGGGTGGATTGTTCTGTAACTTCTTGGGGGTTAATCATATAAAAAAATTACGAGAAAATTTTTTGGTCGTCACGTGATCAAAACATAGCAATTTTTCATATTTTCAGTATTTAATTATTTAAAAAGAAATGCCGCATCGGTAGTTTTTTGTTCAACACCACTTATTAATGAAATTAACACACTTTTTGAAAAAAAAATTAAAATTTTCATTGCCATCCACCGTGGTTGATATCACAGGAATGAAATATAACTTTTCTTTGCTAGATTTTGCTCGAGTTTAGGACTCAAAAAACCATCTATTTTGGTAAAAAATGCGATTTTTGAGAATAAACTATCATTTGTTTCAAAAAATATTAATTTTTGAGAAAAAAAAATCTCACCACAAAACGCGCAATAAAATTTAGCACAAACTGGTTGATCTGGTAAGTTAAACCTACGTGGTCGATTTTGACCCAAAATCGAATGTTGGACACGCTATATCCATTATTATCCCGGGTCACTTTAAAAACTTATTCCCTATTCTTTTAAACAGGCAAATAAGTTTTTAAAGTGACCCGGAAATACATGGATATATTGATAAAGAACGCTCAGAGGACATCCCCGCCACGATAGATTCTCGAAGGGAAAACGTAAATATTTGAAGAGGCAGATTTTGGTTTTGGAACGCTCTCAGGCCATCTGCGCCATTTTCAAATTTTAGAATCTATCGTGGCGTGGATTAGATCCACTGGATCTCTTCTGAGCGTTTTTATCAATATAACCCCGTTATGACCAAAAAAAGAACGGGAATTTCCAAAAATGTCATTTTAACAGCATTGCTCATGAAATTTCAAAGAGAATCATTCTCGGGGTTAAATTTTGTAATATGACACAGAACGGTCAAATTTAAAAATGAATTGCATTTGGTCATATTACATTTCACGAGCAAATTTTTCTATTTTGAAAATTGAATTTCTTTCGTGACAAGTTCTAACACAATTATTCATTGGTCAATTTAATCTAATTTTTTGATTCATAACAAATTTTGTATAAGTTTGGGAGATTTCAAAGAAACATTGTTTAGACATTATTTTAATAATAACTTAGTAAATAACAATTCATTTTTACGAACTTATTTAAAATTATTTATATTAAAATTATTTATATCTAGGTGTATCTTATGGTATAAAATTATATTTTTTGATAAATGCTCAAATTATAATTTTGGATTCGCCATAAAATTGTAGCGACTGACAACAATTAATAATTGTCAATTATTCTCACATCTGATATTTGGATATAAGTTTAAGTGAATCCGAAAAATGATGTTAAGTAATAAAGTTAAGACTCTAAACAAAGTCTATTTGAAATCTCCGAAAAACTTACAAAATTTGTTGTTAATCATAAAACACGAAATACATACATTTCTTAAAATATGTAAGTCAGTCATACTCTAGTATACAGTATACATATTTTTTCTTATCATGATTTTCATTGGGTATCCAAACTAGAGTATACTGTATACTCTAGTTTGGCTACCCAATGAAAATCATGATAAGAAAAAATATGTAAATACTAGTAGAGAAAAGTCACCGTTGATATCAACTTAAAAAGTGAAAAAACTTCATGCGTTTAGCAGATTAGATGGCCCATATTTAGGGAGCGCACCGGGCCAATTTCTAAGGTGTGAACGGTTGCTGTTGAAGCAAAACGAGAAAAAAATCTTGAGCAGAATTCAAAATGAAAAAAATATTTTTTTTCAAAAATCTGTTTTTTTACCGGTTAAAATACCGGTTTTTTATTTAAATTTGGGCTGGTGACGTGGGGTCTAATAATATAATATGACACTTTCAAACATTATAATTTATTTTCTATACTATTCAAATAATTTAGCTACTCTGATTAACTACAGCGCTGCCGAAACCATGATATTTGCTCAAGAAGAGCCAAGAAATTGTGGAGCATGGTCATTTGTCAAACCTCGGCTAGACTTTATTTCCGGTCATAAGTTTAACTATGCTGGTCGTCCAGAAATGCCAACTTCCGCCACTGGAAATGGTAAAGAGTACAAACGACAAATGTTCGATATGATTGAAGCTGCGTTTAATTGATCTTCAATTGATAAGCACGCATCTTTTAAAAATTTTAAGAATTTGTGCCTTGTGTGCTATTTTTTATATGGTTCGATATTTAAATTTTGATAGTCCGACATTTCCATGCCTAAGTTTTTTACCCAAAAATCAAAAGTTTTAATAAATTTAATGATATTTTTATAAATTATAACCTCTCATTTAACTTTACTTAACCCTTAGAGGCACAGAGCCGTTAAAACCCTTTTAATTGTTGTTATTTGTCAAGTACAGTGTGTTACTTTTTAAACTATACATTTTGATTCAGCCAAATAGAAGAGACATAATTGTTGGCGGGCCAATGAAAATTGCCAAAATCACAGTGTCTTTTTTCATCTTAGAGGGAAAAAAGGACATACGGTATTTTAAACATTCGTAGTTCCGAGGATTCTCCGAAATAGTATTATCAAACCATGTTGTAATTATCAATAATCCACGAAATACTAAAGTATATATAATTAATTAAAAAATCACTAAACTTCAAAAATCAGCGTTCGAAAATGGTAGCATTATGACTTTTATCGCTATATCCCGTCAAAAACGCCATAATTACCTCTTATTACCTAACTGTGTCTGATTCTGGTGTTATTTATCAAAGTTTATCGGTTTTCTGTGTGTTTTAATTTTTTGCCCGAACGCTTCAAAAATTGTACAAAATTATTCACAGTGAAGTCCTTTAAAAGGACGTTTTATATTTATATAAAAATAATTGTCTTACAAAAAGTACTTTACTGGGCCATGAAAAGATGCCTAGGTATGTTACCTACGTATCGAACTAAGGAATCTTTTTATGGTGAAGTTAAGTACTTTTCATATGACACTCTCTTAATACTAATAGGGAGCGTCCTTTAAAAACACTTCATTGTACTATAAAAGGTTTTTATCTTGAATGAAAAAAAACATTGAAACTTACTGTTTCACAAATCAGATACTATTATTTCTTTAATATATTTTTTGTAAATTAAGATTACATAAAAATATGGATAATTCGTTATTGGCTCAAATTCAGGCAAAGAAAAAATTAAAGAAAGTTGCTGAATACGAGAAAAATGATAAGTCAGAAGTTAAAGGCGCCGGAGCTATCGTAGGCGCAGAACCTAAAAGTAACCAATCAAGTTAGTACTGCTTGCCTTTAAATTGAAATTTTTCGAAAAAAAATAAACGAATTAAAGTTTTACTGTGGTTTTTGGCCAAGCGGACAAAACGGGATTTTTACTATAAATTCAATCATCATAAAGATGTAGTGGACAAAACAGGATTTTTAATTCTGTCCGCTTGTCCAAAACCAACAGTATTTATTATCCCTATAAAAATGAAAACTCAGCCTGTACATATTTATAAGAGATTTTTCTTAAGAGATTTTGTAATTTTTCCTTTTTTAATTTTATTAAGAATATTTTTGAGTCATAAATTGATAAAAAAAGAATGAACAACGATAGAGAGTTATAAGAAGATTCTTTATTCAGTTTTATATTACAGCTTTAATTTGAGTATAGTTTTCTTACAATCAAAATTAATTTCTAGAACTAGGAAAAAATAGGTTTTCCTTTTTGAGAAAGTCGTCGCGTAAAGGTTTGTATCCAGGATTATATTAGATAAAAATTAGATATTTTTCGAGATGAAAAGTAGTACACTACTACACATGTACAAATTGGCTACCTCAGAAAGTTTCCTAACTTCTCTTTTTATAAATCATAGGAAATAGATAACAAAAATTAGGGTACAAAGCTGTCTTAAGGGGGTAACCGACGGAGGCTGTATCTGCCGAGACTCCAGAAGGTGACAGGAAGCGTAATTTAGTTGCCAGTGTCATTTTGTCGGTGGCTGGGTGCTTCTCAAAAATATTATGAATAAAAAAAGTTTCGATAGTCAAAAAATTGCCAAATAATTTTCTATATTTTCATAAGTTTTTATTTTCCTAATCCGCAGCTGGTATCTTATTGAAAGTTAGTAATCTCTTTGCCTCTAATTTTTTGTTGGCATTAGATCAGCTGTGAATTAGATCTTGAAAATGGCAATAAAAAAATTTAATGAAAATTTCGAAAAAAAATTAATCCAAATATTTTTTTAAGATCCAGAATGTGGGTAAACCGACGGAGGCTGTTTCTCGAGACTCAAAATGATAGAAAAGCCATTATATAGCTGCATTCTTATTTCTATTAACTGTTGCTTATTAAAAACCTAAAAAAGATGAAGTTCGATAAAAATTTTTCCGATTTGCCATAATTAGTGGAAATTTTCTAAGTATTTTTTTCAAGGTAGATTAACTTTTTCTCGTGATCTAGACATTGGATCTGACTATTTTAACAACTTATTATTGTGCAACTACTGACAAAATGTATTAAAAATTAGGAAATTTTTACTCGAAAAAAGTTTAGGAAATTTTTCTCAAAACCCTTTATTTTTTGACGAATTGAGGAAATAAACTTTGAATGCATCTAAAAGCCTAATTATGAGAAGAATTTGAAAAATACTCGACGCACCTCTACCTCGTTTGCAACAAGTTCTTAAAAAATGCTTTTATTTGTAAAAAAAATTCTGATATTGTTATTCGAAGAAAATGCCTTTGGTACCTAGCGAACATGCGCAAAAAACACCTATTTATTTTGGAAGAAATTTCTCTTATAACTGAGAATATGTTGAAAATCAGGGGCACGCCACGCTGTGAAGCTTACAAATTAAAGTTAATACATAAAAAGAGAAAATTGATATCCAGGAGCTAGATGTGTTTTGTACCAAATAAATGGAAAAGAATCACTTTGGACGTTTATACGCCGGCGTCCCGGTTTCATACAAAAAACTTTTGACAAGACCATTTTTTGAAAAGTTCAAACAAATACTCCTGAAATCCGAATTTGAACTCAATACGTAATTGCGGAGGGGTGGGAGTATGGCTGGTCAGGACAACGTGTTGAAATTCAGTAAGAAACCCGTCGTAACCCCTTAAGGGGGTTAATGTACGCAAGATAGATTTGTGCCTGATAAAAATTTACTCCTCACTAATTCGGCCATAAGAAAATAAGAATGAGCTTGGTCTTAGACTTTTCGATCACTGTTGCTTCAACCAGTGCCGTTGAAGTGCAAATCTGAGGCATGTTATAACTGCTCTTCTCAGGCTAACCTTGCAAGCCTCAAAATAATAATTAATTATCGTTGTGACTAGAGATTTAGTGCATTCTAGCGGTATGGCAAAGCAAAAAATTTTGTCTCGTGGTTACAGTTAAGTATAACCTGAAAAAAACTGAAAAAAAACATATTTTTTTATATTTTTTCAAAACGCTTCTCCACTAGCGCGTGTTGATTCTTGAGATCAAATAGTGTTGCCCATACAAATTTTTCCAGAACCTCAACCTAGTTGTTTTGGCCGGAGCAAAAATATTCTCCAAATAATTATTCTAGAATTATGTTTATTTTGAAATGTTGGAAAAAAAAAGATTTTTTGACAAAAATGAAAAAAAAATGTTTCTCATGAAAAAAGAGTCACTTAAATTTAAATTTTAAAAGTGGTGATTATACTCCTTTATATTCAAATTTTCTCAGGATCAAGAAAAACATGGTTTTGAAAGTTCCAGGATATCTATGTATATACTTGCCATATACAAATCTGATAACTTAAAAGGTAAGACTAAGATTTCAAAATGAAGTTTTATTTGAAGCACAAATTATCATCGCTGAGGGAGAAATTTGAGTATAAAGTAGGTTATAATCAGTCACTTTTTAAAATCAAAGATTAATGATTTTTTTTCTTGAGAAAAATCTTTTGTGGTATTTGTTGCAAAAAAAAAAATTCTTCCACAAACATGTTCAAAAATAACAAAGTTCTAGAAGATAATATTTTATTGAAGAATATTTATGCTCCGGCCCAAAACACTACAGTTGAAGGTTCTGGAAAAGATATGAATGGGCAAACATAATTTGATCTCAAGTTAACATCCGGCCTAGTGGAGAGCGTCGTGAAAAGAGGTTGAAAAATGATGTTTTTTCGCACGTTTTTCAGGTGGTATCTACGTACCTGTACCAATGACAAAAAATTTTTCGCTTTGCCATACGCTTAGATTCACTAAATCTCCTAGTCACAACGATATAATAGAAATTGGGCTTGCAGGTTTACGGCGGAGAGCAGTTATAACACTTTGTGCCCTAGAATTTGCACTTCAACGCCACCTGGTGAGGCAAAACAGTGATCGAAAAAGTCTAAGACCAAGCCATTCTTATTTTTTGGTCCGAATTAGTGGAGGAGAAAATTTTTAAGGAAAATCATATTGCGTACATAACCCCTTAAGGGAGTACTGGTCGCATTTAGAGACTTGGACATGCAATTTCCAGATTATTTTAAAAATTTGTTTTGTTTCTGAAAATACGGACCAAAAAATAAATTGATCGAGTGTCTTTTATATTTTATTTGTCCAGAAAAAGTATTTTTATCGCGATCAGAAATTTTTCAATCCACGATGTTGTCGAAATTTGGAATTTATGATAATTGAATCGCTGTTTCTGAAAAAAACGAGATACAAATATCCAATTATGAACCTTGGGCTCTGCCCGTATCCTTAAGGATAGTATTCATACCAGTGTAAGTTTCCTGTCATCACAAAATCCAGGGAGATAGTATTTTTCTCGAGGCACTCAAAAAAGGCCAAGAAACAGTTTTTTGCTCATTTAAGCTCCGGATGACATTTTAATGAGCAAATCGGACCTTGGGATTCTGTTCACCGTTTTCTGTGGTCAATAAAATCTATAAAAGTAGTATTCTTTATCTCTCAAAATCTCAAGGAGATAGGCTTTCGAAGTGAAAATATTGCTACTTTTGAAAAGTCGTTCCTGATTGGTCGCCGCATAAGAGGCCTCCGATTGTATTGCAGAAGCAAGATTAATGTTCAGATTATTCTAAACTGAAATCCATATGTTTATGCTGTTTCTAGTATTTCATTGAGGCGACGCTGAAAACGCCTGTGTTTGGTCTTAAAATGCGACCAGTATCTCCCTTAAGGGGGTAGCAGCGAATGTGGCAGATGTACATTTTTTCGGAGCGATTTTTGAAAAGAAAAAAAAATGTGAAAAATTTTATAATTATTTTTTATCTAAAAGGAAAGTGTCCATACTTGCAAACGTTTATATTTAAACTTTTACATACTTAAGTATTCTGTAAAAACATCAAAAACCACTTTTCATTATGCTCCATTTTCCAACTGACCCGATGTGAGAATTTTTTTTTGAAGCAATATTATATAACTTACACTTGTCGGTGTTATGCACTAATTAGTGGGAGTAATTATCCCAGAATAATTGTCCTGCAATATGGAAGTTTTTTGTGCCATGAAAATGGATAAAAACACAGCTTTTAGGAAAAAAAATTGACCTTCAATGCGATTTAAATATTGAAAAATGTCCTGACTTTCAAAATAAAAGTAGCCTATAACACCCGAAATTTAATTGAGATTTTTGAGGAAAATAAAATTTAATAAATTGCGTGCCAAATGGCACAAACCGGTTCCTTAAGCAAGTGTTGTAAATTTCATCAGAAGTTCAGAAAACCATATTCACTTGACCCTTGCAGTCGGTTGAAATACGGAAACCAAATAGATACCAGAAAATTCACAAGTGATCGGCCATGATTTTTTACAGAGATTTCAAAAAACTACTAAATTAAAATTTTTGGACTTGATTTGCGGAAATTTCATAATATTTCTAAGAGTCGACAACAAAATGACAAAAAAACATTTCATGATTTTCAAACAGCAGTCAGAAAATATGTAGACATGCATGAAAAAAGTTAAAGTGGCTTTTTTTTTCCGTTTTTATTCACAGATTCATAAAATTAATCAGAAAAAATTTGTGACGAAAAAATGCTTAAAATTTTCATAATGGCTTTAAATTTTTTCGAAAATTTTACGAAATTATAAAATAAAAAGTTTGAACTCAAATCGTGTCCTTAAATAGATAAAAATGATTTTAAATGAGCTGAATACACATTTATTGTGGTTCAGCTAACGATAATAAGCACAAAAAAATAAACCAACTAATTATTTTCGTAAGTTAAATTGTCGCCAGTCTGCCACATCGCTGCTACCCCCTTAAAGGGTGTGGGTGTCGCTGATTTTGACACTTTACGAAGCATTTTGGATAAACTGGCAGAGCTGATATCCCAAAAAGTTTGCATCTTGAAGAACAACTCTTCGCGGTGAATTGTGATTTAACAGTAATCTGATACATCCCACCTACGCCGACACCTACCTTTTGAGAAGGCCTCCTAAAAATCGCTCAATACGGCATTTCTCCGTCATTTCATCCATTTTCATTATTTTTTTTGTGTCTGGCTTCAAAGAAGCCTAACATGATGAAATATTGTTCCTTACTCGGAATTTTGCTTTTGGCGGACAAAAATGCGAACAAAAACAAAAAGTAAATTTTTGAAATGATCAGTTTTGGAGGCTCAGTTCAAAAGCTATCTTCTCCACCATTGGAAGATACAGTTTTGGCTCATACTGCATCTGAAAGCACAGGGCCTTGTTTGACAAACATTAAGAAGAGTTTTTTTTCGAAATTTGATTTGGCGTCTCTTGAGGCATGTCAACTTTTCATTTTAGCCAAAATTTTTGAAATCCTCAGTTCGGAGGCCAAGTCAAAAGCTATCTCCTCCACATTGTCAGTTTCGGCTCATACTGCATCTGAAAGCACAAGCCTTGTTTGACAATCCAATAGAGAGTTTTTTTTGAATGGATTCCGGCGTCGCTTGGGGCCCATGTCAACTTTTCATTTGAGCCTAAATTTTTGACAAAATTTGAAACCAGAAAAAAAATGCTTCAAATAATTTTTCCAGTAAATACAAACACTTTCAAGAATTTGGTGCAATTTTTAACTCGGTAGCGTCAAAAGAAAACAATTATGCGCACTTTCAATTAAATCATAAAATAAATCAATAATTTTAGTTTTGGCTTTTTGGCCGCCAAAAAGCAAATTCCGTGTAAAGGACAATAATGCATTATAGCGAGGCTTCTTTGAAGCCAGACCAAAAAAATAATGAAAAAGTGGGAAAATGGACGGAGAAAATGCTAATTGAGCGATTTTTTAGGAGGTTTCTTTGAAAGCGAGGTGTCGGCGTAGGTGGATTGTATCAGATTACTGTTAAATCACCAATTCAGCGCGAAAGAGTTGTTCTTCACGATGCAAAACTTTTGGGATATTCAGCTCTGCCAGTTTATCGAAAAATAGCTTCGTAAAGTGTCAAAATCAGCGACACCACACCCTTAAGGTTTAGAGTCCATAACGCCACAAAATTAAGCAAAAATATATTTTTATCATTACCAAAACTAACAAATTGAGAATCTCCAGAGGCCCTACATATCTATAATTAAGGAAGAGTGATTTTATAAGGAAATCAAGTAAGCATTTTTGTAAGAAAAACTAAAAAATCCCTTTTCCTAAATTATAGATATACATGTAATATACTAGTAGTTCTAAATCTTTGGGAGACATTTTGTATTCACGTGTTGAACCAACCGGAAAATGAATTTGACCAAAAGGTATAAAATATTTAAATTTTTATGACTTTTGCCATATAATAGATACAATCGAAAATTCTGAATAATTAAACAACATGTTGAAAAGTTATAGCGAAAAAGCATACAAAAATACAGCCGTAAATTAATTATATATAATTTGATAAAAAAATATTTTCTCAATCTAAAATTTTAGATGGCCGAACTTTCAACCCGCCAAAAGTCCCTGCTTCAAAGGGCGGTGCCAAATTTGGAGGATTAGAGGAAGCACTAAAAGCTAGGCAAGCAGGAAATAAAGCACCAGATAATAATACAAAAAACAACACGTATGTTCAAAATCACTACAATTATAACTGATTTAAATTTCCATTATTTTCTGGAACCTGATAAATTTTTGCGTGAATCGTTAAAACTTTGAAAACAATATCGCATGAATCATGCTGTGTGATAAATAATTTTTGTCAGAAAAAAAAATAAATTCAAATTCCAAAGTTTGAAAAAATTACAACTGTAAAACTTTTCATAAAAAAAGAAATTTCAAAAATCAAAGTTTTAATTTTTTCATAAAAATATTAATCCAATTATCAAAAAATAATCTTAGCTTGAATGTTTTGTAGGCAATTGCGAAAAATGCAGTCAATTTTTTAGGAATAGATAATTTAAATTAAAAATTTAGCTTTCAAATAAATTTCAGATAAACATCAAATGTTTCCGTCAAATTAAACAGTTTTATTTTGTAATAACTTCAATAATTTAGTGGTGGTCGACCTCCGTGGGCCAAACCACAAAACGGCGGATTTCCACCTCCACCAACTTCAAAACCAGCTCCACCTCCATATGGTAGACCAGCTGTTCCGCCCACTAGTGGCAAACCTCCTCCCCCTCCTTTTAGTGCTAAACCCGCTCCTCCACCGTATAATGCAAAACCGCCTCCACCACCAAATAGTGCCAAACCCCCAAATAATAAAGTCGAATCAAACACTTTTCCCCGACCCCCAAAATCATTTATTCATTCAACAAATTCTTCTCCGCGTCCACCACCACAGTTTGGGGCACCAAAGGGGTCTGCGCCACCAGTGCCTCCTCCACATGCAAATCGATATTCACATAAGCAACAAGGAAGGGCACCCCCACCACCTCCGCCAAACCATGCAGGACATTCTGGACCAAAGTCACAAAGAGATGAACTTCCGATAAGGGACTTTGGGAGCTTACCGCCACCACCGGTTAATAGTTTTAATAATTTTCCTCCTCCTTCGCATGAAAATCATCCTGCTAAGGTTAGTTTTAAATTTTCTAGAATATTGTAACTTGATTTTTGTTTTTATTTCAAATAGCATCTGAAATAAATTATTTGTTATTTGGCAAGATAAAAGTTTAGCGAAGCCAAAAAAGTGTGGTTAATTGCATACTGCTAGAGCAGATATGAATGGTTCTTGGTAGAAAAAATAATCGAATATCATCGGTCAAAAAAAGTAATTTTTAGATTGGCGAAATAAATAAAGATTCGCTTAACTTTTATCTTACTTATATAATATATTATCAATATAATTATAAAACAATTTTAAAAAAGAAATGACGAAACAAAAAGTTAGTTTTGACGGCGCTTTATCAAATAAGTTCAAATCTTGTTTTTATTACTATTCAACAGTCACTTACTTGACTTTAAAAAGACAGGCGGTCGCAATTAAATTATTAAAAACGTTAAAGTTAACATTTTGTGCAAAAAAATTGTAAACCAGTTCAAAAATTCAAAGACAAAAAAGATATAATCTTCTTGACACAGATTTCTAGACATTTTTATAGGGACAATTTAAAAAGTCATTTTCAACGGAAGATAACAACAAAAACATATGATATTACATATCTCTACGCAGAAAACAATTTGCTTCAGAAAGCGATTTGGCAAGTTGGGCCTAAGTTTCGCTTTACAAAAATTAATACGATGTTTGAAGCAAAAAGACGTTAAAATAATACAAGACCCTTTTCTTTCCAAATCAAATTATAATACAATACTTTATTTTTTAAAATAAAAGTAATTCAGAAATAAAATATTTGTATAATTAATCAAGCTAAAAATGAATTTTTAAACCAAAAACATTTTTTGCCGGCGTATGTTCGTCATTT
The DNA here is from genome assembly GCA_004367855.1 of Oikopleura vanhoeffeni. Lineage (NCBI taxonomy): Eukaryota > Metazoa > Chordata > Appendicularia > Copelata > Oikopleuridae > Oikopleura > Oikopleura vanhoeffeni. Next base: position 567,251 of record SCLH01000402.1, on the reverse strand, counting down.
CTAAGTTAACTTTTTTTAATGAGCACCCCTTTCTGACCAAACGGTTAGAGATATCGGGGCACAGTTTTTTGTATTTATAAGCATTGGCTTAAGGGAGTGGGTGTCGCAAATTTGAGCCTCTTAAAGGAGAGATAAAATTTTGCACAGTCACACATCACTGATCGTTCAGTAAAATTATAAGTCTCAAATTCGATTTTTTGCGGGTAACCGACCTACTTAAAAACGTCTTATTTGGCCGTGTTTTTTAAATAAAAAGTTCATTTTTTCCTATCATTTCCTATTTGTTTTTGCCATATTACGACTCGTAATTTACGAGCCATAAAAACACATAAAAAATTGTTCTGAGTTGCTCTTTCTAGCAATTTAATTGTTTTTATTCTCGATTTCATTTGTTTTATTTTATTCTTGTTTTGAATGTATTTAACATTTTTTAAGATAAATAATTACGAATTGTTCTGAACTTTTATTTTTTTTTTTGTTCCATGTAAAATATGGGTGAAACTTTATTTGCATTTGGTTCTGTGTTCAAACTTGGATCATTGATATTTGCATAAATCGAATTTATTGAATCAACAATTTTACTGACAAAATTCACAAAAAGTATGCTTCAAACTGTGGCACAATTGATATCAATTTTACATGTTTGTTTTTGTATTTTTTCAAATTCGAGAGAAAATAAATTCATTATATTAAATGTTATTTTTGTTGTGCTGGTTGGAATAATCTTGGTTATTTTAGAGAAGAGACGAAGATTGCTCAGGTTTTAATTTGCTCTCAAAATACCCTTAAATCTCTGACAACGCTGTTATAACCTTAATTTGAAAAAATTATACCACGTGAGGTCAAAGTTGCGTCGAGACTTAAGGTGATTCGATAATGTTATTAAACAATTTCATGTCAATCTGGCTTCAAATCACTTTAAGTCTCGACAAGTGATTTTTTGTCTCGACCTACTGGAAATTCAC
>SCLH01000402.1:549719-566265 GCA_004367855.1 Oikopleura vanhoeffeni | reverse complement strand
GAGCCTCTTCCAAGGTCTTTCTCGCCAAATAGCAAAGGTATATTCCAAAAACATTTTTAACTAACAGAACCAACCTTGCGCGGTAATTTTAACTTAACAGTAATCTGATACAATCCCACCTACGCTTTAAAAAGCCTCCTAAAAAGACACGCAGTTAGTGCCTACTCCTTCAATTTTTCATTTTTTATTATTTTTTTGTCGTTCAGGCTCGGAGAAGCCTTACGAATAATGCAAAAGCGCTTTGTTTTTTAAAATTTTGCTTTTCAGCGGACAAAAACGCGAAAAAAACAAAAATTAAAAATTTTGAAATGGTCAGTTTGGGAGGCTCAGGCAAAAGCTATCTCCTCACCAGTATGAGAGATACAGTTTCGCTCATACTGCATCTGAAAGCAACAGCCTGTTTGACAATCCATTAGAGAGTTTTTTTGAAATTTATTTGCGTCTCTTGAGGCCACGTCAACTTTTCATTTTGAGCCAAATTTTTGACAAAATTTAAAACCAGAAAAAAGCTTCAAAATATTTTTTCCGTAATACAAACACTTTTAAGGATTTGTGTGCAATTTTTAACTCGGTAGCGTCAAAAGAAAACAAATAGCGCACTTTCAAATAAATCGTTAATAAATCAATAATTTTTGTTTTCGTTTTTTGGCCGCTGAAAGCAAATTTTAAAACAAAAGCGCTTTTGCATTATTCGTAGGCTCTCCGGAGCCTGACACAAAAAATGATAAAAATTGAAGGAGTAGCACTAACTCCGGTCTTTTTAGGAGGCTTTTAAAAGCGTAGGTGTCGGCGTAAGTGGGATTGTATCAGATTACTGTTATAGTTTAAAATTACCCGAAGGTTGTTCTGTTAGTTACAAATGTTTTGGAATATCACCTTGCTAGTTTGGCGAGAAGGACCTTGGAAGAGGCTCAAATTTGCAACCCACTCCCTTAAGGGGGTATGCGACTCTGATTAAATAAAGGCCTTAGAGGCATTAAACATGCTTGAAATTGATACGAGGTATAATTAAGTGTACTAAGAACCCAATCATCAAAAAATTTTTTCGAAATTTTCGCCTTTTTTTCTAAGTATTTTTAAAAGATGAAGTTAAAAAATAACGTTGCTCAAATTTGACCACTAACACTTCAAAAATATCGACTTGACGTAAGCCAACTTTCTCATCAGTGTTTCACTGGCTTTCTTTTAGCCTTACTTTCGAAAAAATCCGAAGCACTTTTTTTTCGGAAATTTTTTGGAAAATGACCAAAAAAATCATATTTCGAGTTCTAGCTCGAAATTGCAAAAAAGCGCTCGAGAGACTTTACAATTTTCTAAGGAATACTTGATAAAAATTTTGAGCCATTTTGCAATATATCCTCGGAGGAGATAGATTTTTGAAGTCTGAAATTCCGAAAATCGTCGGTTATTTGGCGTTCTAGAATTGTTCAGTCGCCGGATCAAAAAAAGCCCTCGAGAAAGATTGGCATACTCCCGGTACGTGATCTGTGAAAATTTGAGCTCAATGATGATTATACCGTCTGGGAGGAATAGATTTTTCCATTTTGAAAGTGTCACCTTGTTACGATACTGTACTATTGGTGTAATGGTCAAAAATAATTTGTGATGTACTTTTTCGCAAGATTAAGGATAGATCTACAAATTAGCATTTTCGGTTTTTCTCATGAACTGTTAGTTTTCAGTATATTTCACCGAGAAAATGTCAAATCAGAGTCGCATACCCCTTAAGGGGGTGGCATAAAACCCGGAATCCTGGAGTCCATTATAACTTACAAAATAGTAAGTCAGTATATTTTTTCATGCATTATTATAGTGAGCTGAACCGATTTTAAATATGTTTCAGCTTCATAAAATTATTTTTATCCATTTTAGGAAAGATTTGAGTTTCGGTTTTCATCTTTGAAATAGTATAAAATTTAAAAAAAAATCCGAAGCATGATCAAAATTTTCCGCATTATCCCAAAAAATACTTTAACTTTTTCATGGATCCTACATATTTCTGACAGCTGTTTGAAAAATCATAAAATTTTATTTCTCATTTTTATTGACTTTTCTAGAAAAAATTATGAAAATTTTCCCCAAATCAAGTCCAGAATCATATATTAAATGTTCTGGTATCTATTAATTGGCGTATGTCAACATTCGGTAGGTCGCGCGTTTATCATTTTGAAACTGTTGATGAAATTTTTAACACTTGACTGTGCACTCGATAAGTGCCATTCGGCACTGAATCTTTAAAAATTTTATGGTTGTGGAAAATTCCCAATTAAATGGTGGTGTTCTAATAGCGCCATTTTGTTTAATAGTCATGACATTTTTAATATCCAAAACGCAATTTAAGGGCTATCCCTGCTCTATTTAACATATTCTGATGAATATTAGCCAAACAGGGCCTTGGGATATATATTTCAGATTAGCCACTTTGTAGAACTAGCCTTCAACTGCGAAAAAATTTGCCAAAACTTTTTTGTATGACCACACTCCTTCCACACATAAGCGGCACAAGAGCCTAAGCCCAAACAGAAAATTCTTATCTCCTCCCAGGTTTTATTTTGAAAAATAAACAATTTTAACATAACCTGATAATTAGTATACAAACTTTTGTAGGTGAGCCTTTGTCGATAAGTGCTATATTTATTTCTAGAATACGTAAAAAACCGGTCCAAAATACCGGTTTTTGGACTTTTTTTCATCGGAAAATTTCTATCTCCTGCCCTAGGTTTAAATTTCAAAAATTACTCAAATTTTTGCAAAAAGCTAGCTCTAACAAACAGAAACTTTGTAGTTGGGTTTTTGTCAAATTTCGGCCCCAAACAAAACATATGATTTTTCAAGGTTCACGTGAAAAAAAATTCCAAAAAAAGTTGCTGCCGATTTTTTGAAATAAGGTCAGACCAGAGTAAATGCGTGGGGAGACAACGAGAATGAAAAGTGAGCTACGTCAACCCCTATTTCGACAGTTATAGTGTGTCAATTAGACACAAACACTTATTCTTTAACAATAATTTTGGAAAAAACTTTCTAAAGAAACAAACAGCAAATTTCAGACATTTTTGTTTGTCAAATTATAGGATATAGTTTATGCGTTTTTATAACAGTAAACAATTGAATTTAGAGTGCATCATCTTTATGACATTAATACACGCTGTGAGGGCAGGATACTCTTTTAGGTCAATTTACTTATCACAGAAAAAAGCTGTTTTTTTTCTTACTTTGGCCAATTTTAACCTTTTCATGGAAAAAACAACTTTGATGTTAAGAATTTTTCGACTGGCAGAGTAATGAGGAAACTAATTAGCGGAGTACACCGACAATGTCTTGAATTTTAGAGATATCGTCTTTAAAAATTCATATAGTCGGGTTAAGGGGACTTCAAACGGTTTTTAATTCAGGTTACTGGACATAATAACTGCACCAAATAGCCTCAGAAGGCCAAAAAAAATGCATTTCTGCTTTGATCATAAAAAAAAAAATTCGAGATATTTTTCTCAAAATCTTTCGAGTTTTTTCTCATATTTTGTCTAAGTATTTTTTGAGAAAAAAATACATAAACCCTCAATTTTAATTGAAAAAATTCTAAAATTAAGTAAAAGTGAGTAGCACCCTTTTCACTTCAGTTTCAGCAGCTTCAATTCAGCGGTACTTTCGGACAATCGGATGAAAATAAATTTCTACAAACTCAAAATTGACTTCGTTAACCAAAAATGCCAATTTTCTATTAATAGAAGGCAATGTTTTAAAAAAAGTTTTTGACTAGGAATGAGAAGACTATGTAAATCTACGAATAATATCAAATTTAAAACAAAATTGTACCGAGTCGTTTTCGAGAAAATTTTGTTTCAGTTTTAAATTTACGTTTTTCTTGATTCTAGAATTATAAGGATCCACAATTTAACCTGACGTAAGCAGATTTTTTCTCAGTAGATCATTGAGCTTCATTTGATGGTACTTTCAACTTCAATACGATGAATTTTTTTTTCTCAGAAATCATTGAAAATTGACTTCCGGCTCTGAACTAATCTGCAATTTTTCTATAAATTAATACGATGATCAAAAATAAGGTTTGCACTAGAAATTGAGAAGACATGTTTCGAATTTAAAACCAAATTTAAAAAAAAAGTACCCGAGTGCGTTTTTGAGAAAATTGAAGCCCACAATTTCTAAAATATCATAATTACCGGTTTTATCATAATGTCTAGAAAAGTCCATCGAAATTTTCGCAAAATATTCCCGAAACTGTTGACGTAGTAGAAAAAACCCCCGGTTATTTTCTTTTAAGAAAATTTTAATCAATTTCCATGATAGCCCTTTCCGGAGATTAAAAGACATTGAAGATAAAAAATCAGTGTTCTAAAACTCTTACTTCCACTTTTGGTGCTTTGGTGCTCAAAAAAATTTTTTTACTTTTGGTCGAGGCAGAAGGATAGATCTTTTATTTAAGGGTTCAGAATTTCTATATAACTTGTTTCGTTTCTTCTGAGCCCTGATCTAAAATCTCAAAAAACCGTTGAGTACCCCCTTAAGTTGGAAATTGATGCACAGTGAAAAGTGTTTTTTTGTATGTTTAAACTATATTAGTTATTTTGGGGTTTGACCATAAAATATTTACTTATTTTATTAAAATAGCAACGTTTCGAAATTCATTATTCAGGCTAATGGGAGATTGTTAAGACTTGTTAAGTTTTCGAAAACATAAGTGCAGATCTAAGGTTACTAATTTTGTGAAATAATTGGTGGGCAGTACTCAAACTAATTTTGAAACTAATTTCAAACTTAATAATGAATCTTCGAAACGTTGCTTTTAATAAATAAGTAAAATAGTTAGTTATCTTTAGAAAATAAAAAATTAGAGTTTGTAAGATGAACGACTTTTATTGAAGATAAAAAATAAAAATAAATTTCCACATTTTTTTCTTCATATATTGCTTTTGAAAATAATGTACCAATCTGCTGGGACTTATGCCACCCCTTAAGCATTGGGGTTAACTTTCCAAATTTGTTTTGACATCCGACAGCCCATTGGAGTAAAGCACTTTTAATACCTCAAAAATATACAAAATACCTATTTTTTCGCTTGATAACCGGTCCAGGCTCAGAAATTTGAAAAAAAAATATGACAGTTTAAAATTTTCTTGGATATCGGATACAAAAAAAACGCTTTCTAATATCTCTTGACCGTTTGTCTCAAGAGATTTAAACCAAATTTGCCTGCTATCACGCTTCTGCCCCATTTAAATCGACGATAATAAATATGACTGTTCCTTTTAATCAAATTTAAGCTTTTAAGGTAGCTTTTTTTCTGCATTATTGAAATTGTTCTTATCTTACAGTTTAAGAAAACCACGCTTTTCACAAAAAAATTTATCAATTTATTATGAAATTTTTGATATTAATAAAAATTAGCGTTGTGAAGGCCACTTTAAAATATTTTTTTTTCCTTTAGGCTTAAGGGGGTCGGTGCATTTTGGCAGATTTGCACTTTTTCATTTTTTTTTGTCTTCATGGAGAAACTTTTTGCCACCTTATAATTTTCAATAAAAAGGTATTTCAAACGTAAGTTGCCACTTTTTAGCTCACTTGTTAATCTGTTTTTTTTCAGAATCGATTATTTTTTACTTTATAAATCGTCTTTAAAATAAACACTCTAAAAAACGCGCTTTTGTACTTTAGGTGTCTAAATACATTAAAAATTTTTTTTTCTATTTTATTAATTAGAAGCTTCATAAAATGGTCTCGATCACCATCGAAAATTTATATAATTTAATTTCATATATCTACGTCAAAATCGATAATTAAAATTTCCTAAAAAAGACGAAAAAACGAAATTTAGCACATCGAAAAAATATTTATTTTCATGAGTTTAAATTTATTAAATTTTTGCGTGGTGAACGAGTCGGTGATAATGTCTTTTTGATAAAAAGGGCTAAAGTACATTTCGCGCAAACCGTATTTTCATGTCAAAAAAGTATAATTCAGAGTATAAACAAAGAGCGAAGAAAGCAAAAGAAAGCATATTTAAAATATAGTGAAGAGTAGTCATTCCAAATATTTTCAGCTAAGGATTCCAAAAATTAGTTGGAAATTTTGACAAGTTTTGAGGAAAATTTTCAATATATTTCAAATAGTTTCGACCGAAAATCCAAAAAGTGTCATATATTTTCAAATAGCATATAAAAATATGAGGTCACCTACGCGAAAAGTTTAAGTGGCCATTTTGAAGATTTTTTTCGTTGATTTGAATTAAATACGTAAATTTGAAGGAAAAATAAGGCATTTTTCATAATGTTCGGAAGTCTTTTCCAAAATTTTCAAATTTGTCGAATTCGAAAAGTTTAATTCGAACCCAACAATTTCTTTAAAAAGCAATAACTCGAAAATTCTTTAGTTACAAAAGTTGCCTGGAGTATGAAACATTACTTTGGTGGTATATTGAGAAGATATATAAACCCAGTAAAAAGTATTTCATCAAGAGTATATTTCTCTCTTTGCATATATTTAAACAAAATCTTGCATCCTAAAAAATTCCAAAGTGACGGATGGCTCGTCCAATCAGAAACGTGCTTTAAAAAGTGAATTTTTTTAATATATCTCCTCACTGAGTTTTCAAGGTTCAACATGTTCATGTTTTTAAATTAACCCGGACCAAACGTGAGCAGACCGCCAAGGTGAGTTTTTTGGAAAAATTCTTTGATTTGCTTCAGAATCACCAAAAAATTGTTATTTGCTCTAGTTAACATAGGCGTCAAAAATACTGTTTTTGGTGATTCTTGAAGCCCAAATCAAAGAGAATTTTCCCAATACTCACCCTTGGCGGTCTGCTCACGTTCTGTCCGGTTAATTTAAAACATGAATCATTGTTGAAACCTTGGAAAACTCAGGGGAGAGATAACATTTTTGAAAAAAGTAATTCCGTACTTTTGTAGCACGTTTCTGATTGGACGAAGCCATCCGTTTTAATTTGGATTATTTTTTGGCATGCAAGATTTTTGTTAAATATATCAAAGAGGTAAAACGTTGGTCCAAACGCATTTGTACTTGTGCGACAATTGGCTATCGGAAAACCCTAAAATGGCGACGACCACCCCCTTAAGGCGAAAATTGAGAAGTACACATCCAATTTGCCTTGCGTTTTTTTGCAATTGGTAATATCAAATTAAGGGAGTACTGGTCGCCATTTTAAGGCCAGAAAACAGGGTTTGCAGCGTCGCCTTATGAAAGTACTAGAAACAGCACGAACATATTATTCATTGTAGGATAATTGAACATTAATTCTTGCTTTCCACAAAACAAATCGAAGGCCTCTGATTGGCCGACCAATCAGGGACGCACCTTTCAAAAGTTTGCACTATTTTCACTGTCAAAAAGCCTACTCCTCCCTGAGTTTTTGAAGATAGAGAATACTTTTATAGCTTTTATTGACCCACAGAGAACCTGAGCAGAACCCAAGTTCAGTTTTACTCAAAAAATTTTCATCCCGGCGCTTAAATGGAAGTAAAAAAACTGTTTTTTTGGCCTATTTTGAGGGGGTATGTATCGATCCTTTGGAGAATACGCGCAAAGCCCCTCGTTTCGACAATTTGCATTATTTTGTATCTCGTATTTTTGGAAACCGCGATTTCCAAATTCTCAGAAATTTCAAAAATTTGTGAAAAAAAATTCACACTGAATATATGTTCAAATCGCGATGAACAATACTTTTTTTATGAACAACATGAAAATAAAGCATCTGATCAACTTATTATTGTCAGATATTTCAGAAGATTTTTTTTTTAAAACTAATCTGGAAAATTTCATGTCCGAGTCTTAAATGCGACCAGTACTCCCTTAATGCTAAATGTACCACCGCCCTTGAGTTGATAGCGCATTATGACAGTGGAATTTTTTTGAATTAATTCAATTTTAAAAATATTTTTTTAGGCTCTATTGATATTATAGATGGGCTCTCAGTACACCACTAATTTCGACTCGAGGTTCGTTGTTGTTTCCAATTGATCAATTACCGCGACCTGAACCATATGTGCAAAGCCAAAGCCTTCCGAGTTCCCGAAGTCTAAAATCAACAAACCTGCCAGTCGGCCAGCACGCCGCCACCAGGTTAGCTTGCCTGCTCTAGATGGCAATATTAATTTAGAACATGTTGAAAGATGTTTTTCAAAAAATTTGTGAAAACTAACATTTAAGAATTTTTTTAACAAGAAAACAATCCATATTTTGGTGGAATTTTTGTTTGCATGACATTAAGTGAGGGTACGGTGGTTCCTAATTTGACATATTCCGATGAAACATTAGCCAAACAGGGCTCAGCATATTTATTATATTTAGCCCATTTGGTAAAACTAGCTCAGCTTGCGTAAGAAATGTTCCAACTTGTGTTCGCATACACTCCTTGACACACAAGCGGATAACAAGATGACATAAACCAAATCGTAAAAATAATCTCCTCCAAGGTTTAAATGAAAATAAACCCTAAATTTTAACAAAACCTGTATAATTAGTAGGCGAACTTCTGAGGGTCGCGTTTGGTTAATAATTCTATATTTTTTAGAATATGCAAAAAACCACTGTTTTTGGACATTATCCATCGGAAAATCTATCTCCTCAAAGGTTTAATTTTGCAAATTCGCTCAAATTTCTGCAAAAGCTAGCCAAAAACAAAATTGAAATTTGAGGGTCGTTTTTTGTCAAAATTTCCGACCCAAACTCAAAATATGAATGTTAAATTTGTTATCGTTATAATATTGCCGGTAATATATAACTTATTATATAACTCATTCTATATAATATAAGCCATCAGATAAAATTTTCGTTATGTTGGTATAATTTTCAAAGTAAATAAAAAAAATATTTCAAGTTTTTTATCCAAAACGTCCACCCTTAGCCTAAAGCGGGTTTCCCGGTTAGGTGTACTACAGGTGAAACAATTTATTATCTTTCTGCTTATGATTATACATTTAGACATGTTCTTTAGTTTAAAAAATAGCTGAGTCAGATTTTCGCCATATTTTCATCATTATCAACCGTTCACAAATAGATTTTTTCGGCCCAAAAAATTAGAAAGGGAGCTGGAGTCTCACATATCTACCAGGTCTTGATAAGGACCCTTCTTTAGGTCTGGAAGGCCCAAAATATTTAAAAATGCATCTTTCCTAAATTACACTCTTGACTCAATTTTCGGACAAGGGCGAACTTTAGGTCATACATGTAGAAATGTGAAACCCAGCTCATTCGTAATTTTCAGCCTGGCCTCAAATTGTCAGTGAAATCTCTTTTTGAAACGGTTACGCCATAAGTTATGGCCCATGAATACTTTAATTTTTCATATATTTTTTCGTTCCAAAATAGGATATAATCTTAATTTTGGTAGACTAAATAATTTAAACATTATTATAATTAACCGTCTTTCCGCGATATCTCGGGGATGGACGTATAAAATTCTCTTGTATCGATTTTCCTTATAAATAATCGCAAAAATATACGGTTTTTTCCGGCGAAATGATCGAATTCTCTCCTGTTTTCCAGGAATCTTTTAACCTCCTCACACCCAGAACGAGAACTTCGCCTCACACCAAAAGCCTATCTAAAAGGCACTATTTTGAGGCGCCTTATCACGAGAAAACTGGATTAGATATCAATTATTATTGTCACTGATTGAGATCAAGGGATAGAATTAAGTGAATAACACGTAACATTTTTTAAAATTTCGAAGTTTGTGAAAAAACTTAGAATTAAACTGCCGAGAGAAAAGAAGGTTCCACTCACCTTGTATTTGCATGAAAACCTATAAACATTTTTTTACAATGACATATAATGTTACTAATTTTACAAGTTGAAACTCTAGCTATTATGAGCTGGTCTCAGATTTGAAAATATGATATCTCGATTCGCTACAAAACAATTATTCATATCGCTGCGCGTCAAAATATTCAAGTAAAAATTGTGAAAAATATTGCTTATCAGCTGAAAACTCAAAATCAGTACCGATCTTTATGGTCTACACTTGCTCGATTTGTGTTTTTTCGGGCTTTATTTGGATTTAAATTGTCGTTCAATTCTTCCGAAAAAATTATTTTTTGAAAAATATTTGCTTTCATTATTTTGAGTTTCATTGAAAAATCACTTGTGGAAAAAAATAATTTCTTCGTTTAGAGACTGCCAGAAAAAATAACTTATATAAAAAAGCATCCTCAAAATAACTTTCCTAAAAAACCTGGCTCCTCAGAATTTTGATATTATGTTATTGTTTTCACACAAATTAATTTGTTAAAGAAATTTTTGGCCAAAAAATCTTAAAAAAATAGGAAGAAATTTAACTTTCGAAACGGCCAATTCGTATAGAATATTCAACAATATTTTTTTGAAATAAAATTGCAAACTCTATAGACTTTATTGAATTATGGGTCTGTGACGATTGTTATTTCTGCGCCGTTTTGGCTCCCGAAATTTGTTTTTGCCTTTAGATCAGTCAAGTGTGAGGGGTTAATCATTTTATTTCTGTTTACCAAATAATTATTTTCAGTTCGCCTCATAAACAAATTGATACATCAGCAAAAGAAACGAAGTTCCAGTAATAACTGTTGGTATATTTTTTGTAAATATCATTCTGAGGCTAGCAGGTTAAAATTGAAAAAAAAATCATCGGATCTTTGGCATAAAATGAAATTAGAAATTATGCAAAAAATGAAACTTTTACATAATGATTATTTTCTCTCCTGGTACCTTTTTATTCAGACTTGCTGTTAAAAACATCAATTCAGTTCAACTATGCTTTTCATATTCAGTGGAAATCGAAGCGAAAATCGATTTTTTGAAAGATATGCTTCCCGCTTTCATAACTGTACTATTTGATGTATAAGCTTTCAAATGCAAAAAGCAATTTTAGTAAGTATTTACCATTCCTTCATTATTGGAAACAAATACATTTTGCTAAAAAATAATTCTAGAGAGAAATTGTATGCGAGTCTTATTAAAATCGATCCATAATTTGCGATTGTTTGTTTTATCAACAAAACTAAGTAAACTGACGATAAATAAAAAAGTTTTCATCGCGTCAGTTTATCTATTATCTTATGGGAGGTTTTCTTGATTGAAGACAAAATCACTAAAAATAATGGATTGATTTTGATTTATGTTAATTTGTTCTAGGAAAAATTTAAAATTCCATTAACTAATTCAGGTATTTCTACGGATTAATTTCGGCCTGGCATAAATATTTTTCAAGAAAAGCCGCACATAATCCGATATCTGAGACAGTTATCGTCAGTGAATGATCAAAACATGGGTTTTGGCAAGAAAACGAAAAACATCTAAAAAATTTTACTTGTGGTAAATTAGAAATTCCGAGACTCATTTGATATTGTTTCAGATAATTTTTACAGCACATAATTTGGCCGATTTTGGAATAAGTGATACAAATAAATGTTGTTTAAAAACTCTTGATCAATTTTAAGACTAAAAAATATGGAATGTTTTTCAGATTTTTGATTTTCCCTCAATTTTTTTAAGTTTTCTGCCAACCCAAAACTTCCTATGCGTCAATGATTCATTTGCATAAATGAAATTGTTGAGCCTTAGTTGTAATTATCTTTATTAATTACAGTTGGTCCGTTTAGTAGGGCGCGCCTATTCATAGAAACAAATTTAGCGTTCCACGAAAAAAGTGCTTCACTGTACAATACAAAGGTGCACTTTAGTATAAGACAGATCATATGGTTACATTTGTATCGTCCATGTTTTTTATGCGTTAAAGTATTTTTTCGTAGGCACACTACTTTTTAATATTTCATAGGACGCCGTATTACTAAAACGGACTCTGTGGCAATTACTGTTATTAATTACACATAAAATATTCGCTTCCACGGCTAACCCCGTATCTTTGGTGGCCTTAAATTAGCTTAAGGGGTGCAGCATGACTGGAGACTGCGACAATTTACTTACGAAAATAATTAGTTGAGTTTATTTTTTTGTGCTTATCTATCGTTTAGCCGAACCACAATAAATGTGTTTCAGGCTCATTTAAAATCATTTTATCTATTTATAGGAGAGATTTTGAGTTTCAAACTTTTATTTTATGATTCCGTTAAAAAATTTTTACGAAAAATTTAATCAAGCCATTATGAAAATTTTACGCATTTTTTCGTCAAAATTTTTTCTGATTATTTTTTTATTGAATTCTGTAAGTAAAACGGAAAAAAAATGCATTCTTTAACTTTTTTCGTGCATGTCTACATTATCTTTCTGACCGCTGTTTGAAAAATCATAATTATTTTCATTTGTTGTCCGACTTTTAAGGAAATATTATAAAATATTTCCGCAAATCAAGTCCCAAAAATTTATTTAGTAGTGTTTTTGAAATCTCTCCGATAAAAAATCATGCCAGATCACTTGTTGAAATTTTTCTGTGTATCTATTTGTTTCGCGTATTTCAACCGATGGAAGGGCTCATTAGAATTATGGTTTCTGAACTGACTGATGAACATTTACAACACTTTTATGTGACACCGGTTATGTGCCATTTGCACGCAATTTTTAAAAAATTTTATTTTCCTGCTAAAAAATCTCAATAAATTTCGGGTGTGTATAAGCGTACTTTTACTTTGAAAGTTCAGCATATTTTCAATAATTTAAACGCAATTTGAAGGTCATTTTTCCCTAACTGTTTTTTATCCTTAAAAAGGTATAATTTGGCCATTTTTTTTCATTGAAAAAAAAAACTTTTCATATCTAAGGGAGTGCGGTGTGTTCGCAAATTTGAGCCTCTTCCAAGGTCATTCCGCCAACTAGCAAATTGTGATATTCCAAAAACATTTGCTAAACTAACAAAACCAACACTTCGCGGTAATTTTAAAACTTAACAGTAATCTGATACAATCCCCACCTACGCCGACACCTAACGATTTTTAAAAAAGCCTTGCCTAAAAAGACACGCAGTTGTGGCCTAGCTCTTCAATTTTCATCATTTTTTATTATTTTTTTGTTGTCAGTCTCCGGAGAAGCCCTAACAAAATTAATGCAAAAGCGCTTTTTGTTTTAAAATTTTGCTTTCGGCGGACAGAAAAACGCAAAAAAAAGTAAAAATAAAAATTTTTTGAAATGATCAGTTTGAGAGGCTCAGGCAAAAGATATCTCCTCCACCAGTTTGATGAGATATAGTTTCGACTTATACTGTTCTGAAAAGCAGAAGACTTGTTTGACAATAAACTAGAGAGTTTTTTTCGAAAATTTTGCTTTTGGCGTCTCTTGGGGCCATGGCACTTTTCATCTTTGAGCCTAAATTATTTGACAAAATTTAGAAACCAGAAAAAATGCTTCAAAATAATTTTTTCCGTAAATACAAACACTGTTAACAGAATTTATGGTTTTGCAATTTTAACTCCGGTATCTCCGAAAGAAAACAAAAATTAAGCGCCACTTTTCATTTTAAATCATAAATAAATCAATAATTTCTGTTTTCGTTTTTTGGCTGTTTTAGGCCCGCCGAAAGCAAAATTTTAAAACAAAAGCATTTTGCATTATCTTGTTAGGCTTCTCCGGAGCCCTCACGCAAAAAAATAATAAAAAATGATGAAAATTGGAAGAAAGTAGGTACGAACATGCGTGTCTTTTTTTAAGAAGCTTTTAAAAGCAGATAGGTGTCGGCCGTAGGGTGGGAATTGTCGATCAGATTACTGTTAAATTTCAAAATTACCGCGAAGCGTGGGTTCTGTAGTAACAAATGGTTTTTGAATATTCACCCCTGCTAGTTTGACGGGGAATGACCTTGGAAGAGGCTTCCAAATTTGCGACACCACTCCCTTAAGCGGAGTGGGTTGACGATAATTGAGCCTGGTTTTTGCTAGTTTTCGAGGGGCGGTTTCTGAGGAAACGCTGGCATTAGGAAATTATTTTTTAGTTCTTTTTTTAATCTATGTAGTACAAACTCTTGGAATGATTGCGAGTACTACTAAAATCATTTGAGAAAAATTCAACCTACGCTCAGAAAATGACTTTTTAATAGGCCTCCCAAAAGCCACTTAAAAGCTATCTCCTCTTTTCGTTTGATATGTATTCTTTCTGTGAATTTGGCAGTCAGTCTTAATTTTATGAAATACGGAAATCGTATGGAGCCCTTTTTTTGGAAATGTATTGCCTCTA
The DNA here is from genome assembly GCA_004367855.1 of Oikopleura vanhoeffeni. Taxonomy (NCBI): domain Eukaryota; kingdom Metazoa; phylum Chordata; class Appendicularia; order Copelata; family Oikopleuridae; genus Oikopleura; species Oikopleura vanhoeffeni. Next base: position 552,135 of record SCLH01000402.1, on the reverse strand, counting down.
GTTGTCAATAACAACCAATTTGGGAGGATCCACGCAAAAAGCTATCTCCTCCCACATTTTTTCATGGATTTTTTCAATTTATGCTGAAAAGTGTTGAACCAAAGCCTGGCCTTAAAAATCATATAGCCCTTTTTTTTTGAAAATTTTCGTCCTGGGGTGGCCTGAAAAATGCCTTGTGGAATTTTCTCTTTTTTTTTTAATTTAGAAAATATTTTTGACAAAAAACTATGAAAAAGAATTTTAATTATTTTGTCGAGCATTATTTTAGAGTAAAATGAGTTTATTCAGAAAATTGATATGCGCTAGTAAAATTTTAGATCGAAATTTGGAACTGAATAATTTGAAATTCACAACAATTTTCACCTTAAATTTCAGCCCCATAAACCCCGATTTTTGCTGAAAAACATCTTAAATAAAAAAAAAGAATTATAGCTCAAAAATTTCGTCGGAAAATTCTCTACAAAAATAGGTTGATGATAAAGTCTGTTTGGAAACTTCAGATATCGTCACCCACTTCCTTTAAGGGTCTATAGGCAGCCATATATCTTTTGTTAATTGTAAATCCAATGGACTGGATTTTACAATTTTTGAATTCTCCGCGTACCCTGTTTAATTTGTATAAAGAGATAAAAAAATTCATATTTTGGGATGTTTTTTTATTAAAAATTCGGAAATAAGGCTTATTTGAGTTATATATGTTCTATAGGAAGTCGTATCTTTTTCTAATTTCCTAAACGAAGTGCGTCTCCTCGTTCCCGCTCCCTCGCGGACTGAAAAACTGCAAGCTGATCGATGATGATATTTTTCCAAATCATTGGTTTTTTGGTGGTGCTTTTGATGCCCCAGGTAAGCAAAAGCAATATAATTTATTCTTAATTTGGTTGCATTTGAAAAATGAATTTTGATTGCCTTGAATTCGGATCAAGTTCTGCATTTTTGAGAGCTCCAAAATGTCGAATTTCAGCAAATTTTACTTCTTTTGATAGTGGAATTTGAAAAATAGAAGTGTTGAGATTCTGATCGATCGGAATTTGAAGCAATCAGAACAACTGATTTATGACCACCAAAAAAGTGTTATCAGCTTGTTTTCTGACTACTAAAATGTAAAAATCAAACAATTTTTGAGCTGAAACTGACTTTGAAAAGTTTAACCCCTATAAGCACAGCAAAAAAGTACCGCGAAGGCAGTATAGCCTAAGCATAAGGTCTACTTTCGATGTTGATTGCAGAAATCCCATGGTAGTTGGAGTTAAGGGGGTCGGTGCATTTTGGCAGATTTGCACTTTTTCAATTTTTTTTGTCTTCATGGGAAACTTTTTGTCACCTTATAATTTTCAAATAAAAGGTATTTCAAACGTAAGTTGCCACTTTTGAGCTCACTTTGTTTAATCTGTTTTTTTTCAGATCGATTATTTTTACTTTATAAATCGTCTTTAAAATAAACACTCTCAAAACGCGCCTTATGTACTTTAGGTGTCTAAATTACATTAAAATTTTTTTTCTATTTTATTAATTAGAAACTTTATAAAATGGTCTCGATCACCATCGAACATTTAATTAATTTAATTTCATATGATTTCTACGTCAAAATCGATAATTAAAATTTCCTAAAAAAGACGAAAAAAACGAAATTTTAGCACATCGAAAAAAATATTTATTTTCATGAGTTAAATTTATCAAATTTTGCGTGGTGAACGAGTCGGCTTACCAATTAGGCAAGTCTCGGTGAAATAATTTGTCTTTAATTTTTGATTAAAGAGGGCTAAATTACATTTCGCGCAAACCGTATTTTCATTCAAAAAAGTATAATTCAGAGTATAAACAAGAGCGAAGAAACAAAAGAAAGCATATTTAAATATAGTGAGAGTAGTCATTCCAAATATTTTAAGCTAAGGATTCCAAAAAAATTAGTTTGGAAAATTTTGAACAAGTTTTGAGGAAAATTTTTAATATATTTCCAAATAGTTTCGACCGAAAATCCCAAAAAAGTGTCATATGATTTTCAAATAGCATATGAAAAATATGAGGTCACCTACGCGAAAAGTTAAAGTGGCCATTTTGAAGAATTTTTTTCGTTGATTTGAATTAAATACTGTAAAAAATTTGAACGAAAAATAAGGCATTTTTTCATAATGTTCGGAAGTCTTTTCCAAAATTTCTCATAATTTGTCGAATTCGAAAAGTTTAATTCGAACCCAANATAGCTTTTATTGACCACAGAGAACCTGAGCAGAACCCCAAGTTCAGTTTTACTCAAAAAATTTTCATCCGGCGCTTAAATGAGTAAAAAACTGTTTTTTGGCCTTATTTTGAGTGGTATGTATACGATCCTTGAGAATACGCGCAAAGCCCCTCGTTCGACAATTTGCATTTTTGTATCTCGTCTTTTTGGAAACCGCGATTCAAATTCTCAGAA
>SCLH01000402.1:530293-549629 GCA_004367855.1 Oikopleura vanhoeffeni | reverse complement strand
AACTAATCTGGAAAATTTCATGTCCGAGTCTTTAAATGCGACCAGTACTCCCTTAATGCTAAATGTACCACCGCCCTTGAGTTGATAGCGCAATTATGACAGTGAATTTTTTTGATTAATTTCAATTTTAAAATATTTTTTAGGCTCCAATGATACCTAGTAATGGGTCTTCATACACCAATGCTCCACCATCACCAAGAGATTCATCTAATTTCGACTCGAGGTTTCGTTTTGTTCCAATTGATCAATTACCGCGACCTGAACCATATGTCAAGCCAAAGCCTTCCGAGTTCCCGAGTCTAAATCAACAAACCTCCAGTCGGCCAGCACCGCCGCCACCAGGTTAGCTTGCTGCTCTAGATGGCAATATTTAATTTAGAACATGTTGAAAGATGTTTCTTCAAAAAAATTTGAAAACTAACATTTAAGAATTTTTTTAACAAGAAACAATCCATATTTTGGTGGAATTTTTGTTTGCATACATTTAAGTGAGGGTACTGTGGTTCCTAATTTGACATATTCCCGATGAAACATTAGCCAAACAGGGCTTCAAGCATATTATTCAGATTAGCCCATTTGTAGAACTAGCCTTCAGCTTGCGTAAGAAATGTTCCAAAACTTGTGTTCGCATACACTCCTTGACACACAAGCGATACAAGATGACATAAACCAAATCGTAAAATATATCTCCTCCAAGGTTTTAAATGAAATAAACCTAAATTTTAACAAAAACCTGTATAATTAGTAGGCGAAACTTCTGAGGGTCGGTTTGGTTAATAATTGCTATATTTTTTTAGAATATGCAAAAAACCACTGTTTTTTTGGACATTATCCATCGGAAAATCTATCTCCTCCAAGGTTTAATTTGCAAATTCGCTCAAATTTCTGCAAAAGCTAGCCAAAAACAAATTGAAACTTTTGAGGGTCGTTTTTGTCAAATTTCGACCCCAAACTCAAAATATGAATGTTTAATTTTCGTTATCGTTATAATATTGCGGTAATATATAACTTATATAATATAACTTATTCTTATATATTATATAAGCCATCAGATAAAAATTTCCGTTATGATTGTGTATAATTTTCAAAGTAAATAAAAAAATATTTCAAGTTTTTTATCCAAAACGTCCACCCTTACCTAAAAGCGGGTTTCCCGGTTAGTTGTACTACAGGTGAAACATTTATTATTCATTTCTGCTTATGATTATACATTTAGACATGTTCTTAGTTAAAAAATAGCTGAGTCAGATTTTCGCCATATTTTCATCATTATCATACCGTTCACAAATAGATTTCGGCCCAAAAAATTAGAAGGAGCTGAGTCTCACATATCTACAGTCTGTAAGACCTCTAGGTCACTGAAGGCCAAATATTTAAAATGCATCTTTTCCTAAATTACACTTTGACTCAATTTTCGGACAAGGGCGAACTTTAGGTCATACATGTAGAAATGTGAAACCCAGCTCATCGTAATTTTCAGCCTGGCCTCAAATTGTCAGTGAAATCTCTTTTTGAACGGTACGCCATAAGTTATGGCCCATAATACTTTAATTTTCATATATTTTTTCGTTCAAATAGGATATAAATCTTAATTTTGGTAGACTAAATAATTTAAACCATTTATTATTAATTAACCGTCTTTCCGCGATTCTCGGATGACGTATAAAATCTCTTGTATCGATTTTCCTTATAAATAATCGAAAATATACGGGTTTTCCGGCGAAATGATCGAATTCTCTCCTGTTTTCCAGAATCTTTAATCATTTTATTTCTGTTTACAAATAATATTTCAGTTCGCTCATAACAAATTGATACATCAGCAAAAGAACGAAGTTCCAGTAATAACTTGTTGGTATATTTTGTAAATATCATTCTGAGGCTACAGGTTAAAATGAAAAAAAATCATCGGATTTTGGCATAAAATGAAATAGAAATTATGCAAAAAATGAAACTTTTACATAATGTTATTTCTCTCCTGTACCTTTTTATTCAGACTTGTGTTAAAAAATCAATCAGTTCAACTATGCTTTCATATTCAGTGGAAATCGAGCGAAAATCGATTTTTGAAAGATATGCTTCCGCTTTCATAACTGTACTATTTATTATAAGCTTCAAATGCAAAATAGCAATAATAAGTATTTACCAATTCCTCATTATTGAACAAATACATTTTGTAAAAAAATTCTAGACGAGAATTGTATGCGAGTCTTATTAAAATCGATCCATAATTTGCAATTGTTTGTTTTATTCAACAAAATTAAGTAAAACTGACCGATAAATAAAAAGTTTCATCGGTCAGTTTATCTATTATCTTATAGTTTTTCTTGATTGAGACAAATCACTAAAAATAATGGATTGATTTGATTATGTTAATTTTCTAGGAAAATTTAAATTCCATTAACTATTCAGGTATTTCTACGATTAATTCGCCTGGCATAATATTTTCAAGAAAAGCCACATTATCGATATCTAGACAGTTATCGTAGTAATGATCAAAACATGGGTTGGCAGAAAACCGTAAAAACATCTAAAAATTTACTTGTGGTAAATTAAAATTCGAGACTCATTTGATATGTTTCAGATAATTTTTACAGCAACATAATTTGGCCGATTTTGAATAAGTGATACAAATAAATGTTTGTTAAAAACTTGATCAATTTTAAACTAAAAAAATATGGAATGTTTTCAGATTTTGATTTGCCTCAATTTTTTTAAGTTTTCTGCCAACCCAAAACTTCCTATGCGTCAATGATTCATTGGCAATAAATAAATTGTGTGCCTTAGTTGTTAATTATCTTTATTAATTACAGTTGGTCCGTTTAGTAGGGCGCGCCCTATTCATAAACAATTTAGCGTCCCACGAAAAGTGCTTCACTGTACAATACAAAGGTGCCTTAGTATAAGACAGATATGTTACATTTGTATCGTCCATATTTTTATGGTAAAGTATTTTTCGTAGGACACTACTTTTTATATTCATAGGACGCGTATTACTAAACGGACTCTGTGGCAATTACTGGTATAATTACACATAAAATATTCGTTCACGGCTAACCCCGTATCTTTGGTGGCCTTAAATTTAGCTTAAGGGGTGGCATCGACTCGGCAGACTGAAGTCAATTTAACTTACGAAAATAATTAGTTGGTTTATTTTTTTGTGCTTATTATCATTAGCTCGACCATAATAAATGTGTTTCAGCTCATTAAAATCATTTTTTATCTATTTTAGGAAAGATTTGAGTTCGAATTTTCATTTTTGACTTCGTAAAAATTTCGAAAAAATTCAAAGCATTAGAAAAATTTTACGCATTTTTCGTCCAAAATTTTTTCTGATTTTTTTATTGAATTCTGTAGGTAAAAACAAAAAAAAATTGCTTCTTTAACTTTTTTCGTGGATACCTACATATTCTCTGACCGCTGTTTGAAAAATCATAAAATTTTTCATCTTTTGTCGACTTTTTTAGAAATATTACGAAAATTTTCCGCAAATCAAGTCCAAATTTTTTTATTAGTGGTTTTTTGAATTCTCTACCGGTATAAAAATCAGTCAGAATCACTTGTGAATTTTTCTGGTATCTATTTGGTTTCCGTATTTCAACCGATGGAAGGGTCAAGCGAATATCGTTTCTGAACTACTGATGAAATTTACAACACTTTTTTGTGACACCGGTTAGTTCCATTTGACACGCAATTTATGAAAATTTTATTTTTGCAAAAAAATCTCAATAAAATTTCGGGTGTAATAGGCGTCTTTTCTTTTGAAAGTCAGGATATTTTCATAATATTAAAACGCAATTGAAGGTCAATTTTTATTCCTAAAAAGGTATATTTGGCCATTTTTCATGAAAAAAAAACTTTCATATTAAGGGAGTGGGTGTCGCAAATTTGAGCCTCTTCAAGTCACTTTTCCCGCCAAACTTAGAAAAGGTGATACTTCCAAAAACATTTGTAACTAACAAAACCAACCTTCGCGTAATTTAAACTTAACAGTACATACGAATTCTCCACCCACCGACACCTACGATTTTAAAAGCCTCCTAAAAAGACACGCAGTTAGTGCTACTCCTCATCTTCATATTTATTTATTATTTTTTGATGTCAGGCCGGAGAAGCCTAACAAATAATGCAAAGCGCTTGTTAAAATATTGCTTTCGCGGACAAAAACGCAAAGAAAAATAAAAATAAAAAATTTGGAATGATCAGTGAGCAGGCCAGGCAAAAATATCTCCTCCACCAGTTTGAGAGATAAGTTTCGACTTAACTGCCGACAACAGAAGACTGTTTGTTACATAACAAAGTTTTTTCGAAATTTGCTTTGGCTCCTTGGGCATGCACTTTCATTTGAGCCACATCTGTGAAATGCAGCTCGCATAAGACCACCAGTAAAACAGTTTCAAAATACATTGCTCGTAAAGAAGTCGACAATACACAGTTTTTTCCAAGCATTTGGCTCTTGGGCTGGCAACTTTCATTAGTGGCCTAATTTCCTGACAAATGAAACCGAAAAACTAAATAATCATTGTATCGCACCTAGGCTTGTGCATATTTAACCGATCTAAGAATTAGCCGCACTTCAAATTAAATCATAATATATGTCTGTTTTTTCGTTTTTTCGGCTTTTGGGTCCCGAAAGCAAAAATTTAAAACAAAATAACTATTACATTATCTGTTAGGCTTCTCGGACATCACGCAAAAAAATATAAAATATGAGAGAAATAAGAAGTAGTAAACGAACTGCGTTGCTTTTTAAGAAGCTTTTTAAAAGCCGTAGGTGTTCGGCTGTAGGTGGATTGTATCAGATACTGTTAAATTCAAATTATCCGCGAAGGTTGTCTGTGTAGTAACAATGTTTTGGAATTTCACCCTTGCTAGTTGTGACGGGGAAATGACCTTGGAAGAGGCCAATTGCGACACCCACTCCTTAGGTAGAGTCGGGGTGACGAGTAATTGAGCTGGTTTTGCTAGTTCAGGGGGGTCTGAGAAACTGGATTAGAATTATTTTATTCTTTTTTAATATGTAGTATCAACCTGGACACGCTGCGAGTACTACTAAATATGAGAAATCAACCTACGCTCAGAAAAATGACTTTTAATAGGCCTCACAAAAGCACTTAAAAGCTATCTCCCTTTCGTTGATATATTTCTTTCTGTAATTGGCAGTCAGTCTTATTTAGACTACGGAAATCGTAGGAGCCCTTTGAAATGATGCCTCTAGTGTCAAAACAACCAATTGGAGGATCACCAAAAGCTACTCCTCCCACATTTCATGGATTTTTTCAATTTATGCTGAAAAGTGTTGACAAAGCCTGGCTTAAAATCTTATAGAGCTTTTTTGAAAATTTCGTCCTGGGGTGGCTGAAAATCGCTTGTGAATTCTCTTTTTTTTTAATTTAGAAAATATTTGACAAAAAACGATGAAAATTGAATTTAATTATTTTTCGAGCATTATTTAGAGTAAAATGAGTTTATTCAGAAAATTGATATGCTAGATAAAATTTAGATCGAAATTTGGAACTGATAATTGAAATCACATACAATTCACCTTAAATTTCAGCCCCCATAAACCGATTTTTTGTGAAAAATCTTTTAAAATAAAAAAAAGATAAGGTCAAAATAATCGTCGGAAAATTCTCTACAAAATAGGTTGATGATAAAGTCGTTGGAAACCTTCAGATATCGTCACCACTTCCTTAAGGGGGTTCTATGGCAGCCTATATCTTTTGTAATGTAAATCCAATGGACTGGATTTTACAATTTTTGATCTCCGCGTACCCTTTTAATTGTAAATAAAGATAAAAAATTCAATATTTGGATGTTTTTTATAAAATTCGAAATAAGCTTATTTTGAGTATATAGTTCTATAGAAGTCGTATCTTTTCTAACAAACGAGGTCTGATTTCGATTTTGAACTAACTAGCTTTTAGTGCACGGAAAAATAGTTTGCCATGTAGCATGAAAAAAATACAACTTCCGTGGCCAAAATAGCAAAAAACTCTTTTCGCCAGCTTTGAATATTAGTGAGAAAATTAAGAAAATCAACAACAATTTTTCCGCTTTGAATTTCGCGATGTCAAATTTGAAACATTTCTAAATAGGACGAAAAAAAATACCGGTTTTTCAAGAATTTTTTGCTCCGGTTAACCTCATTTACCGTTGGTTCAACATGCTATCTTAAAAATATAATTTAAACGTCTTCCAGAGATACGAACTAACTTTCAGAATGTTTAGTCACTTCCATGTCTATGCCGAGAGAAATAAGCAATTCAAAAGGTCCATTTGCCTATAGAACCCTTAAGGAATTTTTAATGTGCAAAACACGTTTGGGATTTTTAGCGGAGTACTCCTGAATGCGTATTTATTAATATCGTCTCAAAAAAATTCGAACATCGGGTTTAGTTAAAAATGGAATTCCAATGAAAAGTGGTTTTTCAAATTTTACAGATACTCAGGTATGTTAAGAAATTGAAAGTATAATTGTTTGCAAGAATGAACACTTTTATTGAAGATAACAGAATAAAAGAAATAATTTTCACATTTCGTTTCTTTTATATATCGCTTTGAAAAAATGTACCAATCTTCAGGATCGCTGCCACCCCCTTAAGGAGTGTGCGACCTTTTAAACAAGTTAATAATTTAGTCAGATTTATCGAAGAGTATTTTAAATATTCAAATCGATTTCAATATTAATTTAAACCCTTTTGCCAACCATCTGTTTTTCGTCATAATTTATAGCTCTTACACTTTGTAGGGCAAAGTTCAAGCTAATTTAATTATGGATCACATTTTGAAAACTAGTATTTTTTGCGTTTTTATCCACTATTTTGGCAGATTATCTCAGAATGGTAGGCTTTTGATAATTGTAAATAATTAATTTTGTAAAAAATACGTCAAAGGTTATTAATCGATTTTTATTTGTGAGAAATCGAGTTTTCCAGCATTGGTAAATCTTGTGCAACTCAATTTTTGAACCTTGATTTTTCAAAAAATCTGCCAATTTATGGATAGAAACAAATATATTTTGTAGTATTCATTAGAAATCTAATAAACTTTTGTAATAATAATTATTTATTATAATTAATCAAATGTAAATTTTGATAATTTACTGCAAAAAAGGGCTCTGTATTCTCACTTTAATCAGCTTAGGCGTCACATTATTTCTCCACTTATTTATTGCTTACTGAAAAATTTATTTTTGTAAATTATTTTGGATTCAATAAACTAATTCGATTTATAAATTTTGTATTTTTTTTGACACGTAAATTGCCTGAAATTCCGTGGTCATAAATCGATGTAAACAAATTGACAGATGCACTTGATTCAGGGTTTAGTCTTATTATTAAGCAATATTATTAAAATAGAGATATACAATATGCCGCAATAAGTTCCGTGAGAGCTGATCAATAAGTCCCGAAAATAATTTCGAAAAAATAATACACCTTATTATGGAAAGGTATTAAAAATAGTTTCCATAAGAGAACATTGGTTTCCATTAAAAAATTTAACCCAAATTTTAAATTAGCAATCTTTTGGTTAACCTTTTCACCGGTGGAGACATTAACAGCACCGAAAATGACAGACCGCTGTGAACATGAAGCAAAACAATTTTTGTTAATGAATAAAACTCGCAATTTTGGTTAAATTTTTGGCAATAATGTTATAATTTATTATAAACACTAACTGTCCTTGATTGGAAACCCTTGTTTGGAAACGATTTTTTAAAGATGCTTTTCCAAGCGAATGCAGATGGTGTTACTGCCTTTCAGAGTTAAATCATTTATTTTCATCAAATTATAAAACATCATTTTAAACATATGCAGTGGTTGCCACTTAATCCCAACCTTTTGGGCATATCTGATTTTTCTGATTGAAATTTTACGTGCAGAGAAATTATCTTAATTCAATATTTATGCCTATTTACGCGTATTTTCAGAAACTATCTTAGTTTCCCTCATTCTCACAATTATTCCAAGAACGTTCCAAAAAAGTGACCGGGACCCCCCGGTAATTAGCTTATTTATTGTAATTTATAAATGTCAACTCAGTATTATATGTGGTGTCCTGTATGTTAACTCGTAGACTCTACTAAAATAATAATGTTCTAGACTTTAAGGGCCTCGGTGCATTTGTACAGATACCGATATGGGATCTTGATGAAAAACTTTTCACTGGATTGATATATTCTTCCCAATATACCATCAAAGTGATGATTCATAATCAAGGCAACGAATTTTTGCATTATGGTTTTTTAAGAAAATTTTGAGTTTGAATTTAACTTTTCGAATTCGAGAAATTATGAGAAATTTTGGATAAAAGTTCTGAACATAATAAAAAAAATGCCTTATTTTTCGTTCCAATTTTTTNTTCCAGATACCATCAAGTGTATGATCGATAAGTCAAGCAACAGATTTTTGGCCATTAGGTTTTGTTTGAAGAAAATTTTGAGTTTGAATTTAATTTTCGAATTCGAGAAATATGAGAATTTTGATAAAAGTTCTGAACATAATAAAAAAAATGCCTTATTGTTCGTCCAATTTTTTTTCAATTGTTGTTTCAATCACGAAAAAAACTCTACAAATGGCTACTTAACTTTTCGACTTGGTGACCACCATATTTTATAGCTCATTGAAAAACCATATGACACTGGTTAGTGATTTGTTGGTCAAAATAATTAGAAATATTTGTGAAAATTTTCTCATTTCTGTGTTCAAAATTCAAAACTAATTTTGTTTGGAAATCCTAAGCTGAAAATATTGGCATGGCTACTTCACTATATTCAAATATGCTTTCGTTTGTGTTCTTCGTTCTGTTTATACTCTGAATCATATTTTTTTGAATGAAAATTACGGTTTGCGCGAAATAAAGTTTAGCCTCTTAGTCAGAATTAAACAAAATTATTCACCGAGAGCTTGCCCAATTAGTAAGCGACCTTGTCGACCGTTTTAAATTATACTATGAAAAAAATATTTCTTTCGATGTGCAATTTTGGTTTTTTTTTTCAAAATTATGAATTTTCGATTTGATCTTAAAATTCTGTATGAATTTAACTTATAAATTTTGCACGGTCGCAGACCGATTTAGAGCCCAATTAATAAAAAATAGAAAATAAATTTTATCTGTAATTTAGACATCGTAATATCAAACGTCTGCGTTTTTGAGTGTTTTCAAAACGACGATTTATAAAGTAAATAAAATCTGAAGATTCAATCATACAAAGTAAGCTGAAAAGTGGCAACTTGTGTTCGAAAAAGTTTTTATTAAAATTTTGCAAGTGGCAAAAGTTCCCATCGAGACAAAAAAAATTGAAAAAGTGCAAATCTGTCAAAATGCCACGAGCCCTTAATTATAAATACAAAAGAAAATGGTGCACTACACTTGCCGAAATTAGAGTCTACGAGTTAATAGTCAGCTTAAAATGTTGTTTTTTCCAGCGGCTATAACTTATATGGTATAAGTTATACGGTATAACTATACCGTACAACCCTACGCATGCGGCATGTAGGGTTATACCCGGGAGCCTATCTGCAAATTCTAACATGCCAGAATAAATATTTAGGCTATGCGATGAAACGTCTGGAACAGAAAAAATTCTCTGACGATGAAAAATTTTTTGAGGTGCAATTTGAGTGTCAAAAAACAACCTTTGGGCTTTGTAAACGCACTTACGGTATAGTTATAATTAATTTTCTGCTGTAATTTAAAGTATCGCGTTTAAAAAAGTTAACCCTTTGAGGCTCCGAACTATTTTCAAAAACACCTGTAGATTAAATACCAAGAAATTGCAGGTTGCTTCTGAATGATCACTTAAGGAAAACATTTTCTGAAACTGCTGCATTTTCAATTTTTGTTCTGACGCTCTGAGTAACTTTTATTTCTTGAAAGTCATTCGATAATTGGTAGGTTCGGTTAGTTTTTTTGGAAAAACACCTGTAGATTAAACACCGAAAATTGCAGGTTATTTCTGAGGAAGTCACTTTTTATAAATTAAATTTTTAATCTTTTCTTTATTAATTTTTGTTCTGACGTCTCATTCCTCACAAAAAATTGCGTAGGTTAGGCACCATTTATAATGTCACTTTTCTATAAGGTTAATAAAAGTCAAAATGTAAATTACAGTAGAGTGTTTTTAAACGGACAGGTTTTTAGATTGGATTCGGGTTAAAAAGTCCTGCAAGCGTGGCGTTTAAACGAGGCATTTGAATCATTCAAAATACCGTTAAACCGTGACGGACAGTTTGCATCACAAAACTGCATCTTAAATACGCGCTAGCCGACTTTTTGACCCAAATCCAATCTAAAAACCTGTCGTTAAAATCACTCTACGTACATACTAATTCAGTTTAAGTCTATCCTAAGGGGTGGAGGGGGCGACCTTTTATAGCCGTTGAACATTAATTTGCAAATTTACTATTTTTTCTGAATAAAGTGACTATAAGAAATATGGCTTTTACGAAAAATCGTATCTCCTCTAGAACTTTTCCAAAATGAAATGTTTCGAAATTTTGAAAAATTATTTTTGGTCTAGTGTCAAAAACAACCTTTTGGCTTGTAACGCACTTTTACGGTATAGTATAAATTAATTTTCTGCTGTAATTTAAAGTACGCGTTTAAAAAAGTAACCTTAGCTCGAACTATTTCAACAACACCTTAGATTAAATACAAAAATGGCAGCGTTGCTATCTGAATGATCACTTATAGGAAAACATTCTCGAAACGCTGCATTTTTCAATTTTGTTCTGACGGCTCTGAGTAAACTTTTATTCTTTTGAAATCATTTCGATAAATTGCGTAGGTTAGGTATTTTTGGAAAAACACTGTAGATTAAACACCGAAAATGCAGGTTATCTGAGGAAGTCACTTTTATAAAATTAATATTTTAATCTTTTTATATATAATTTTGGTGTCTGACGTCCATTTCTCACAAAAAAATTGCGTAGGTGAAGCACACTTTATAATGTCACTTTCTATAAGGTTATAAAGTCAAAATGTAAATTACAGTAGAGTGTATTTAAAACGGACAGGTTTTTAGATTGGATTCGGGTTAAAAGCTGCAAGCGTGCGTTAAACGAGCATTGGATCATTCAAATATCCGTTAACCGTGACGGACAGTTTGCAACCAAACTGATCTTTAAATACGCGCTAGCCGACTTTTGCCCCCAAATCCAATCTAAAAACCTGTCCGTTTAAATACCACTCTACTGGTACATACTATTTAATTTAAGTCTATCCTTAAGGGGTGAGGGGGCGACCTTTTATAGCGTTTGGAACATTGAATGGCAAAATTTATTTTTCTGAATAAAGTGACTATAAAAAATTAATGCTTTTACGAAAAATTCGTATCTCCTTAGAACTTTCTCAAAATTGAAAGTTCGAATTTTGAAAAATTATTTTTGGTCTATGCCGAAAACTACAGAGAGATTGTAGTAACACAAAAAAAATGAAATCGCATAGCTGTTAGTATAATAATGAATATCTTATATCAAAAATAAAAAATAATCATTTGACTCACTGACAATTGTCTAGCGTGCATGTTCATGTCATGTGCGAGACATGGAACTTATTACAAAATTCTGTCTGAAGCGTTTTTTTTCTAATTTGTATAAGCTATCTGCTGTTGAAATCTGATAAAATTGTATGCAAATGAGAGAGGAGATAGGTTTTGGAAAAGGTCCGAAAATCAGTAAATTGGCGATAGAGAGCATTCAGGCCAGTTTCAAAAATCTGTTGAAGCGTTTTTTCTTAATTCAAAATGATTAAGAAAGTGAATTATAGTACTAGCCAATGAAAAACCAGAGAGGAGATAGAATATGCGTTTTTGAAATTTGCTCTCTAGCTCTAACTGGTGATGTCAAAAAAATCCTAAATCCCATGAGTCGCTATAAATTGTTTGAGCATTAAATTTTTTTTTATTTTACCTTACTAGTCCCGTATTCTCACAATTATTGCCTAAAGTGAAAATATGCGAAAAAGTCCCCCCTCCACCCTTAATCTCGGGACAGAGTACAATAAAGTTCAAGCACTTTACTTTTCCGTAATATAGCCTCAAGTCGCACACTTAAGTGGCGCAGGAGCCTCCAAGGGTTAAGTTTATTGAAAAAAATATGAGAAATTGTCTGTCAATTTGATGAAAAATGCGTAGTGGAAAAACATGAAATAGAAATTATAAGACCAGACAGAAGATCGATAGGTATAAAAAGCCGATTGAGCCCTGGAGGGCTACCCCAAAAATCGCCAGTTTGGAGTTAAAAGTCTTTACCCAGAAAGTTACCCGCCATTTTTTTATATTTCCAAAAAAGTCTCCTAAAAATTCTGCACACATCAACTACTTTCATTCCTTGGTCAATATTTTGTATCAAAAGTCGATTTTACCCAAGGCATGAGTCACCCCTTATACATGTCCAAAAACCCTCTTAAATTTTTTGAACTGAAAATAGTGACCCTAAATTTTCGTCGCTTCAGCACAGTCAAGATATTATCCTACGAAATTAATCAATCGGATTGGCTGCAGAATATAAAGAAAAAAAAGATTTAATTTGAATCTTGGCTAATTTAGTCAGAATACTTAATGAATTGGTCGATTCCAAGGTATGATCTTACTAATTAACCAATCGGTAATCGATATTCGGAGTTTTTCCTGATTGAAAGTAGAACGGCTAGACGATTTTTTCCAGTGAATAAATCAATACTTTTATTTCGGTAGGTTTTAGTGCTAGAGAGGTGCCGTGCCATCCCTTGTGGACGCAAATAATCGATACGAAACCAACCCCTTATGCAGGTGTGGTACAGTCAGGGTTGGTTGTCCTTTCAAACTGCCCTTCTTTTTTCGACGGCCTTACCCTAGAGAGAACACCACTTTTTTCTTTATTTTTTTCTACTGTCGAACAAAAAAGGCAGACCGAAAATATAGCACACTTTTTGAACCACAGAGAAGCTCGAAAGCATGCGCGATGAGATAGCGCAAATGCCTTTTAATGTTTTTGTCATATTTTTTGGCACAGCCGCGAACTGGTGAGGTACTCACTAACCGGCTATGCCCAAAATGCACCAGGATGGCGCTGAAGACGATTGGGGGCATTTGGGAGAGTACGCATTTGCCGTCGGGTGCGGGACAGATCTGATGAGAAGCTGCCAGATTATGTAAAGAGTACGAGGAAAAGTCTTAATTGTAATAATGTCATACTGTCGTTGTGTGAGTTAACGAGGACTGCGTTTAAATGGACAAACGACAGAAATCGGCGATTTATGGACTGTTTTGAGAAGTAGGTCCTATAATGGACAAAACGCCATCTATGACGTTAACACGACAGTAATAACCAAACCGTTTAAATCAAATATTTACTACGTGGTCTGCGTCTATACACCACCCCTTATAAAGACAATATGAGAAAAAATATTGCCAAACCACGCTTTTTTATTTTGGTCTTTCTTTTATGAGGACAATATAGGAAAATATCCAAAGGTAATTATTCTTCTAAAATAGTTTAAATTGGTCGTTTTACTTCGACAAATGAAGAGCAAAAAAAAGCTCACCCCTCCAGCAAAGACCGTAGTAGGTACTAAAGGAGATTTTGAATAGGCATCGGTTGCCATGTTCGCTTGACACCTGACCTACTGGTGAGTAAAGAGCACTTTTTTACCTTGAAATTTCAAACTACTGGTTTCGCTGTCCAATGAAAAAACTCTAGGGTGACCTAAAAAAGCTACCTTAGTAAAATGAACAAAAAAATTTGTCAATCAAATTTTTCTGATGATTTATTACATCTACTCCGCGAATAGTGATAGCAAATGTGAATGAGCTATAAGGGGTATGCGACTCTGATTGACATTTTCAGGTGAAATATACTGAAAACTAACAGTTCATGAGAAAAACCGAAAAGCTAATTTGTAGATCTATCCTTAATCTGCGAAAAAGTACATCACAACCTATTTTTTGACCATTACACCAATAGGTACAGTATCGTAAAAGGGACATTTTCAAATTTCAAATCTATCTCCTCCCAGACGGTAATATCCAATTGAGCTCAAATTCACAGATCACGTAACGGTAGTATTAATTTTAATAGAGAGCTTTTCGATCCGGCGACTGAACAATTCTAGAACGCCAAATAACCGACGATTTTTAAACAATTGCAGACTTCAAAATCTATCTCCTCCGAGAAATATTTGCAAAAATAGCTCAAATTTTTCAAGTATTCCTCAGAAAATTTTAAAGAGATAATAGAGAGCTTTTTCAATTTCGGCTAGAACTGAATAGATTTTTTTGGTCATTTTCCGAAAAATTTCCGAAGAAAAAAAAGTGCTTCGATTTTTCGAAAGTAGGCTCAAAAGAAAGCCAGTGAAACACTGATGAGAAAGTTGCTTACGTCAAGTCGATATTTGAAGTGTTAGTGGTCAAATTTGAGCAAACGTATTTTTTAACTTCATCTTAAAAAAACTAGAAAAAAATCGAAAAAAATGCGAAAATTCGAATTTTTTTTGATGATTGGGTCTTTACACTTAATTACCCCGTATCAATTTCAAGCATTTTTATGCCTCTAAGCCTTTATTAAATAGAGTCCAACCCCTTGAATCAATAGAATAAAAGCATTAAATTTCCTGTTGAAAAGCCGCAATCTTATCCCATCTATAGTAACCACCAATAAACGAAATAGCGATTTTATAATAAATCATACCGTATATTCATAAACTTTTTTCACACATAATTTAACAGTTTATATCCGAATGATAACATCACATACAGTTTGTCACATTTCAACCACAACAGGAGAAGGAGCATTTTGAACCTCGTTCGTTATTGTTAACCAAGAATTATAATGTGATGATTTCATTAACTCAATTCTAAAGCAAAAAACATATGTCAAAATGTTCTATTTTATGTCAGGAAAAAAACCTATTCAGAATAGGCTTTTATTGCTATAAATTGTATAATACTGTATGGAAAAAGTTTTGGAATTAACTGCCAAATTAATCTAAAAAATCGTGCTTCCTTTCCGCCTGGCATTTACTTAAAGCCCCACCTGACCCGCGTGTTTTTTAAAACACAAGACCAAATATTTTGTGGAAGTTATCATTTTGGGCCACGGAATATCGGAACACACCCCCTAAAGTTCCCCTTATTTTCAATTCAAGAATTTGGTGATTTTAGAAATTGCCCATCAGACGGAAATGATATTTGGATGCAATTTTTTGTTTTAGCATTAAAAAGCACTGGAACCAGATAAGATCTACAAAATATACTTATAAGGCTAACTTTCGAGAGAGGATGTTGACATTATTTATATTGAAACCCGGCACCACCGATGGAGAAAAAAGCTATACTTCTGTCTCGGGACTGGGACCAAATTTAAATCTTGATTTCTTATGGTGGTAGTTTTTCAAGCGTTCATGTTTTGCATCATTTTTTTGTTATCCGACACACCTGGTTAATTTAACTCAATTTCTGAAATGTTATTTTTTAAAATCAGCCATTTTGAGATAACATACTCATCGTGTGTTTAAAACACTCAGGTGCAAGCAGAGTATCAAATGGAACGGAACGGGTTCTCCGGAATGGAACGGAACGCGACCCCCGTTCCTTCGGAATCCGGCGTTCCGTTTTTATGTTTATTTCTCAAAATTTCTAAATAAATTTCCTTTTTTTTGGATTTGTGAAAAAATGCGATTTTCATGATTTGAAGCCCCAAATAATGCCGTTTTTGAAAACTGTCAAAATAAAAAAAGTGTTTTTTAGACAGTTTAACTCCGGAATCATTTACGTGGTCAAAATTTTTTTTTCCAAGCCATTTAATAGAGATGATTTCATTTGGGCCACTTAAGGGAGTGGTGCGCAAATTTGAGCCTCTTCCAAGGTCATTTCCCGTCACACTAGCAAGGGTGATATCCAAAAACATTTGAAACTAAACAGAACCAACCTTCGCCGGTAATTTTGAACTACAGAATCTGATACAATCCCACCTACGCCGCCACCTACCTTTGCCTTGATATCCATCATGATGCCCGAGTAACTTAAATCTCTCATTTGCCTTTTAAAATAATAGGGAATAAGAGATTCAAGTTACTCGGGCATCATGATTGATATGTTTCAAACGTATCGTACTTTAGTAAGGTAATTTTTTTAAAGGGCCACCCTTGAATACGAGTCTATGATTGGTTCTTGAAGGAGTGTTGCCAAAAATTCTCGAATCTTATTGGTCAAAAAATAACTAACTCCCAGGCTTATTTGTAAGTCCCGATTTAACCAGTTAACCAAAATTATAGAAAAAAATTACCAAATGGTTACTCAATTGAGCTTTTTAGCTGTCAGTTAAATGAAAAAAAATATTTTCTCGATATCGCCTTTGGTATTTTCGTGATCGTCATGAAAAACTCGCCTCTTTAAAAAACTACCTAAGGCGTATTGAATTGTCCAATAAAGTACGTAGGTCAGTACTTTTTATATTAATAGGACATGTCATACTAAACACACTCCTGCATCATATTTTTTTAGTAAATAAAAGTCCGTTTAACAGGACGCACCTTAACAAAATCAAAAGTACTGTGCAGCGAAAAGTACTAGACTGTACCAAAAAAATTTGCCTTGATATGATACATATGTTACATACGTATCATACTTTGGCATATTTTTATGCTAAAATAAAGTATTTTTCGCTGGACAGTACTTTTAATATTGATTGGGTGCGTCCTGTTAAACAGACTTCACTGTACAACTTTCACTGTTCTGCGATTTCGTTCATCATATAAATGTGTTTTTAAAGCACTGTTTAAACGCTATAAAACTATTCTTCGGTGGAAATGACAACATTTTTAATCAAATACAAATCATATTTATTTTAAATCGCGAAATACTCGCGGCTGAGAACGAAAAATAGCTCATGAACACGGTACATTTTTGGTACAATTTGAAGATAATTTTGTGACGATGCCCAAAAATTTCAAGCATTTTAAAGAAAACTCATTAGATAAAGCTAGTACATTAAGTATATAGACTAAATATTATATATATAATATAGTGAACATAATAATGACATTTTAGTAATGTGACTATATAAATTAATGTGGCCATTAAGTCAATCAACGCTGAAAACGTTTCATTATTTAAGTTGAGGTTAAAGTACAATATAAGGTTGTTAATTTAACCTTTCAGTGATATGACTTTAAACGGACAGATAGAAAAAGTTACCCTGTCTGCTTAAAGTCCTGACGAAATTTTTTATTAAGTGGGTGTCCGTTTAAAGTCGTTTGCAGAAATTTTAATCGCAGAAATGAACGCGCTTTTAACTGTGAAAATTAAAAAAAATTGATTAAAAATCAATTTTTAGCAAATAAATGTTACAGTAGAGTGTATTTAAACGGACAGGTTTTTAGATTGAATGTGGGTAAAAAAAGTCCTGCAAGCGTGCGTTTAAACGGGCATTTGGACCATTCAAAATATCCGTTAAACCGTGACGGACAGTTTGCATCACAAAACTGCATCTTTAAATACGCGCTAGCAGGACTTTGTGACCCAAATCCAATCTAAAAATCTGTCCGTTTAAATACACTCTACTGTACATGTATTTTCTAAGATTTATTTGACAATTTCAGGATAGTTTCAATAAATTAAGTTTAATTTTCGGGCCTGACCCTCTCTGTTCGTTTAAAGTCATATCACTGTAGTGAGTGTTCGGAAATTATTGCGATCGTTATAAAAATGAAATGATAGTCATTTCATTTGAGACTTTCATTATTTGACATACGTGGTTCAAGAACTGGTTTAAAAATACAGACTGTACTTAAACGGACAACTTGAAACTCACAACCCGCCGTTTAAGCAAATTGGCGAGAACTTGACTGCGGGGCCGCCCGTTTAAGTACAGTTTGGCAGGAATTAGCACATCGAACCCGTCCGTTTAAAAAAACACCTTTTTCCCATAGTAAATTACAAAGAAAAAATATTAAAAGTAGATACAATTAGTAATCGGTGGGTATTTTAAAGATCATATCATTTTATACTCCATAGTTCTGGGATAATCGGGCTTACATGTTTGAAAAGATTTTTTTGGAACTCGGGTATCGTAATTGATATCCGGTATGCATTGGTTAAGTAAGAAACCCTTACAAACACTTATAACAGCAAGGTCTATCACGAGGCTTTATGGTGATTGTTAGCCAGTATGGCGTTATAAAAAGGCCAGAATGGTTAATAATCTCCAGGAGGCCCCGTAATTGATATATGCAACATTTTGAAGATGCGTAAAACTTTAATAGACACGTATCATACCTGAGTGCACTTTCTAACCTTTTGTTTCTAGACATATTTCCGAAAAAAAGTTACAAAGTGCACTCAGGTAAGACATAAATGTGAATAATTTCTGTGCCGCCTACACGAAATCATAAAAAGTAAATTTGTCAGTTGTAATTAATTTGTATTTCATTTCTGCCCCTTTTTTAGTAATCCTTTTGTTTGAACACATTTATCATGAATTTCTTTTATGATAAGAGCCTAAAATTATTCAACAAAACAGGCAACATTTTTAATATGACTAAATTAACACTTTTATAAACATATATTAGTATACTAAAATTGGTAAATTAAAAATTTTTGAAATTTCTATAGCACATTTTTGGAAAAATCTTTTGGCACATGCTCGAAGTTCAGCGATAATGAATTGCAAATGATTTTAGATCACTGATCATAGAATAATCTATTTTTGTAGAATCGCCATATCTGAATAAAACATTATCACTAAACATAATGGAATGCAAAAAGAGTTACCTACGTCTTTTTGGTAGATATATTTTTTTAGTTTTTTGTTGAGGTCGTTTTTTTTAGGTGGGCCACTGATGATTTCGACTGAAAGGACTAGATAAGATAGTGACAAATGGTTTTCTGCATGTGAAACCTTGGAAAAAAATATGCGGTAGAAAATTTTTTTGGCTTCCTAGGTTGATCACGTGACCAGAAATCAGTCATCGAAATTGCTCAAAATGACCTAAAAANTTTACCACTACAAATTCGGTTAAGATTCAGATGCAAAAAACCGTTTGCCGCTATCTAGTCTGGTTCTCTCAGAACAGATACCCCTTAGCGTGGCCCACCTAAAAAAAAACGACCTGAGTTTTCCATTTTGTCCGAATTATTTTTAATAACTCAAAAACGAAATGAGCTAGAACGTTAAAACACAAATAGTGAAATAATCAAGGCTGTGTGTATCTATATCAATTACGGGGGCTCCTGGTCATTTTTACTTGTTTTTAAGCCAAATTTTTCATTTAATTCCGCTTTTAAAAACAACTCATCTGATAACATTCTTAGATAGCTCGAACTGAGCACAAATATCTTGTGGAATATAAAAAAAAA
>SCLH01000402.1:482615-495707 GCA_004367855.1 Oikopleura vanhoeffeni | reverse complement strand
TCTTGTGTTAATTTCACATTTCCAGCTCACGCATTGAACCTGGCAGTATCTGCCTTTTTTTGTTCTAATTTTTGAAATGTGATTCACTACACTTATGATTAACCGAAATAAAATATCTTACTCAGACAAACAATATTATCATGAGTTAGTTTCAACCGACTATCCTAAAACCTACAATTATAATGAAGAGAACTTTGAGCATCGCTCATGGACCAATAAGATGTCAAGTTGACCAAAAATCTACAATTGGGCATAAAAGTCACATTTCATAATAAAATTTGTGAAAATGATGTGTAATCGGACCAGTATTCTGATAATGGTAATAAAACCGAAACTAGTCAAAAAATAAATTTTATTTGTAATGGTAATTATTTATCTCGAACAAAAAAATTAAAGTAAAAGTGTATATTTAATTTATATGAGAACCCTGACTTTGAAGCGTTTATTTTCCTCTTTTTCCCGTTTTTCTTGTTCTTTTATGAGGGCTTCGGCATCTTTTTGATGTTGCCTCTGAAGATCTCTCATTTCTAGAATTCTTCTTCTTTCTTTAATTTCTTCTTGTTTGAGCCTAAAAAATACGAGTTTATTTTTTGTCAAAATTTTCTCTAAAAAGGCTTTTTTCAAAAAAAAATAATTCTATAAAAGATATTTTTATAACCGAACTCTGAATAAACCTTCTTACTCTCGCATGTTCACTTTCCATAGATTTTTTCTTTTCGTTTTGAATTTTTTCTTTATTTTGTTTCCATTGAGCAAGGTTTTTCAGACGCAGTTCGCGCTCTAGCCGAGTTTTTTCGCTAAAATTGAGATTTAAAAATTGTCACCAGAAAAAACCATCATCGAATGAGCATAAAGTTTTAATATCTGCAACCTACGTTATTTTTGAAACTTTTTTCTCTTTGGCTGGTTTTTCTGAAGATTCTTCCACCTTATTTTTTCTTTGTTCTTTCCATTTAGCGATTTCGATTTGTTGCGCAGCCTTTAATTTTCGTAAAATTCTAAACAAATAAACTTTTCAAAATAGTCCTTCAGAAAAACAGGTAATTTCAAAGCTCTGTTACCGGTGAACTGGTTTACATGGAAAAAACCAAAAGGTTTTCCTTATAAAAAATTAGTTTGTAGATACAAATTTTAAGTAAATGTTGATGAAAATGACCAATTTTCGCCATTTTGCTTTGTGACTATTTTACCTCGGTAGTTTTTGTAGGAGTAAATCCAAAATAACGACCGCAACAAAAATACAGCGAAAATTAGATAAAAAAATTGCTATTTTTAGCAAAACCGTAAATTTTCGTTTTTTGAAAATTGTTCCAAAATCAACATCTCTTTTCAGCCGATAATAAGAACAGATAATTTTTTGAAAATATTTCCATCGTTTTGCGTCTGAAAACATGAAAATGTTTTAATCGCGTTTCTGAAAAGAGGAATCCAAAAAAAAACTGGCATTGGGATTAAAAAAAAATATATGTACATGAATGCGCACCATAATTATTAGTACAAATTTAACTCCAAAAAACAATCGAATATTGAACATTTTAATCGTTTATTCGAATCCAAACTAGCATTTTACTCACTGGACTTCAGCCAAATAGGCGGGTGCATTTTCATTTACGTAACGTTGCCTTTAGTTTACTGTTTTTGGGCAGTTGGGACTTTTTCAACCTACGCATTTCTTAATTTGTTTATTGGTAGGTTAATGTAATGACCCCACGTTTGCCCAATAAACATATAGGGGAGTGTACAGCGTGAGTCTTTTCGTTTTCTCCGTTTTTTTACCCAGGCGGCTAGACAGTCAAAATCTTAAGCAAAGTATAGGCAATTTTGGCTGTCTACCCGCCTCGATAAAAAAACGGAGAAATCGAAAAGACTCACGCTGTATATATTTGCAGGTCTCCATCTACCGCTCTTGAGGTTGGTCTTCCGTAGATGACATTAAAAAAATCACTTAAATATTATTTACCTGTAAAATTTGATATGCTTTAAAATATCATTATCTGTTCTTCCTGGGAGGTCATTTTCTACCAAAGAAACCAATTCTTCTTCATTCCAAACATCACCCGTATTGTCAGCCAGTTTTTCCCACGCCTTCACAAAATTATTATGATCAACAGAATTCCAGCCATCGGTCAGAGTTCTTTTTGAAACAAAATCTTGAAATCTTACGACGAGATATTTTATATGAATCATTTTTGATACAGGTTGAATTTTATTTTTTGTCGGTGTTTCACGCATCACTCAATTTATAGTGTAATTTTTAGCTAATTTATAGTGTAAATATAAGTGATGCTTGAAACACCGACAAAAAATAAAATTCAACCTGTATAATCAAAGGGGTACTTCGGCGAATAGGCGACTTAAGGTAGTTTTTTTAGACCCGACAGATTTGACTTTTCACCACAGACGAACCGTATGAGATATCACAAAACGATTTTTTGGATTCAACTGGAAACTGAAAAAGCTTAGGCCAAATATTTTTTTTTTTAATTTTCGAATTTTTTTTTCAAAATTCGAGATTTTCAAATGACCGGAAATGACCCAATATGGGTATCATGCGAAACTAGAAGAAATTCTAAGACTTATGGCTGAGAAATAAAATTAAGTTTTCTTAAGATTTTTCATAGTGACAAAGTGGTAAAAACTCAAATCTGTCGCGTCTAAAAAAAAACTACCTAAGTCAAAAACGATAAGGTAACTTTTTTTCACTAACTACACATTCGATCACTGAAATTATTTTTGCAAAAATATAAGCTCTCCCAGAGCTCTAATCTGGTCGAGCCGATTTTTCTAATTGACTTTTGTTCGAAAGTAAAAGAATTATTTATTGGCTGGAAACAATCGGCTCGGTCGGATTAAAGCTTTGTGATTAATATTTTCAAAAATAACTTCATTGATCGAATATGTGGTTAGTGAGATAAATTACACGTCATTTTCTGTCTTTGAAGTCTCATAGTTGTCGAACTTGACGTCTGAGAGATGCGAGAGTACCATCATAGTGATTTTTTCAGTCCAATAAGTCTGGTCCAAGATTTAACGAAAGTCTTTTCAAGTGAACTGTTTTTTAATCTATATCACAACCGGTTATCAACAAAAATACCGGTAAACGCAGTTTTTATATGTCAAAAAATGCTATTATTTCCACAAGATGGCAGGGCGTCAAAACAAATATTGTCAACATTTTATCTTCCAAAGTTTCCCCGATTTATATTCAAAATATCTTTCCTTTGTACTGCTTCTGGTCTAGAATCTACATTTCCAAAATAAGATTTTGGCTGATTACCTACCGGTTTTGTTTGAACCGGTTCTCGTTCATAAAGTGAAACCCGGTTATTTAAAGCATCAATTTCTCGTTGAAGTTGATTTTCTCTACCGATAATTTGCTCAAAATCGGATTGGCACTCTCGTTTGAAACTGAAAATTGCTGCTTGAGTACTTTGGAGGTCACTTTCTAGCTGTTCTGTTCTTCTAAAAAATATTAATTATTTATTTACAAATTTGATCTTTATGGTTAAAATAGTTGTTCTTAACTGGTACACATCTATTTGTGATCACCTCACAAAAGCCATACACTTCCTTAGGGGTGGTGATCGCTAAAAACGGTGTTTTTGCGGTCAAATTCACACAGTACGTGAACAAGTGGCTACATATATTACAATATTTCAACAAAAAATCTGCATCAATCAGAAACGACATTGAAAAAATTTGATTAATTTTTCTTCTCAAGCTCATTTAATTTTGAAGATAAAATAAATTATTTTTATATTAACTGAAGAGAAAGTAGACACGCTTACGGGAATTATTTTTCAAAGTTTTTTCGATATAGCTCTATAATCATCGAAAAACCGTATTTTGATGCAATTATAACAAATTCAAAAGCATCATTATGGTTTTCCCAAATTTGGAGTTGAAAACCGGAATCATAAAAAATAATATTAACGTACGTATTCGATTCAGTGCGGCCCAGTTGCTGGATAATAATTTTGCAATTTTGTACATTATATTTTATATCTTTAATTTTTGAAATAATTTTTCTTTTTTGTTCATTTGATTCGATCATGGCTGAAGCGTATAATTCTCCAAACTCTTCAAAATCATTTTCTGATTCATTTTTGGCCCCATGAATATTTCGAGAGACAAATCTAACAAGTTCCTTTTCTAGAGTTCGATAACGAACATCAAGTTCGCGAAAGACCTCCATTCTAAAAATATTTTTAAGAAAAAAACTTAACAACTTAAACAATTTATACACGATTCAGTAGCAGATTTATTTTCAGTAAGAATTGACTTGTTTGTAGAAAAAAACAAATGTGTTATTCAGAAATTTTAGTTTAAAATATTAAATGTTTAAACGACCTTCAGCATCAAACAACCATGGAAAGTTGTTTTCTATTTTTTTTGGTTTTCAGTTATTTAAATCGGCTTTATAGAAAAATCGAATAATTTTAAAAACAATGAAGAACTCTGTAAAAAAGCTCACAACTAGCAAATACAATATTTTTCAAAGTTCGGATGAGCATACAAATTTCCCACAAAATGACACTGCAGAGCAGGCTAGGAAAAGATTTTGCGTGGGTTTTTGTCCCCTTTTTTCTATATCTTTTGCTTATACCTACGCATGAGAGGGGAACGAAAATGACTCATATTTCCTAGCCTGCTGCAGAGCCGGTTTTTCAATTTTTCCACATAAATTTAACGAATCAAAATTCCAAAAAAAACGTGCCAGTTTCAAGCTATCTGACCGAAATAAAATCCTTATCTAAAAAGCAGACCCAAGCTGATAAATGGTCGGTTTACCCTGAAAAGCTATGATACTCAGTATTTTTTCAAAATAGACAAAAATTGTCTAAATTATCAAATTCAAAGTTAATTTTTGGGCCACAGAAGTCAATGTAAAATTTTGGTTTTATAATTTAACACGAAAATTTTTTATTATATCGTCGAATCCGCTTTGTATAGTTCTGGATTTTTTTGTAAATCTTTTAAAAATAATCCGATTCTTGCCGTCAGTGCCGGTTGCCCCTTCTTTGTTCTCAGACGCATTATTTTGCTTCTTTCTTCTCTTTCTGCAATCTTAAAAAATATATATTTCTGGTGATCTTAACGCAAAATAGGCATTAAAAAACGTTTATATTCATGGTTGACCCAAAGATTTGGTTGGTAATATGAAAAATGTGGTTTGATTGGANATATGTAAACATGCATGAAAAAAGTTAAAGTGGCTATTTTTTTCGTTTTTATTCACAGATTTCATAAAATTAATCAGAAAAAATTTTGGACGAAAAATGCTTAAAATTTTCATAATGCTTTGAATTTTTTCGAAAATTTTACGAATTATAAAATAAAAGTTTGAACTCAAATCGTTCCTTAAATAGATAAAAAATGATTTTAATGAGCTGATACACATTTATTGTGGTTCAGCTAACGATAATAAGCACAAAAAAATAAACCAACTAATTATTTTCGTAAGTTAAATTGACGCCAGTCTGCCACATCGCTGCTACCCCCTTAAGCTGATATCAAAACAGAACCGTAAGATGATAAATAACTTATTTTAAGAGATATATTTGCAACCACTTTATTTATTATAAAAATTTGTAGGGTGAATTTAAAGCGATTTTTATAGTTTTTGAATGTATTCGAATTATAAATTCATCAAATTTATCTAAACTAATCGAAAAACTTCATAATTGACAGGTTTGTCCCTAGGAAATGTTCAAGCGAACTAATATTAATAAATTAAAAACTAAACAAAAATTCTTCGGAAATTGAGGAACAATGGACTTAGGGCGTTATGTAAATACTATTTCCATGTGCATAGTTTCCTGATTTATTGATAAAGTTGTCGCGTACTAAGAGCTTGAAGTCCATTTCCGTTAATTTTTTTTTCGAAAAGCACAAAAAATGCAAACTTTATTAATTGACATGTCGAAACCAAAAATCCACGAAAAAACAGATTTTTAATTATTTTTTAAATTCTCGCACAATCACAGTTGCGTGATTTTTAAAATTTAGTTTTTGTGAAGAATAAAATTGAAAAAATGCCCAGACTGCATATTTTTTGAGAACTTATGCTAGAGTTTAGGGGAAAATATATAATATACAGTCCCCTAAATGGCTTTCCGGACAGGCTGAATCGGATGACCAATCTCACCCACATCAACGCTTATGACTAATTTTTGAAGAGATCTTTCGGTCGCCTTTTAGTACACGACAAATATCTACAATAATTCTTATATTAAATATCTGTTTTCTGGATATTTTCACAAAAAGACTTTTGAAATTGACTTATTAATGAGTTTAGTAACGATGGAGGCCAGTGAATTATCATTCAAAATCTACCTTTTCTGCCTTTAGAGCTTGTTTAGCTATTTTTTCTTCTTCTTTTTTTGTCTTGATTTCTGTTCCGATTTCTTTTCGTTTTTCTGCATCTTTCACTGCATATTTATTGGGTACAATTTCTTTTCGCTTCTTTGTAAACTTATTATCAAATTTTTTCTTCTCTACCGGCTTTGTTCCATCTGCAGGTTTCTTGCCCTTATCAGAGCGTTTTTTCGCCCACTTTCTCTCAATTTTACCCATGATCTAAAAAAAATTGAATTGAAATATTTTTAGGGCAGTTTGAATTATATCACAGGATTTTCCCGTTATCGAAGATTATACCTGTCCAAAAAAGTTACTGTCGTGTTTGTTTATAAGGACATTTTACGATTTGCCGTTTTGTTCATCTGAAAAACAGACATTTTTTCTTTATATCAAGGACGAATTATGCTATGAAAATCGAAAAATAGAGCTAAAAATTTTAAATATTTTTTTTGCTCTTTGGTGTTTTAACTTCAAAAAATAAGTGTTTCCTAACATTTTGTCAAGTTTCAGGTTAAAAAGCTTGACGTAACTTTTTTTTAAAGGTCACCCCCCTCTGAAAACCAAACGGTTAGAGATATCGGGAAACGGGTTTTTTATAAGCGATAAGGAAACTTGCACGAGGAAACTTTTGGCAATATTTGTTTTTCCACCCAAGACCATCTGGTGTTGTAAAGAGCACTTTTTATACCTCTAAAATATGTAAATTGCTGGTTTTTCGCTGATTACCGGTAAACCGGTTGAGGTCATCAATCAGAAAAAAAAATTTACGGTTAAAATTTTCTTGGCTATCGGATACAAAAAACCGTTCCTCGATATCTCTTACCATATGGTTTTTCACCCTTTTAAAAAAAGTTACCAGAGCTATTTTCCGCAGTAAACGAAGATAAACTCAAAATGTTAATACCCGCTACAATAATATGGTATTTGAAAAATAAAATAATCTTTGAAAATTTGCCGTTTTGTCCTTAAAAAACACACATACTGTAGACGAACGTGTTTTTCAAAAACCACGCAGGTTTTGGTCAAATTTCGGCGGGTTTCTATCAATAGATGATGTCCTTATAGAGAAAAACGATAATAATTAGTCTGAAAAGGTATTATATTCAATATCTGATGGCCATTTCATCAAAAGAAATTAATTTGGGCTAATATTGTAGAATTTTTCTATTAATAATCTTGAGCAGAATCCGCCAAATAATCTTTTTTATTATTCGTTTTCATTCGTTGAACTGATTCGAGTTTTGGACATTCTGTGATTCTATGACCTAATCCACCGCAGAAAGTACAACCCTTGTCGCCGCCTACGTTGAGGAGATCGGGTTGATCGGATTCCAAAAGGGCAAGGAAATCGGGAACTACTTGTTTAGCTTCCACCAATAATGCTATAAAATTTTTAATGAACAATTGTTGAAACAATATAAAAACTTCAATTAATTTTTTTTGATAAATTATTTTTTCTTCGAATTTTCTCTGGAAGATTTTTACTTGAAAAGTCGAACAAGCATGAAAAATTCAAGCTTTCTTTAAAATTCTGAAAATTTTCATTCATTTCCATAATCTTATTTTAGATACCAAAAAATTGGTATTACGAGTTCTCAAGTTCAAAAATAAAGAAAAAAACTATCAAATTTCAAATGTGATCCCTCCACTGATCATGTTTTTTTCTTACTACATCGAGTGATGTTTTCTTAACAAGATTAAATATATTCAACATTTACAGTATGTCACGTTTTTGCTTCCGTTTTTCTTCATTGCTTAATTCACTATCCGCCGATGAAAAAGTTTTAATCTGGCAAAGACGTAGGTGCTTGACAAATTGGACCGTTCAGATTGGCGGATATCAAATTATGCAAATTGGAAAAACAAAAGCAATAACGTGACATACTGTATAACTTATAAGTTATACAGTATAAGTTAAATTTAACATAATTTTTATGGTTTTATTAAAATATTCCGTAATTCTAATGTCGAGATATTTAGGTAGAACCTCGGCAAAATGTTCCTGTCCGTCCGGGTTGCCCGTTTAAAGTCATACTACTGTTATAGCAGTTGCGTCGATGGTTCTCATTTTTATAAATCATTTTTCACGAAGATTTGATTTATTTTTTAATTTGTTTAAAAATTTTGAAAAGAGTTTTGTTTTATTATTCGGCCATTATGACGACTTTAGTTCTTAATTTTCAATAAGGTAACTTTTTTAGCAGTTAATTTCTCGGGGCTTTCACAATATGACCCCGGAAACTAATTCCTAAACGGCTCGATGAACGTCACTCAAAATTTTATCCATTTTTGAAAAAACTGAAAACTAATTTCAATTTTAAGAATTTTTCTCATAAATTATATTTTTCAAAATAAACTCAGCTTCGAATATTTAGTGAATTATTGTCCAGTGAAATAATCTTATAGCTATAGGCGGCTTTTTTTCAGCGGGATGATCAGTTGCACGAGTTTTTCTCGGAGATGGGTGAAACAAAAAATCGATGAAAAAATTATCTAGGAAAATAATGTCAAGTATAAATTTGTGCACAAACCTTTTAAATCTAACAAAATGGATTTGTCGCAAGATTTCGAATTAATAAAAGTCGTTGCCACACCACTTTGAGTTCCACGACCAGTTCGCCCAATTCGATGAATATAATTTTCAATATCTTCTGGCATATCGTAATTTATAACATGTTCAATATCAGGAAAATCAAGACCTTTCGATGCAATATCAGTAGCAACTTAAAAGAATTTTAAAAATAATTAAAAAATAAATTCAGGGCTGTATGTGATTTTTATGAAAACCTAAAAAATCAATGAACCTATATTTTTTTTAAATTCATGAAAAACTCTTTAAAGAGTTTAAAGTTTAAACTAAATTGTTAAAATAAACACAGAATTAGATCTGCTTTTTAGGGAAACCCATTTTTTCTACCGAATGTGTTTTAGCTTTTGGGGTTTTCCCCGAGGAGATTCACGCCTAACCAATCAGAGCGCGACTTGGTTAATTTATTTAAGGGGCGTTTCAATCTCCCAGGGGAAAACTCCAATAGCTAAAACACATTTCTGAAACTATTTTTTTCGACCCAATTCCAGGTCTTTAGTTAACTATTTTGATAATTGAATAATTTATCAACTCAAGAAGCCAAGTTTGTGATATAAGAACGACGGAAAACCTACGCATTAATGTCAAAATTGTCCGAATTAATTTTCTCAGTAAAAACTGAAAATACCAGGTACAATTCAGACAATTTATAATCAGAGCGCCTTATTTATCAAAAGAAGAGATTTTGATAACTCACTAGAAAAAAAACGTACTATAGAAACTGACTTCCTCAAAATTTTCTTATATTTAGTAAGTTTTGATAAATCGACGTTTCAGATAAACTTTTTTAAGAAATCGGCAAAAAAGTAAGATAAATTAACTTCTGAACGGTTTGTGAAAAAACTTTAAATCCATCAATTTGTCAAGTCTGAAACTTTTGTAAGCCGATGACTCGGCTTTGAGCCTCCAAGCGTTAATCGACAAATAACGTGAATAAAAAAAACAGTCAAATATTGCAGTTTAGTCTGTATGGTATCCGCTGCGCACCCTACTAATACTGTATAAATGTAATTTGAAAATAATTTACCTAAAACATCTTTTTCTCCTGCTCTAAATTGCCTACACGCAGCCATTCGATCTTCTTGATCTTTTCCCCCATGAATCGCTACACACTCTACTCCTTTAAGTAATAAATATTCATGAACTCTATCCACTGCCTTTTTCCTCTCTGCAAAAACTAAAACTGGCGGCGAAGTTTTTTGAAGCATATGTAAAACTGTGACGACTTTTGCCTCGTCTGCAACATATTCAACATCTTGTCTAATTTTCAAACTGGCGGCCCCTGCACGGCCTACATTTACAGTGATAGGTTTTACGAGAGCACTTTTGGCAAAGTCTTGGATTTTCATTGGCATTGTAGCCGAGTATAAGAGGGTTTGACGCTGGTGCTTGAAATAGGAAAATATTGTACGCACATCTTCTTCGAAACCCATGTCTACCATTCGATCAGCCTCGTCAAGAACAAGCTGCCTGAATTTTATATTTTTATTGAGAATTTGACTTACCAAGGACACTATCGATTACGATCCCCAAGTCTATAAAACATTTTCTGTTCTTTTTTATTTTCTGTTATTTAAAATTTTCTGGACTCGGGGATCGTTATCGATATACTTATTTGAAAATAAGTCTGAATAATTTAATTATTTCATGAAGAAATCTTGAAAATTAAAAAAAAAAGTTGGATAAAAAAACAATTTGGGAAAAATTAATGCCCATTGGCCCATACAATATTTTCATAATTTTACTTTTTAGCCGAAGCCAAGCATCTTTAAAGCTCAAAATCAGCAAATTTAGTGATAGACATATGATATAATGATTTAAAAGGGGGTAGCATACAACGGCCTTATCCGGACAACGGCCTATTGTGTACAACGGCCCTGTACAACGGCCTATTATGGACAACGGCCTACTTTGTACAACGGCCTATTGTTTACAACGGCCTTTTTTGTACAACGGCCCCCAAAAACAGGACATCGGCCTTTTTTGTACAACGGCCTCAAAAACGTGGGACAACGGCCCCATGATACAACGGCCCCTGAAAANATCTTTCGTTGTTTTCCTGGTCAACCGGTGCACCGCCAAATGATGTTCTAAACCGGAAGTCTATAGGTTCGAATCTCAGTCAGCTCATTTTTTTTGTTTATTTCAATCGAAATATACGTATTATTGATAATAATCGGTTAATAGGTGGAAATTGATTAACAAATACGTGCAAAAAACAACCTTTTAAATTAATTTATTTATGAAAAATGTTTTTTCGAAAATTCTCCTTGTTTGCCTGAGAAAAACAGGTGATTTCAGAGGTTGATTACCGGCCAACCAGTTAAAGGAGAGAAAAACAAAAAGTTTTGGTCGCCACAAATTTACTTGGTTACATATAACAAAAAACTGTTTGTTGATATATGGTGTGGTCTTCGAGAAAAATGACTGAGTAGGGTGGGTTGAGTTAAAAAAAATAGCTACCTTACCAAGGACACTATCGATTAGGATCCCGAAGTCTAAAAAACATTTTCTGTTCTTTTTTATTTTCTGTTATTTTACTTTTTCTGGACTCGGGGATCGTTATCGATATACAGAATAAAGAGTTTGAGAAAATATTCTCGCAGGTTAACATAAAGTAATTTCGCGCTCAAAAATGATTAGAAATAGTAGGCCTCGAAATTGGGTTATTAAAGGCCTACTATTCTATCAGTTCATAAGGGCGAAATTACTTTATGTTAACCTGCGAGAATATTTTCTCAAACTCTTTATTCTGATTTGAAAATGATTGAATAAATCGAAAGCTTATCATATTTTTAGTCTTTATGAATTGAAAAAAAAAGCCAATAATAAAACACTTTGGGAAAAATTAATGCCCATTGGCCCATACAATATTTTCATAATTTTACTTTTTAGCCGAAGCCAAGCATCTTTTAAGCTCAAAATCAGCAAATTTAGTGATAGACATATGATATAATGATTTAAAAATAGGATGCGCAACAGGCCAAATTTCCAAGTTTAAACCAGTTATTCTAAAAAAAGCCCAACAAAAAATTTGGACCAATTAAAATTAAATAATATTTTTTATCGGCATATATCCCTTTATCACTTTTTGGTTAGAATGCGTAGCCACTACTCCTTTTAACGTGTGATTTTAACGTTGTGGCTACGCATTCTAACCAAAAAGTGATAAAGGGATATATGGTGGTTAAGATTGAAAATTGTAACATAAGGTATAAGCCTTGGGCGCGTGCGATGTTTTTTTGGTTGGAGAATGGCTGGAGAAATATACCCACGCCACACTTTTCTTTAAAATGACAATTTTTAAAAAAAATTTCGAACATGTAACTTTTCAAAATACAGCAATTTTTTAGTGATTATGGCCAAATGTTAATGTAACAATTGGTAATGAAAACCAAAGAAATGACG
The DNA here is from genome assembly GCA_004367855.1 of Oikopleura vanhoeffeni. Taxonomy (NCBI): domain Eukaryota; kingdom Metazoa; phylum Chordata; class Appendicularia; order Copelata; family Oikopleuridae; genus Oikopleura; species Oikopleura vanhoeffeni. Next base: position 483,352 of record SCLH01000402.1, on the reverse strand, counting down.
TTTTATAGGCTCAAAATCGAAGTCAGAGCTTATTACGGCTTTGAAACCTCATTTTCTGACCACTGAGTTTTGCCAGCAGGGTTCCGGAGCGCACCCAATTGACATATCCTTGATTTTGGCCCAAAACTCTAAGATAATTAACTCTCCCTAGGTTTAAATTATATTACAGTATACTGTACTTTTTTTACTTGCGAAGTGAAAATTGTCCTTTAGGTAATTACGGCCAATAAAAAATAGTAACTACTGTAGGTGGATTTTATTTTCAAACCCTTGACATTGGCTATAGCTTGGCGTTCAAAATAAAATCCACCTAGTTACCATTTTTAATTGGCCGTAATTAGCTAAAGGACAATTTGCACTTCGCAAGTAAAAAAAGTACATACTGTACCGTTTATACATGATGTATGTATGATAAATATGATATTTTTTACCTGCAAATGGTTAATTCTATCATTTGCCTCTGTAACAAATCCATGAGTCGTCCGGGTGTTGCTACAATAATATGAACTCCATTTTTGACAACTTCCATCGTTTCTTTTACAGGCACACCGCCGATACAAATTCCGATTTTTAATTTTGGTAACCCACCAGCTTCCAGATTATCGGCTAAATTTTGAAATTCGTGCCCAGTTTGCTGAAAGTAATAGATAATAAAAAGAAACCATAATTATATCTTTCAATTATTCATTTAAAAAGGAATGAAAAATATTAATTGTGTTCACATTAAGTCATCAATT
>SCLH01000402.1:440347-465001 GCA_004367855.1 Oikopleura vanhoeffeni | reverse complement strand
GTCTTTTTTTGGTTACAAGAATTTTACTTTGGTCAAATTTATAAAAACAATAATATTTATCTGCTTTGAATCTAGAGGAAGATGTTAGAATAGGGGAATGGATCCTTCTTGAACAAATATTATGTTCAAAATATATATTTCTCGACTATTGAACATAAAAGTACAAAGGCTGTACATTTCATCATTATTCATGTGAAAATACTGTAATTTGTTCTGAACTTTTTAATGAAAAATAAATCTAGAATAATAAGTAAAGAAGGGGCAGAGCGTAGAAAATATTCGCAGTTTTTAATGTAATGCATAGTACTAAAAATCCCAGCAAAAGCGTCACGTGAGATTTCACGATTTCTCTCGAAATCGCGGCTTGGATAGAAATGCCAAAAAATAAACAGGAAATAGTCATTATAACCGGGTGAATGGCTAAACTAGAAAATATAAACATTCGTAAAGGCAGAGTTAAGATAAATGGCACGAAAACTAAAGAATAAAATAATGCTAAAAACCCGGATCCTGAGACGCCACATACGACGTCAGATTCCGCGGTTTTATTTGTAACCATTTCCAGCCCAAAGATAAAACAGGGGATGGCAGTGATTACTAAGGAACTAAATGATAGAGTTCCGTAATGAAAGAAATAATTTCCAGAGATGAAAAATCCAATTGAGCCACCAGCACGGGAAATTTCATTCTGAAATTTTTAGAATTATAACGAATATAACGACAGCTGATATTTTGCCATATTGTCTTTAGACCTAAAGTTTAGGTGCCAAATTGTCCTTATTTTTTAAAAATGCTTGAAAAAATAAAAAAATCCGGACGGCCTTTATCAATAATTAAAATTTATTTTTGCTGAAAAATGATGAAGACCTTTTTTTTGCTCAAATTTTCTGAAAAAGAGGTGATTTATAAACTTTTTTTTGCTCTTTATCTTTAAATTTTTGAAAAATGGCATATTGTTTCTTCTCATTCATATTATGAAGAAACACTATGCCATTTTTCAAAAATTTAAAGATAAAGAGCAAAAAAATGAATTTTATATTGTTCTTGTAGAGGGACACTTCAAAATGAAGAGCGTAGGTTTTCGTCATATTTGAAATCTGGAAATAATCAAAACATTTCTCTGCCCACACAATTTTCAAGAATTCTAGATTTGAAATCTAATAAGTCTTGAAGCAGTCCGGCCCGTTTTACCCGCTTTTAATGCGGGAAAACGGCCGCATCGGCGTTTTCCAATATTTTCCATTTTGATTTTAAAATAAATTACCTTTTCAAAAAGTTTATTGTTGCCTAGAACACAATTATGAAGCCATTTATAGAAAGATTGGAAACTGGCGGCTCCTTTAATGGCGATAAAGTTATATTTTAACATAAATAAGAAAAATTGAGTTAAATGGGGCAAAAATTGGAGCAGAAATGATTTAATTCAGATTACTATAGATAACTTTTTTCAGCCGCCAGATTTGACTGTGCCACCACCTGACGAACCGTATGAAATATACAAACCTACTTTTCGCATCGTCACTCGGGAAAATTTAAAACCATGCGGGGAAACTTTTTATACGAATTTTGGTCCACCAATTTACCGTAATTGAAGGTTTGAAGTTCAAACTTTGAACTGGTGATTTTTCTACCAAGTGGAAAGAAAATTCACAAAATTTTTTTTTGCTAACGTTGCAGGCAATTAAAAAAATTTTGGATGGAGAAATAAAAATTTCGAAAGTTTGTTTTTCTGGTGGAGCATATTTTAAAGTTAAACTTGAATTTTAAGCATAATAAAATTAATCATTTCGATTTTTTATGATTACGAATATGGTTTTGTACAAATCGTTGTAAATAATCGCTTGTTTAAAATTTAAAACAGTTCTTGGTTGTCAAAATTCCGAAAATTAATTGTTAGTTTTTTTCGTAGTTTTTATTGCGGATTTTATTCGTCTTTTTATCAATTTTTACAAATTGACCTTAAAATTTTGCCCGATGCGAACCCTAAATATGACTCATTTCTTACAGTCGAGTAATTACAGCAGAGTTAGACTTTCTAATTGCTTAAATATTTTGTTTCATTCGATCAACAAATAAATTTTTCCGATTTGTATTTTATCGCATTTCCTGATTGTTCGACTTCTTGAACTCCAGCAAAAGCAACTATGGTCAACACCGGTAAAATAGATGCAGCTACTTTTGCAGTCCATTCTTTTACCAATTTGACGTCTACTTGCGAACTCGATATAAATAATAAGGCAGCGAGGATATGAGTAATTTTAACTTTTCCCAGGCAAATTTTGCTGGATAANNNNTTTTTTGTCGTTTTGTTCATTTAAAAAAAAAATCAGATTCCTTTTAGACGCAGTCCTCTTAGACACACACGACAGTAATATTTTTTGAAATTTCATTCTGTTTTCCATTTTTACTATGCGCATGTAGAATTTTTTAGTATCAGACGAAAATTTGTAAGAAGCTAGAATTTTTTTTCGAAAGGTGATATTTTATCTCTAAATATCAAAATTATCCTTTTTAAATTATACGTTATGAATAAAAAAGGGCCAGTTAAATTTTACTAGAGTCCAAAATTGCACAGAAGATATTTGAGAATGAAATCGAATCAAAGCGTGACAAAGTTTTCAAGTAATAATTTATAAAAAAATAAAAATTCCGTTTTTGAAATAATCAATTTTGAAAAATCAGACACAAACATTTTTTGTATTTCTGTGCATTCTGATGATGCTAATAAACCGAAACTAGTCAAAAATAATTTAAATTTTATAAAATAGTATTATTTTATCTCGAACAAAACATTTAACCCTAAACTTTATGACGAAAATTAACTTTAAAATAGAAAAAAAAAATTTTAAGTCGAAGTTTAAAAAATAAAGTATGTTTGATTCTGTGCTATCTTTAGGTATCCTTTTTTTTAATGCAGCCCACTCTTCTCAGCATGATTACCAGAATGTCATAAGATATATCAACAAACGGTTTCTGGTAAAATTTTTGAAATGGAAAACTTTTTGTCTGTCTTTTAAAAAATCGGTCTCTATGTGGTAATGGATTAGCAGAAGTGTGGAAACAAACTTCTCAAACATTTTTCTATGGTGATAACCCAACATTAATTCATATGTTGTTATTTTAACTGAAAATATCCCGAGACAACTCGAATACTTTTAGGGCAGGAGTGCAAAACGCGGACCATTGGACCTCTTTTTAGTTCGCATTTTGCACCCCTTTGAATAAAATATGACAGGTCATTTCCTGTGGAAAATAAATATTATTTTTTTAAATTTACCTGAATTCCTAGAAAAGCCATCGTGATCCAAAGGGAGATGCAAAAATCAAAATATGAAATAAAATTTTCAAAAAAGTTGGAATGATCAACAACATCGTATAAGTTAAGTACAATGAGAGGCAGTATGAGCATAGTTGAGAATATTTGTAAATTTATTCTTATCGGAGAAAGCCACTTTTCTTGAAGATCAGTAAACCATGGACATGAGGAAATTGTTTTTTGAACCAAAGAACGCTCAGCTTGAACCACAGGAGACTCAGCGACCGGCTCCGAGGGGCTAAAGGTGACCTCGCGCTCTATTTTTGAAGCGATCTCAACTATAGGTAGTGCAACCTATAAAATATAAATGTTAAGGGAGTGGTTGTCGCTAAAAGAGAGAGAATTATGCCACATTGAATTTTAGTATCGACGAAACTTGTAGAAGCTGAATTTTCAGAAAAGGTAATTATCTTAATATAACAATTATCCTTTTCTAAAATTATACGTTAACATAAAAAAGGGCCGGTTAAATTTATACACTCAAATTGCACAGAAGATATCTGAGCTGAAATCGAATCAAGCGTATAAAAGTTTTCAACTAATAATTATAAAAAAATAAAATTGCGTTTAGAAATACAATTTGAAAATCAGACACAAACATTTTTTTGTATTTCTGTGCATTCTGATGATGCTATATAAACCGAAACTAGTAAAAATCAATTAATTTAAAATAGTATATTTACTCGAACAACATTAACCTAAACTTATCACAAACACAACTTAAATAGAAAAAAAAAATTAACAAGATCGAAGTCTTAAAATAAAGTATTTGGAGCTTGCTATCTTTTAGGTATCCTTTTTTCAAGCAACCCACTCTTCTCACATATTACGCAAATTAATCAATTATCAACAAACGGTTTTCTGGTAAAATTTATTGAATGGAACAACTTATTGCTGTCTTTAAAAAAAATCGGTCCTCTATGTGTACGCAACCACGTTGCTACCTGAATCCGCGACGCTAACGTTACTCCATCCTAAGCGGGGGGGGTAAAGCGCGCCAACCAATTCCCCACCCTCACCCCACACCCGCCCTTCGGCAAATGTGAAGAATTAATTACAGCCTGGTTGCCCGGGGCTCAATCGGGTTGAGTGTAATGGATTAGCAATATGGGAAACAAAAAAATCTCTAAATATTAATTATTTGAATTGAAAAAATGTCTGCCATCATCCTTTTCTACCATTTTGGAACTTCAAAAAGTGAGCTGAACAATAACACACGCTAAGGGGTAGCAGCGATGTGCAGATCTGTAAATTTTATCGAGTGAATTTTGAAAGAAAAAAAAATGTGAAAAATTTTTTATTATATTTTTATCTAAAAATGAAAGTGTTCATAACGCTGCAAACGTTTATATTTTTAAATTTTTAACATACTAAGTATTCCCCTTAAAAATATCAACCCCACTTTTCAGTACAACTCCATTTCCAACTGACCCGATTGGGATTCGATTTTTAAAGACATATTTATATAACTTCAACATGTCCGGTGTAATGCACCTAATTAGGGAAATCATCTAATCCCTATGCAGAAAATTTTGAATATACTGAACAAAGTTTTTTTCACACATGAAGAAAATAGAGAAAAACCACCTCTCTCACCCACACCACAACACTTAGATTCCAACTTGACCTTACACATATATAGAAGACCGCCCCCACTGTCCTGACTGTGTAACACAAGGGTAACGGTAGCTCTATTACGAGTTCACCCGCAATATTCTTAATGACAGAATTTTTCTAAAAGTAAGATATTTTTTTCACACACCGTGCCAATCCACACACTAAACGGTCCTCCGTTACCAATGTCTTGTAAATTCTCATCAGCACAGTCTCAGTCAAATCGATACTCCTATCTTGACCCTTGCACTACGGGTTGAAAATTAGACGCGGAAACCAAAATAGATACGCAAAAAATTCACAGTGATTACGGCCTAATATTTTTAGCAGAGAATTTCAAAAAACTACCTATTAAAAATTCTTTAGGAACTCTGATTTGCCGAAGAAATTTTCATATAAATATTCTCTAAAGAGTCGCACCAACCCACACACACAGTCACAAAACAACATTTCATGAATCCTTTATCTCTTCCAAACTAGCATGTCCAAGAAATACTATGTAGAAATGCAAATCAAAAAAAAGTTAAAACGTGACTACTTTTTTCGTTTTACCTTTCACAATTCCCATCCACACCCCACCAACCTTAATAGACACAACACACAACTCAACGCCCGGCCCGAAAATGACATCCCCAAATACATTTTATAAATCGCTCTGAATTTATTCGAAAATGTTACGAATAAAAAATAACCACACGCTCGAACTCAACATGTTTCCTTCACACAATAGATAAAAAAGATTTAATGAGCTGATAACACAGTTTACTTTGGTTCAACTAACGATAATAAGCACAACACAAAACCACACTAACATATGTCCGTGACTGAAATGACGCCAGTCCGGCAGCATCGCTCTACTCCCCCTCAATTCATCATGTTGTCTATTTAACTGAAAAGATCCGAGACAACTCGAAATACTTTAGGGCAGAGTGCAAAAACGAAACCATTGGACTCTTTTTTAGTTCGCACTTTTGCACCCTTGAATAAAATATGACAGGGTCATTTCTGTGGAAGGAATAAATACTATTTTTTTAAAATATTACCTAATTCCAGAAAAGCCAGCGTGATCCAAAGGGAAGATGCAAAACAAAATATAAATACAATTTCAAAAACAGTTGGAAATGATCAACAAACATCGTATAAGTTAAGTCAATGAGAGGCAGTATGACATAGTTGAGAATACTTGAATAATTTATTCTATGGAGAAAAGCCACTTTTCTTGAAGATCAAGTAAACACTGGACATGAGAAATGTTTTTTGAACAAAGAACGCGTCAGCTTGAACACACAGAGAACAGCGACCGGCTCCGAGGGGCTAAAGGTGACCTCTCGCGCTCTATTCTTGAAGCCGATCTCCAACCTATAGGTAGTCGACCACCTATAAAAAAACTAAATGTAAGAGAGGGCTTGTCGCTGCACTGTTCACTCTCTTTAGAACCCTGGACGTTTACCTAGCTAAACCAGCAAAGCGCGGGCATTCACAAAACCTTTTTTTAAACGGTAAAGAAAACTCTGTTCAATCATTTCAGAAATTCGTAATCTGATCAATCCAACTACGCACCTTCAATGAACCGTATTAGTAAATTTGTCCTTCACCAAAAAACACTAAAAAGCCTTTCTCATCCGTCAGTTTTCCATCATTTTCATCTTTTTTCGTGTCAGCCAGATACATTCAGTACAATGAATAATCTAGACGCGTTTTTCGAAATTGCTTTTGTCGGACAAAAAATTTCAAAATTTCTTTTAAAACCAAAATGCTGAAATCCGAAGATTTATAGGCCTATTCAAAAGCCTACTCCTAACCGCCGGTATTTTCAACAGTAAATAATTTCGGTTTAATACTTTATAGTACAGCTCAAAAACATAGTTTACAATAATACTAGAGCGTTTTTTCTAAATGTTGATACAGTACTTCGTTCTGGGAGGCCATATGAAGGTTACTAAGATTTTAATATTTGAAACTGCAAAAAGCTAAAAGACCTCCTACAATTTACATTAATGTTGTTTATTTTTGATCAAAGTTCTCTGGAAAGCAAAGTGTCATACGCAATAATCCCAGACGTCCTTCTTTTAAAATTTTCTTTAACTGACAAAAAATCGAGAAAAGTCAACGAAAAACAAAATCTCAACGAAAATTGGTCGATTAAGAAAAATTGTCTGTCCCAAGAAAACAAAAATTCAAAAAATAGGGCCTGAAGAATTATGTTGATTTATTTGCTCTTCCGACACTTACTCTCAAAAAATCTCTGGTAAATTGTAAGAGGAGTAAGCTTTTAGGTCTTGTTTTGGATGGTTTGAGTTAAGGATAATCCGCTGCGTGTTGCGTAGGCAGACACCTCATATCCTATACAATACGTGTTGAAATTATTCTGTCCGACATCTTGTTCTTCTCTCACGATTTAGAAATTTTTAAATACGCATACTCTACCATTCCCCCCCACAATCGTTATAAAAACTCAAAAACACGCTTAATAGCGAAAACGACTCCTAAACTCATAATAGGCCCCCGCGGCCTGAGAGCAGATTTTNAAAAAAATCCTGTAAATTGTAGGAGGAGTAAGCTTTTTAGTGTTCTTTTTGGGAGGTTTATTAAGGGTTAGTGCGTGTGCGTAGGTTGAATTGTATCATATTACAATAAGTGTTGAAATTATTTTCGACACTTGTTCTTCACGTTTAGAAAGTTTTTATAATACCACCTCTACCAGTTCATCAACAAACCGTTTATAAAAACTTCAAAAAACAGCTTAATCAGCGACAACCACTCCCTTAAACTATAAATAGGCACCGCCCCTGAGACAGATTTGAAAGTTCACTTGTGACGATTTTACAAGGGACGGTCTCTTAATATAAGGTATTTTTAATAGCACCCAGCAGGTCCTACCTTACCAACAAAATGGTACGATATAGCCTATATATAGGGTACCCACCGTGAGAAATATGCAAAAATCTGCACATTAACGCGTGAGAGTTAAGAGCTGAACTTTGTAGGGGATATATTTTGTTCTGGCGATTCCTGGCCCGGGAAAACTGGTGGACCAAAATTTAAAAAAATTGAAATTTCATAAAACTCACCAGACCGGTCATTCTGGCCAAGTAAGAGCAAAATCCATTTCTCACGGTGGGTTCCCTATATCATATAGGGGAACGTTTTTTGGCATTCGATCGTTTTTTTTCGATTTTCAATCTCTACCGGTTGACCCGTAATTCGCGAGAAACGGTAACGTAAAGTACGTTAACCCCCACCTGCACGAGCGTGTTTCAGAACACAGAGACCAAACATATTTTGGGGAAGTGTCATTTTGGCCGGCGGAATATCGGAACAGACCCCCGATAGTTCCCCTTATTTTTTATTTCAAGAATTTTGGTGAGTTCTAGAAATTTCTCATCAGACCGGAAATGCAATATTTGGATGCAATTTTTTGTTTAATGCAGTTAAAACAGTACTGGAACGAGATAATGATCTACAAATATACATACTAGCGTGACTTTTGAAGGGGAAAACTTTGGCATTATTTATTTTGACACTAGGCGCCACCTGGTGATGAAAAGAGCTATTTCGTCTATCTCGTGACTGGAAGCAAATATGAATGTATAAATATACTTAAGTACTTTTTCAGCAAAATGTTTTTGCATCTTTATTTTCACACACTGCACCACCTGGTAGTTAAAATAGTCTTCATAACACCTCTAGCGTGATATTTTTCATTTGAAAACAGTAAAATCATGAAACCATAAATATTAATTTCAAAATCTTAAAAGCTATTTTGCTATTAGTATTATTAGCAATTACTATCTGTGTGTTATGAAACACTCTCGTGCAGGTGAGGGGGTAGGACATCTCGTGAAGGTGGGGGTTAAGTGTACCGCATTTTAAATTTATTGATGTTGCAGTCGAAGGGTGTGACAAAATTTTCTTCAAAACCTGCATCCTTTTTCGAACAGTAGACGAGTAAAAAATGATATAATTTTAACAAAATCTATGGCCAATTGTTGATCCAATTTTTTAACAACATTTGGTCGTTCGAGACGCACTCTTCTGTAATTTAAACCCGAAAAAGAGCTACAAAAGTAGGGTAAAAAAAACCAATATGCTTGATATCCCCTTCGATAATTCTGACCATATACACGTATATATCACGAGAAAAAACAGAAAACTTTATTCACACAGTAGACGAGTTAAAAAATGAAATAATTTTATCAAAATCGAAATTTTATAGTGAATTTTTTTAGTTGACAATTTTTCGTGGCTCCCACCCTAAACCCGAGTAAAAATATAATTTGTAACTTACTGGAGGAGGAATCATTTCGCCGTCTTCTGTCAACCTTGAATTTCTCGATTTGCTTCTACTTCTTCTCCTCCTCGTTTGTGATTCTGCTTCTCCCTTTACATTTTGCCAAACCCAATCGGCCAAATTATTTTTCTCTTCCTCCGTTTTTATTTCAAACTTTTCTGTTTTTCGAGGTCGACCCCTTGACCGTGACCGTCTATCGGATACTACTATTGGATTTGTTATAATTCTACTGCGAGACTTTGACCGACTTCGAGATCGACCTCTGTCTTCCCGTCTTTTCACAAATTTCAGGGCATATTTTCCTTAAATGATAAGATTAAATACGCACCATAAATAGACAATTGAACTTATGTGATAAAATGACGTGCAAACAATGAACACCTGGAAAATAAAAAAAAAACAATAAAATCGCGGGGCAAATAAATATGGCAGGCTTCTGCACTATGTTAAACCAGCAATTACAATTTAAACTACAGTACGTAACGTTGCCTAAATGTGTTTCACACACCACGCCTTTGAATCTGCGCATGTGATTGGCTGCCCTCTGTTTGTTTGGCTTTTATATCGAACAAATTTCAGCCAATCAGAGCCATAAACTTCAACCCACGCAAGGAAAAAAGTGAGTATAAAAACCAAACAACCAAAGGGGATAGTATTTTTACCGGTCAAAATTTCCAAAAAATATTCGCTTATTTTTTTTCTGTTTGAATTTTTACCAAGTTATTAATCCCGTTGTCCAAAAGTTAAAATTTGGAATGAATTGTTCAAAAAATGCGTAGGTTAATAAATATAAATTTGTTTCAATACACTTACGAGTTATTTCAATAACTTTATGCGTTATGTACAATGCCCTCAGTGTCTTTGGTTTTTGAGGAGAACGAATTACTCGAACCTGCAATGCCAAAAATGTACGCTCTATAATAAAAATGGATCGGGTTCCACGAATCATAATTTTGTAAATGATTACATAACGTATTGTAAGGTATCGAATCATAAATTCGAGCCCTAAAGCTTTCTGGAAATTTAACTAAACTTAAAAATGGCGAAAATACGATATCACACAAAATGACCCCTTTACCAGATAGCTTTTATTACCTGATATGACTTGGTCTTCTAGAATTACTGAAGCCTCGTAGCCAAATCCTTTAATATAGCCTTCTACAATTCCGTCAACCCATTTTTCTAAATGCTCTAAATACACCGAAACTTCTGCTCCGGCCTGTCTTGGAGCCATTTTTCCAAATTTCTAAAATTAAATATTTTTTAAGGAAAAATGATAAAATAATAGAATCTATCCCAGTAAAGATAATATTTTTGTCAAATAACAGAAATGAACGAAATAAAGATATTGAAGCAAATGAATATGTTATAATTTGGCTAAATTGAAAAAATTTAACTCTCACAGTCTCAAAGTTAAAAATTTTGCGCCAATCGAGATCATGAGAGATAAGACACAAATATTGCGGACAAATTAGCTGAATCAATATCTAGCTAATCGATCCAGAAAATTATATTGAAAAAGATTCCGACGCACCTCATATTTATTACGGACCCGCCTGGTCTATATTTACTAGATTTTTTTCTACCACATTTCTCATTTTCATGAAAGAGATCGTTTTTAGATTTGGGACCCTCCTAACTGATATCTTAATTTTAGGACCATCCTGGTCTATATTTTCTAGATTTATTATATATGCGTTGGCAAAACGGAAAATCATACAGGTTGAATTATATTTTTTGAAGGTGTATCACGCGTTACTGGAATTTCCATGCGTGAAAATGAGTAATTTGTGAAACACCTTCAAAAAATATAATTCAACCTGTAAATCTAGTAAATATATACCACAAAAATAAATATGTACCACAAAAATTCCATAGTTTACTAAAAAATATTACACATCAACCAGGAGGTTCCCATGCTCGATTTCTTTGATAAAAATGAGAGATGTCAGGGGAAAACAGAAAAAAATCTAGTTAAAATAGACCAGGTCCGTAATATATATATCTTTTCTGAACCAAAAAAGATAAATTAGGCGGTTCGGGATCTTATATCTGATATAAGTTAGCATTATATAATACTTAAATATGGGACTAGATATATTTTGCGACGTAAGGAAAATGTGTGACGATTCACTATTGCACCATTTAGTTAAAAACATGTTTTAAATATTAAATCGAAAATAAAATTAAACAATTAATTCAGGGAGAAAACTTTTCAATAAGGTGATTTTTGAATACAAAAATCTAACAGAAAGCTATTTGGGATTTTTTAACACGTAATTTTTTTATAAATAACTTTTTTTTTAAATAAGTTGTATCTTCTTGTTTCAAAGTAGTTTTGATGTACATTTTAAGTTCCAAAATGTTTTGTTAAAAACTTACTGCCTGAGTTTCATGTGGCGAAGAAACCAAAAGTGGAACGTTGTACTTAATCCGATATAGTCGCTTTCAGAGCCCACATACGCCTTATTTTGCTTATTGAAGAATATAGAGTATTTCAAATGGGATCCAATGATACTATTCTCTAGAAAATCGGATGAATAATTATATTCTAGCGTAAGCCATTTTTTAACGTTCCACCTTTTGTTTCTTCACCACTTGAAACTCACGCGGTATCTTATGTACCTTTGAGAATATTCTATCGGATCAGACAAAAAGTTAGAATAGTCATTTTGTGGTCTGTTTAGAATGTAAAATAGAGGTTTTTTACTTAAAATCAAGAAATTGCAGTTTTGGAAATTGATGCTATTTTATGTGTAAAATGCATTTATATTGCATTCAAAAAGTTTTTTCTGCCTTTCGCATAAAACTTCTTATTGAGTATTGTTAGAAACTCAAAATTTTGTAAGATAAAATTACCACTGTTCGACATTTTTTATTCTATCTTATGCTATGGCGTAGGCGCGAAAATTTTATCAATTTGAAAAAAAAACTTGTGCAATAAAAAAATTCATGCTTGTGCAAAATACAAATTTACGAGTAATTTTTATAACCCAAACAAAAATTTGTATTTTACTTGTACTGGTGATTTCCGCCTACGCAGTTTCATAGAAAAATATAAGCATTTTGAGAAAAGTTGACCAAAAATAAATCTAAGAAGGAGATCGCCCAACCTTAAGTTTCGTGTACGCGCTTGACCTTTATTTTGTCCGCAAAGTAAATTGTGTTTATTATGCGAAGACTCTACAGCCAGAACTTGCCTGGCTGTAGTCTCTGCAGAATATGCGCGATTTACTTTTCAGACAAAATGAGGGTCAAGCGCGAACAAGAATCTCAAGGTCGGGTCCCCCCTGGCACAAATTAATTCAAAATTTTATTTACTATCTAACAAAAGTTATATTCCAGTTTTTGCTACTGCTGTCTGGTACAATTCGAACCAAAATTGTTAAAAGCGCAGCTTCACGATTCTCTCCTAAACTGACGATTAATATTTTCACGATTTAAATAGAGTTTTGAGCCCGTGAAATTTCAGAATTAAGAAAAGACACAAAATTTTCATGTCGGCCGCCTACGCCCGTCGTCGATTGAAATGATTCCCAAATCGTAAATTTTGGTTTCGGCATCATCGCTTAGCGCTTTTTGCTCCATGAAGCTCAACGTAGCTTTTTTATCGCCGATTGAAGGGTAAAATTGACGATATCCGATAAAAGCAGTAAGCATGCCGAGCAGAGATCCAGCACACACGTCTTGCCAGTGATGTTTATAATCACATGTTCGACCAATAGCAGCGAGAGTTGCAGCAAGGGGAAATATAAGGACAACTAAGAGGTGCTCAGATCGAGGGATTCGAGAGCTCTCTGATGAACCTCCAATTCTGAAGAATGATATCATTAATTTGAAAATTAAAGAGACACCATAATTTTATATTATAAATAAAGAATCAGAACTGTTAGATAAAAAAATGCTCGATTTTTTTTTACCCCTGTGAGCGCCAGAGCCGATATATCGAAATAGTCGTCGAATTTTATCACTACGGTCACAGAAAGAGTAAAGTGACCAATGATTGGACTCTGTCTTTTCTTGTGACGTAGTGATAAAATTTGACGCATAGGCAGGATTTTCGATATAGGCTCAAGTGATCTAAAATCTTCCAAAAATTGCAAAAAACAAAATCCTACAGCCTGAGTTTTCTCGATTACTGCGTTTTTTTATTCCGCAAAAATACTCGATGGTGATTGATCAATATCCGAAATACCTGTATCTGATTGGTTCATTTTTGCGGAATAAAAAAAACGAAGTAAACGAGAAAACTCAGGCTGTAGAATTTTGCTGCGGTTCCAAAAAAATAATTGATTTTTTTTTGGATATTCGTTTCTAATATTACGGGAAGTTAATTTTTAGAATTTCTCGCCTATGTTTTACTTCAAACAAAAATGTGCGATTGGCCAGTTTGCGACGTTTGCGGGAAATCAAAAAGGGGTTAATTTTTGTGAGACTACGGTGCTCCATATATTCGAGAAAATAGGCTTACAAATTCATTGTCGACTCAAAATTTTCATAGGCCTTGAATGTTCATAAAAAATATGACAATTTTTCTAAATAAGAATTACCTCAATTTCCCAGCCAAATACAAAGCAATCCAACTTGTAAATGAAAATGTAAAGCTGGAGTGTCCTGAAGGAAACGATTTTCTTCCTTCTTCAATATCAGAAAGATTTGGATTGGTACATTCTAATTCCATAACACTGGGTTGGCCTATAGGANGAACCTCCAATTCTGAAGAATGATATCATTAATTTGAAAATTAAAGAGACACCATAATTTTATATTATAAATAAAGAATCAGAACTGTTAGATAGATAACTGTGTTCGCTAAATCTCTTAAAAAAATGCCGACCTTTGTTTCTTTAACCCCTGTGAGCACAGAGCCGATATATCGAAAATATCGTCGAATTTTATCACTACGTCACAAAAAGAGAAAGTGACCAATGAAATCACAGGATTCTCGACAATGGTCTGATGTTTTAAATTCATTGTCGACTCAAAATTTTCATAGGCCTTGAATGTTCATAAAAAATATGACAATTTTTCTAAATAAGAATTACCTCAATTTCCCAGCCAAATACAAAGCAATCCAACTTGTAAATGAAAATGTAAAGCTGGAGTGTCCTGAAGGAAACGATTTTCTTCCTTCTTCAATATCAGAAAGATTTGGATTGGTACATTCTAATTCCATAACACTGGGTTGGCCTATAGGAGGTAGACCATCGGGGTAACAACGGTAGAAGAAATCCGGACGGGGACGACCAACTTGGGTTTTGATTAGATTCGTGAAGACACCGTTTAATAGCACGGCTGAAAATATTGTATAGAGTTAAATAGAAGGCACAAAAATATATTTAAGGGGGTTGTGTGTGCGAAATGCAAGCTTCTGGAACATTTTAACTCATTCGAACATTTCAACCCACGGAGAGCATTTTTAAAACGTGAAACTTAAGTCTTATTGATGGACTTCAATTTCTTCGTTATATTTAACTAATTTCCTTAATATCATAAAAGACAAAAATTACCTCGAATTGCGTTTTTCAACAAATTAACGGCACAATTTAAAAATCGAAGCTCATAATTATCAAAGTTAATGCTTTGATCACAATTTCTGAATATTTAGTGAAAATCTTTTGAAAATTGCGGAAGTTATTCGTTATAATTCACGGAAGTTTCGACAGATTTTCACTTAGTTTTCAGGAGTTGTACTTTAAGGCACTAAATTTGGTAAGGATCAGCTCTGAATTTTAAATTGTGTCGTAAATTTGATGAAAAACGCAATTCGAGGGAATTTATAATGTAAATTCGTCGTCAAATGCGTAATAATATGAAAAATTATACGAAACAAATTCTCAAAAATAATCACAGTTGCGTATGTTTTTTCGGAACTCGGACGCCACTTTTTAGAAAATTTCTTAATCTTTTCCATTATTAATTTTTGTTCTGACGCCTCCCATTTCATCAAAAAATGAATTGCGTAGGTTGAAGCACAATTTATAAATGTTATTTTCTCTAGGATTAATAAAGTCAAAATGTGAATTACATACTATTAAAGTTTAAGTCGTTCCGTAAGTTCGAGGACTAGAGAAGAATAAAGTTGCAAGCACTTTTACTTTTTCCGTAATAAGCGCTCAAAAAATAGCCTTTCAAAAGGCTATATGCCTCGCTNGGAAGTTTCGACAGATTTTCACTTAGTTTTCAGGAGTTGTACTTTAAGGCACTAAATTTGGTAAGGATTAGCTCTGAATTTTAAATTGTGTCGTAAATTTGATGAAAAACGCAATTCAAGGGAATTTATAATGTAAATTCGTCGTCAAATGCGTAATAATATGAAAAATTATACGAAAAAAATTCTCAAAAATAATCACAATTGCGTATGTTTTTTCGGAACTCGGACGCCACTTTTTAGAAAATTTAATTCTTAATCTTTTCCATTATTAATTTTTGTTCTGACGCCTCCCATTTCATCAAAAAATGAATTGCGTAGGTTGAAGCACAATTTGTAAATGTCATTTTCTATAGGGTTAATAAAGTCAAAATGTGAATTACATACTATTAAAGTTTAAGTCTTTCCATAATCTCGAGGACTAGAGAAGAATAAAGTTGGAAGCACTTTTACTTTTTCCGTAATAAGCGCTCAAAAAATAGCCTTTCAAAAGGCTATATGCCTCGCTCGGAGGGTTAAGCGATTTATACTGATCACAAAAACATGGATTTTTTATCAAACTTGATACCCGGTGATTACAAGACCTTTGTGATAACTAGATCAAAACATTTTAAGATTAATATCTTTTTCGAAAATTTAGGAAGGTTGCCGATCTACAACAGTTAACCCCCATTTACCCTAATTTTTCTTCTCTCAGTTGAATTTCAAGTTTCATTCTGAAAACAAATTTCTTAATAACGAATTCAACAGTAAGTCGAAAAAATGTGGCAATGTGCGCATGTGGGGGTTACGAACCCCAAATCATTCAAAATTTTAAAAACTAAAATTACCAAGAGAAGCAGAAAGCAATCCGGCGACGAAATCGAGTCGAGCAGTTTCACTTTGTTTCGTATTCTTTCGACAAGAGCGAATATATCGAATTGAAACAATCATTACGGGGCAGATGAATACCAAAGTAAATAATCGACGAGTTGGGAGAAGGTCTTCGCTCATGGACTAAAAAATAATTTACGAAAAATATGGATAAATGCCAGAGAAAGCTTTTCATCCAAAAAATAAAATTGATAGATATTTGATCATAGAGTGTTCTAATTTTTTGGTACAACGGTTGACTAAAAGGTTTGCCTATTGCCGACACCTACTGTTTTTCGCCCCCCAATGGAGAAAACGACTACAGTGATATGACATGAAAAATTTTGCCACGACTTTAAACGGACAGGATAACGATTTTTACCTGTCCGTTTAAGTCATATTGCTGTACATTTGATTTCCGCGATTTTTGGCCCACCAGCAATTATCTTTTTTCTAATTGGCACATTCAAAATGAAGTTATTTTAGTTTGCGGCAAAAATGGACACACTGTATTTGATGAAAGTTTTAAATCCGAAATACAGTTCTTGCTGTTCCCGTCAGTGAAAATAGATGTTTAGCCAATACGTTTATTTTGAAATAAAAAGCCAACATTTATTTTTTTGTTATTGTGATAAGTTAAAAGATGCAAAAGTATTATTTTTGGATGTATATTTTAATTTTATGAGTTTTTTGACACCTTGATTTATTTTGGGTACTTGTTATTTATATCAAACATACTCATGTATGGGTGAATGTCTTGTAGTGGTCTTCTAGAGTGTAGCTGGAAAATATTAATGAACAAAATATTTGAAATAAGCTGATTTTTTTGAAACCCATTTTTGTCAGATTTGATAATTGAAACATTCCTATTACTAATAGGCTATTAATTACCGTAAATTTCAAAACCTCCAAATAGAAAAACTCACCGATTTGAAGAAAAAAATATCATGGAGTAAAATACAAATTGTAGATCAATTTTTATTACATAGGGTTAAACACACCGGTTTCAATGCAAAAATGAAAATTGAATCAAAAAATGAACCGTTTCGAAAATTTAAATTTTACCTGTATTGCTGATTTCCGCCTACGCATGTTAAAAAAAGTCGACAAAAAAATGTAAAACACTTTATATCGAAGATTATACTCGGAAGCTCATTTCAACCGTGACGTCATAATTTCAGTTTCTACGTCAAATTTTGGCCATCTAGACTGAAGTTTCATAAAAATTGATGTTAAAATTAATCAGCTTATTATCTTCAAGACCAAAAATATCAAAATCGGAGCTTTATTTCGAGACACTATTTCCACAAAATGAGAGAAATTATCACGTCACGATTGAAATGAACGTCCAAGTATAATCTTCGATACCGAATCATTAATTTTTCTTGATAAGGAATAAACGAAACCATTCGCAAGAATAAACAATGTATACTCCGTTATAAATTCGAAAGTTCAAAATTTGAACTTCAAGAGGTATTTGGGTTCACAATTCATAAAATAAGTATAATTAATTGTCAGATACAGTGAGTTACCACAAATCGCCCCAGTTTTTCTGGTGGCCCACTGTATTTTTCTATTCAAAAACAAGTTTTGAAAATAATTTGAAAAAATAAGGGAAATTTTTTCTATTTCGTAGAATAAAATTTGAACTCACTTTGTTTGGAAATTTGTAAAGCCACCATTCTTCGGGTTGAATTAATCTTATAAATGGATGTCTAAATTCCAAATATATAAAATAAATTAAAAGTAACCCTCTTATAATAATTTCTCTATAAACAAAATTCCTCAGCCGCAACCCCGACGTCATTTTTGAAAAAAATAATCAATAATTAATTATTATTAATTTTAATTAAAAATTAATTTATTCCTCGGTCAGGGAGTTAACTCATTGTTTTTTTATAAACTTGATTTTTTAAAATATGTTCAAATTTCGAAAAACAAATAAAATTAATGAAGCGCGCTGATTGGCCGAGAGATGCTTCCCACGCTAAATTGCGGGAAAGTCTCACTATAGAAAGAATGATGGGAAGAATGACCTTTCCTCGGGCGAAAAATTAATTTGATACTACCACGGTGGTAGTACCACCACGGAATTTTTCATTATTTAGGAACAAAAACGTAAAATATTAAACCAAAAATAAAGTTTCTCCGTCAGTCAAACGATTTTGGTCTTTAATTTTTAAAAATTAACCACCTCATAGCCTATGACTCATGGAATGAATTTCGAAACCCGGTAATTTGACCGGTAAAGGTCCATTTTTTTTATCGGTTTTAACCTTTTTTTACCGAATCACGTTTAAATTCAGAAATTTGAATTCTAGACTTTTTCCGATCTAATTATGAACGATTTGAAAACTGGACAGGGGGGCCCGATATCGCCGGCCTAATATCGCCGAATTTGCCTAAAAAAACCTACGCAATTTCACGTTTTTTTGCTAAAATACTTCCAGTGCCAATATCGCCGAATGTGCCAATATCGCCGAATGTGCCAATATCGCCGAATGTGCCAATATCGCCGAATTTGCCAATATGACATTGGCAATATCGCTGAATTTGCCAATATCGCCGAAATTTTTTGAGATTTATGTCTCAAATTACTTTTTGAGCGTCATGAATGACGTCATTTGTAGGATTGACTCTTGCAAATCTAGTCTTTTCATTTTGGTGATTCAATTAATTAGAACCTATTGTGAAACTCCTCAAAGAATCAAAAAAAGTTTGACATTTGACGAACGCCTACGCGTTTTTCATTTTTTGAACAAAAAAGTTATTTTTGTCCCAATATCGCTGAAATTTTTTTTTATACCGAAAACTGAAAGTTTCTTTCGAAGTTTCAAAATATCAGTACCATCAGAGCAATATTTATAACTTGTTCAGTTTTTGTTTTTTTTTCTGATTTAGCAGATAACATTAATGAAACTACTTACTGAAGTAAAACCTTACTGTAGTAGAAATTTTAAAACATTACAATTTCCACCTTCTGCTTTATTAGTTCTCGAATCAAACTTTAATACCAACGAAAATATGTTTTTTGCCCACTCCTGTAGTTAGCTTAAAGTGACTGTACGAGTTAAAATCAGATACCTTTTAACTTTATTTGTGAATCTGAAACTTTTCCTAAATAAGCCTAAAGGATTTCTAAGATCTTTCAACATATAACAAGGACTGGTGTTTAACTGCATGACAAATTATCCTGAGAACCAAAGAACTTGATTTCGTACCATTTATATGTGCATTTTTGTGGCATTTGTCTGTGCTAATTAAAACCTTGGACATCGTATCATACGATTCGTATGGTTAATGCGAGAATTTAAAAAACGAACTGAGTGACTGAAATTTACAGGTTACAAACCGTGAATTTTTGGGCAAGAATCACACTTTTTTCTTGATTAAAATGTCATATTCTCAACCAATACATGTATATATTCCTGACGGAAGTTTTTGATTGTCAAATAAAATGACGCTGATGATTAATTTGGTTATTAGCGGTCGTAGTAAAACAAGTCGAAGATCCTAATTCAATGTCAAATTTGCAATAGATAATTTGTGAAAAACATAATAAAATCTGACTTTTACGAGTCTTAAGGGAGTGGGTGTCGCAAATTGAGCCTCTTCCAAGGTCTTTCTCGCCAAACTAGCAAAGGTGATATTCCAAAAACATTGTAACTAACAGAACCAACCTTCCGCGGTAATTTTAAACTTAACAGTAATCTGATACAATCCCACCTACGCCGACACCTACGCTTTTAAAAAGCCTGCCTAAAAAGACACCAGTTAGTGCCTACTCCTTCAATATTTCATCATTTTTGATTATATTTTTTGTGTCAGGCTCCAGAAGCCTTACGAATAATGCAAAAGCGCTTTTGTTTAAAATTTTGCTTTCAGCGGACAAAACGCGAAAAAAAACAAAAATTAAAATTTTGAAATGTCAGTTTGGGAGGCTCAGGCAAAAGCTATGCTCCTCCACCAGTTGAGAGATACAGTTTTGGACTCATACTCATCAGAAAGCACAGGACTTGTTTAACAAATCATAAGCCTTTTTTTTTGAAATTTTGCTTCGGCGTCTCTTGGGGGCCATGTCAAATTTTCATTTTTAGCCAAATTGTTTCGAAATGGCAGTTTGGGAGCTCAGGCAAAAACTATCTCCTCTACCAGTTTAGAAGATACAGTTCCAGCTGATAACTGCATCTGAAAGCACAAGCCTTGTTTGACAATCCATTAGAGAGTTTTTTTTGAAATTTTTTTGGCGTCTCTTGAAGGCACGTCACTTTTCATTTTGAGCCTAAATTTTTGACAAAATTAAGAAACCAGAAAAATGCTTCAAAATAATTTTTTCCCGTAAATACAAACACTTTTAAGGAATTTTGGTGCTATTTTTAAACTCGTAGCGTCAAAAAGAAAGAAAAAAATTAGCGCACTTTCAATTTAAATCATAAATAAAATCAATAATTTTGTTTTCGTTTTTGGCCGCTGAAAGCAAAATTTTAAAACAAAAGCGCTTATTAAGGGAGTACCTCACGCCAGTGGCGCCACTCACTGATTTTTAAACATCTGTGCTGAGCTCAATAAAAGTCCCTCGAATTTCTTGTTTTGGTACCCAGGAGATATTTGTCCAAAATGTTCAAAAAAAGAAACCAAAAGTTTTTGTATGATCGTACCGGTCTTTGTACTGGTACAAAAAGTCAGTTTTCGTATTTTTTGAATAAATTTTAATTGGCCGAGGTGATGACAGATTTTTTTGTTTGTGGTGAATATAAATGAATTTTAAAAATTAAAGGAGAATATAGACGTAAATTTTGACATTTCATCTAATTTGTCGGTAATTTGTTTTTTCAAAATCGCACATTTTCGGCGGATATCCTTTTCCCAACGGAACTCCATCTCAAAAACGTTTACTATCTCTATAGCGCGCCTTTTTGTGATTACAACATCAATCAATTAAGCGGTCCCAATATCAGCACCTTGCCTATAATCATACTCAAGACAATCACTAACACAACATAGTGGGATTCGAACACGCGCTATAGAGATAGTAAACGTTTTTGAGATGGAGTTCCGTTGGAAAAGGATATCCCCGAAAATGTGCGATTTTGAAAAAACAACTTACCGACAAATTAGATGAAATGTCAAATTTCCGTCTATATTCTCCTTTAATTTTTAAAATTCATTTATATTCACCACAAAACAAAAAATCTGTCATCACCTCGGCCAATTAAAATTTATTCAAAAAATACGAAAAGCTGACTTTTTGCTACAGTACAAAGACCGGTACGATCATACAAAAACTTTTGGTTTCTTTTTTGAACATTTTGGACAAATATCTCCTGGGTCCAAACAAGAAATTCGAGGGACTTTTATTGAGCTCTAGCACAGATGTTTAAAAATCAGTGAGTGGCGCCACTGGCGTGAGGTACTCCCTTAATAAGCGCTTTTGTTTTAAAATTTTGCTTTCAGCGGCCAAAAACGAAAACAAAAATTATTGATTTATTTATGATTTAAATTGAAAGTGCGCTAATTTGTCTTTCTTTTGACGCTACCGAGTTTAAAAATAGCACCAAAATCTTAAAAGTGTTTGTATTTCGGAAAAAATTATTTTGAAGCATTTTTTCTGGTTTCTAATTTTGTCAAAAATTTAGGCTCAAAATGAAAAGTGACGTGCCTTCAAGAGACGCCAAAAAAAATTAAAAAAACTCTCTAATGGATTGTCAAACAAGGCTTGTGCTTTCAGAATGCAGTATGAGCTGGAACTGTATCTTCTAAACTGGTAGAGGAGATATGTTTTGCCTGAGCTCCCAAACTGCCATTTCGAAACATTTGCTAAAAATGAAATTTGACATGGCCCCCAAGAGACGCCGAAGCAAAATTTCAAAAAAAAGGCTTTATGATTGTTAAACAAGTCCTGTGCTTTCTGATGCAGTATGAGTCAAAACTGTATCTCTCAACTGGTGGAGGAGCATAGTCTTGTTGCTGACCTCCCAAATGACAATTTCAAAATTTTAATTTTGTTTTTTTTCGCGTTTTTGTCCGCTGAAAGCAAAATTTTAAAACAAAAGCGCTTTTGCATTATTCGTAAGGCTTCTCGGAGCCTGACACAAAAAAATAATCAAAAAATGATGAAATTGAAGGAGTAGGCACTAACTGCGTGTCTTTTTAGAGGCTTTTTAAAAGCGTAGGTGTACGCGTAGGTGGGATTGTATCAGATTACTGTTAAGTTTAAAATTACCGCGAAGGTTGGTTCTGTTAGTTACAATGTTTTTGGAATATCACCTTTGCTAGTTTGGCGAGAAAGAACCTTGGAAGAGGCTCAATTTGCGACACCCACTCCTTAAGACTCGTAAAGTCAGATTTTATTATGTTTTTCAACAAATTATCATATTGCAAATTGACATTGAATTAGGATCTTCGACTTGTTTTACTACGACCGCTAATAACCAAATTAATCATCAGCGTCATTTTAATTTGACAATCAAAAAACTTCCGTCAGGAATATATACATGTATTGGGTTGAGAATATGACATTTAATCAAGAAAAAAGTGTGATTCTTGCCCAAAATTCACGGTTTGTAACCTGTAAATTTCAGTCACTGCTTTGTTTTTAAATTCTCGCATTAACAACGAATCGTATGATACGATGTCCAAGGTTTTAATTAGCACAGACAATGCCACAAAATGCGACTATAAATGGTACGAAATAAGTTCTTGGTTCTCAGATAATTTGTCATGCAGTATGCATGCAGTTAAACACCAGTCCTTGTTATATGTTGAAAGATCTTAGAAATCCTTTAGGCTTTATTTAAGGAAAAGTTTCAGGATTCACAAATAAAGTTAAAAGGTATCTGATTTTTAACTCGTACAAGTCCTTTAAGCTAACTACAGGAGTGGGCAAAAACATATTTTCGTTGGTATTAAAGTTTGATTCGAGAACTAATAAAGCAGAAGGTGGAAATTGTAATTTTTAAAATTTCTACTACAGTAAGGTTTTACTTCAGTAGTAGTTTCATTAATGTTTATCTGCTAAATCAGAAAAAAAATCAAAAACTGAACAAGTTATAAATATTCGTCTGATGGTACTGATATTTTGAAACTTCGAAAGAAACTTTCAGTTTTCGGTATAAAAAAAAAATTTCAGCGATATTGGGAAAAAAATAACTTTTTTGTTCAAAAAATGAAAACGCGTAGGCGTTTCGTCAAATGTCCAAACTTTTTTTGATTCTTTGTAAGGAGTTTCACAATAGGTTCTAATTAATTGAATCACCAAAATGAAAAACTAGATTTGGAAGAGTCAATCTCACAAATGACGTCATTCATGACGCTCAAAAGTAAATTGAAAGACAAATCTCAAAAAATTTGGCGAATTGCAAATTCAGCGGACATGATATTGGCAACTCGCATTTGCAACGGCGATATTGGCACATTCGGCGATATTGGCACTGGAGTATTTTAGCAAAAAATCGTAAAATTGGCGTAGGTTTTTTTTACACGACAAATTCGGCGATATTAAGGCCGGCGATATCAGGGCCCCCTGTCCAGTTTTCAAATCGTTCATAATTAGATCGGAAAAAGTCTAGAATTCAATTTCTGAATTTAACAGTGATTTCGGTAAAAAAAAGGGTTAAAACCGATAAAAAAATGGGACCCTTTACCCGGTCAAATTAACCGGTTTCGAAAATTCTTCCATGAGTCATAAGTTATTGAGGGGTTTGGGGGTTAATTTTTAAATTAAAGACTAAAATGTTTGACTGACGGAGAAACTTTATTTTTGGTTTAATATTTTACGTTTTTTGTTACCTAAATAATTGAAAAATTCCGTGGTGGTAACACACCGTGGTAGTATCAAAAATTAATTTTTCGCCCGAGGAAAAGGTCATTCTTCCCATCTTCTTTCTATAGTGAGACTTTCCGCAATTTAGCGTGGGAAAGCATCTCCTCGGCAATCACTGCGCTTCATTAATGTTTATTTGTTTTTCATAAATTGTAACATATTTTAAAAAAATCAAGTTTAAAAAAAAACAATGAGTTTAACTCCCTGACGAGGAAATAAATTAATTTTAATTAAATTAATAATAATTAATTATTGGATTTTTTTTTCCAAAAATGACGTGGGGTTGCGGCTGAGGAATTTTGTTTATAGAGAAAATTATTATAAAGGGTTATTTTAATTTATTTATAATATTTGGAGTATTAGACATCCATTTATAGATTAATCAACCCGAAGTCAATGGTGGCTTTACAAATTTCCAAACAAAGTGAGTTCAAATTTATTCTAACGAAATAGAAAAAATTCCCTTATTTTTAAATTATTTTCAAAACTTGTTTTGCATAGAAAAATACAGTGGGCCCACAGAAAAACTGGGGCGAATTTGTGGTAAATCACTGTAATCTGAACAATTAATTATACTTATTTTATGAATTTGAAACCCAAATACCTCT
>SCLH01000402.1:412768-423528 GCA_004367855.1 Oikopleura vanhoeffeni | reverse complement strand
TTTTAGAATTTTTCATTAAAATTGAGGTTTATGTATTTTTTCTCAAAAATTTTGAGAAAAATCTCGAAATTTTTTTTTATGATAAGAGCAGAAATTCATTTTGTGGCCTTCTTGAGGCTATTTGGTGCAGTTATTATGTTCCTAACCTGAATTAAAAAACCCCCTTGAGTACCCCCTTAAGGTGGGTAATGTTCACTTAAAATAATGGCAAAAATTTGATATAGCCGGCCAAAACAAAACCGACTGGTAGTGGTCTCGCAGGCATACGAAAATACATTATCCCGCTCTTTAGCGCCTCGTCTGAACATTAATCGCCAATGATTTATAATACTATCACGAGAAAGTTTAGTACGCCAAATTTTTTGGTGGTGGTTACAAAGCGATATCATATATAATTAACATTCAAAATTTCAGAGAAGATATCTACTGTATTTTTACCACTTTAGCGTCCTATTTTCGGTTTCATGGCCGACTTAAGGGCCTCGGTGCATTTTGACAGATACCGATATCCCCTATTCACACGTTTGTTAATATCCCGGCCCTAATTGGGAAACGTAGTGTGTTTTTTAGTAGTAGGGCCGGGATATTAACAAAAGTGTGAATAGGGGATATGGGCTCTTGATGAAAAACTTTTCACTGGATTGATATATTCTTCCCAATATACCATCAAAGTGATGATTCATGATCCAGGCATTGCCTGGCAGGCAACTTTTGTAACTAGCGAATTTTTGCATTATGGCTTTTTAAGAAAATTTTGAGTTCGAATTTAAATTTTCGAATTTGAGAAATTTTGGATAAAAGTTCCAAACATAATGAAAAATGCCTTATTTTTCGTTCAATTTTTGTTTCAATACTTGTTTCAAATCAACGAAAAAAACTCTACAAAATGGCTACTTTAACTTTTCGACTCGGTGACCACATATTTTTTATATGCTCTTTGAAAAACCATATGACATGGTTAAGTGAGTTTTGGTCAAAAATAATTAGAAATATTTTGAAAAATTTTCTCATTTCTTGTTNAGAATCATGATTTTGATGAGTGTCCACAGTCAAAACTAAATTTCTCGAAAGTAGGCTCAAAAATTCAAATTTTTACATCATGTTATCATGGAAAAGAAGACTTAGTATAGAAACTCGGACAGATTTTTTCCTTAATATAGATAACAAATGACCCTATATCAGAAATCTGTCACTGCCTTTCCGAAGAATTTTGATAAAAATTAAACTGCCAGATTAATAACAAATGTGATGAAAAAGAACTGCAAACTTTGTGGAATTGATGCTGCCTCGTTTCTATACCGTTCAAGGGAAGTATTAATTTTTGGTCAAAAAAATGTTTGGTCTTTTGTTTCTTTTTTCATATGCAAATAGTGTAGTTGCGAAAATTACACAGATTTAGAAAAAACATGTGCATTAAAAATCTTACTAGTATGCCAAAAAATGTGGATTAAGGGTAGGTGGTTTCTACATTTCTGCGTTTGTTTCGTCATAAAAATGCACCAAACAATCTTTTTGTTTTGAAAGCACAAACAACCAAAAGACAAAATTGCAAGTATTTCTGAGGAAGTCACTTAAGAAATTAAATTTTTAATATTTTTTCATTATTAATTTTTGTTTCTGACGTCTCCATTTCCTCACAAAAAATGCGTAGGTTGAAACACAATTTTAATGTCACTTTTTTATAGGGTTAAAAAGTCAAATGTAAGTTACATACTATTAAATTTAAGTCTTTCTTAATCTCGAGGACTAGAGTACAATAAAGTTCCAAAAATTTTACTTTCCCGTAAGAAGCTCTTCAAGAGTCGCACCACTTAAGTGGCGCAGGAGCCTCCAAGGGTTAAACAAATGATATTTACCTCGCTCAGATATAATTGATACTTATTTACTTCGAAAAATACTATTTTACATTTTATTATAGATTATCTGAATGTGAGATAATCGAGCATAAAAATCATAAAAAAAATCTTGGAATTTGCAGCTAATTTAAACGGAAATGGGTCAAAACAGCGTGTTACGATACACATATTGTTCTAGTCTCACACCGGAAAATACATATTTTTGATAATTGCAATGCTTATTTGTCCGCACAAAGACTGTTTTTTAGCCTTTGTAATCTACTGAAATTCAAAAATCTTTAATCAAATGGAATTCATAAATATGTTCTTTTCTCAACACATTAATGAAAATGGGACCTCAAATTGAAGGTACCGCCCTAATCAAATTTTTTGTATACTGGTCATGGTGAACGAATGAAGCGTTATTTTTCATACTGAAGAAGAAGGTAACATTACAATATGATATTGGCAATATCATAAAAATGCTGTGAACAGGATGACCTCCAATTATCTGTATGTACCGGAATAATCGATGAGCAAATTGTCGAGCAGAATTAGAGTCAAACGTTTCGGAATTTTACCAAAATCAAGATCTTTTATATCGATTACGGGTAATCGATTACGGTTTGATTGGTGCTAATATCTTGCGTTGTTTGTATCATTCAAATAGTTAGGATTTACTCTGGTCCGTGATCCATATGGTCCGAAGCGGCTATATATATCATATCGGATAAAAAAATCCAGGTCAAAATTTTGTGACCAAAAATCTGACTCCATTAAAGGTGACTGCATTTGTGGGAGAAACTGTAACGAAAATGATTGCTTTTTAGGGTCACATGGATGTCAGATCAAATTTATTGCGAAGAAGAAGATTTAACCACTGTTCAAACTATTAACAACTAACAACAACACACAACAACAACCACAACACAACCACAACAAAACCACAACAACAACCACAACAACAAACACAACAACAACCACAACAACAACTACAAACAACAAATACAAAACACAACAACAACTACAACAACAACCACAACAACAACTACACAACAACAACACCAACAACAAACAACACAACAAACCACAACAACACAACAACAACCACAACAACACACCACACACAACCACAACAAACCACAACAACAAACCACACAAAACAACAACCACAACAACAAACCACACAACAACCATAAAAGGACCACGGAAATTAACAACAACTAATACAAACACAACAACAACCACAAAAACAACCACGAAAATTTCACAACCACATCAACATGCACAAAAACAACGGCGACAACTACCACGAAAGTACCACAACACTAGCACAAAAGTACCACGGAACAACAATTTCTAGTTTGTTGCAAATTTGAAATTGAAGTTATGTTCGAGTCAATTATTTCTGAAAATATGACGATTCTGAAATTGATAATTTGCTAGCTGCACTGACGATCAAATTTTATTAAAACTTGGAGACCAAGTGAATATTTCCCATGATGTTGATTTACTAAAAATTTGATCAAAAGAATTATTATTTGACGATCGAACTTGGAGAAGATTTCAATGAATTTGTAGATTCAACATATTTCCCTTTTACTACTATAGAAGTCACCGGTTTGGAAATTGTGTCTGATATGTGATGTGGTCGTAAATGGAGAAGTGGAGATAGGGTGATACATTTTTGAGTTTTATTAATTTAAGGGGGTACTCAACGGTTTTGAGATTTTAGATCGGGTCAGAAGGAAACGAAACAAGTTATCGAAATCTGAAAACCCTAAAATAAGATCTATCCTTTTGCTCCCGATCAAAGTAGAAAATTTATTTGAGCATCACAGCACCAAGTGGGAGTAAGAGTTCTAGAACACTGATTTGACTTCAAGTCTCTTTATCTCGGAAACGGCTCAATGGAAATTGATGAAGTTTGTAAGAAAACGGTTCTACTACGTCGACAGTTTATCGAAATATTTTGCAACGATTCCGATCGGGCTTGTTCTTAGAATTATGAAAAACCGTAATTTTATGATATTTAATAATTTGTAGCTCAATTTTCTCAAAAACGATTCGGTCGATTTTTTTTTTAAATTAGGCATTATTCGGAGATATATGGTCTCTCAATTTCTAGTGGAAATTTTTTTTGAACATCGCTCCTATTTATAGAATTGCAGATTAGTTCAGCCGGAAGTCAATTTCATGATTTCTATAAAAAAATTCATCGTATCGAGGTGAAGTACCATCAAATGAAAGCTCATGGTCTACTGAAGAAAAAATTTGCTTACGTCAGGTTGAAATTTTGATCCCTCATTCAAGAATCAAGTAAACGTGAAAATTTCAAACTAAAACGAAATTTTCTCAAAACATTCGGTCGATTTTTTTTTAAAATTTGATATAATTCGAAGACCTGTCTTCTCAATTTTAGTGTTAAACTTTTTTTTAATCATTGCTCCTATTACAGAAATTGCATTTTGGTTCAGCCGGAAGTCAATTTTGAGTTTCTAGAAATTTATTTTCATCCGATTGTACGAAAGTACCACAAATGAAGCTACTGCAAAACTGAAGTAAAAGTTGCTACTCACTTTACTTATTTTAGAATTTTTCATTAAAATTGAGGTTTATGTATTTTCATCAAAAATTTTGAGAAAATCTCGAAATTTTTTTTTATGATAGAGCAGAAATTCATTTTGTGGCCTTCTTGAGGGCTATTTGGTGCAGTTATTATGTTCCTAACCTGAATTAAAAAACTTGAGTACCCCCTTAGGTGGGTAATGTTCACTTAAAATAATGGAAATTTGATATAGCGGCCAAAACAAACCGACTGTAGTGGTCTCGAGGCATACGAAATAATTATCCCGCTCTTTAGCGCTCGTCTGAACATTAATCGCAATGATTTATAATACTATCACGAGAAAGTTTAGGTACGCCAAATTTTTGGTGGTGGTTACAAAGCGATATCATATTATATTAACATTCAAATTTCAGAGAAGTATTCTACTGTATTTTTACCACTTTAGCCTCCTATTTCGATTTCATGCCGACTGAAGGCCTCGGTGCATTTTGACAGATACCGATATCCCCTATTCCACACGTTTGTTAATATCCCGGCCTAATTGGGAAAAGTAGTGTGTTTTAGTAGTAGGGCCGGGTATTAACAAAGTGTGAATAGGGGATATGGGCTCTGATGAAAAACTTTTCACTGGATTGATATATTCTTCCCAATATACCATCAAAGTGATGATTATGATCCAGGCATTTGCTGGCAGGCAACTTTTGTAACTAGCGAATTTTTGGCATTATGGCTTTTTAAGAAAATTTGAGTTGGAATTTAAATTTTCGAATTGAGAAATTTTGGATAAAAAAGTTCCAACATAATGAAAGAGCCTATTTTTCGTTCAATTTTTTTTCAATACTTGTTTCAAATCAACGAAAAAAACTCTACAAAATGGCTACTTTAACTTTTGACTCGGTGACCAATATTTTTTATATGCCTTTGAAAAACCATATGACATGTTAAGTGAGTTTTGGTCAAAAATAATAAGAATATTTTGAAAAATTTTCTATTTTTGTTCAAAAATTTTTAAACTAATTTATTGGAATCCTTAGCTGAAAATTTGGAAATGGCTACTTTCACTTTATTTAAATATGCTTTCGTTTTGTTTCTTCGCTCTTGTTTATACTCTGATCATACTTTTTTGAATGAAATACGGTTTGCGAAATTTAGTTAAGCCTCTTTAATCAAGAATTAATTTTTTTTTATTTCACGAGACTTGCTCAATTGTAAGCCAAGCCATCCCCACGTAAATTTAATAAATTAAACTCATGAAATAAATATTTCTTTCGATGTGCTAAAATTCTGTTTTTTTCGTCTTTTTTCAGAAATTTTAATTTTCGATTTTGACGTAAAATCATAAAAATTAAATTAATAAATTTTCGCCTCGTGGTCGAGACATTTTTTGAAGCTTCTATTAATAAACAGGGAAAATAAATTTTATGTAATTTAGACACCTTTGATAGCAAACGCGCGTTTTTTGAGTGTTTTTTCAAAAGACGATTTATAAGTAAAAATAATCGATCTGAAAAAATCAGATTAAACAAGTAGAGCTCAAAAGTGGCAACTTACGTTTTGAAAACTTTTTATTGAAAATATGAAGTGGCCAAAAAGTTTCCCATCAAGACAAAAAAAATGAAAAAGTGCAAATCTGCCAAAATGCACCGAGGCCCTTAATATTATATCTACTTTTTAGCGGATATTTTATCTGTTTTATTTTAATTTGGGCATAAAAATATCAACTTCTAGGAAAGTAGATAAATACCTGTGAGGCATCATGACTCATGATGCCTAAAATGCCTTGTTAATACTCGTAGCTAAAATAAGGTGTGACTAAGACTTTTTGGAGCCAGAGCTTTTAACTGTTAACTTTGAATCAGATTCAGGTCAATCAACGGCTTTTATTTGTAAACTATTATATTCAAGAGGTTTTTATTAGATGATAATTATCACTGATACATCACTTTTAAAATTTTAAAAAGCTAATAAAAAGCTCTTAAATTTAACAGTTTTCAGTCATAAGCTGTGACGCCAACTATTCTTAGTCACTTGGTAGTAATTAGGAATTTCAGACTTCACAGATTTTCTTGATTTCTCGACAACATTATACAAATTTTTTTTTCTATAAATAGAACGTTTTGGCCCTATACACAACACATGGAAATAGCGGGGAAGTATATGAGAGGCGAAATATTTAGGTAGTATCAACGATACTGTATCGTGCCAGTAGAGCAAAAACACTTCTCTCACCTCTTTACTTGGGTCAGTCGCAGTCTCCTTCACACACCTAGCTGAACAATACTCTGCTCAAACTGGACCACTTTTCAAGAATTATTATTTATTTATACTAAAACAATAAAAGACGGGTAAATTCGACCAAAAAGGCCACAAAGGTTCTATTTAATAATATATCAGTGATACTGTGTCACCCTTAATTCAGATTCCCGACCAACCAATAACGCATTAAATAATGCACTGGGAGTGTTTGCAGGATTGACTTCATATGGCGGGACACTACCAGGAAATGATCACAAAATACTGTCATTTTGATATACTACCTTCTCGAAGTTAAAAATTGACTCGCAGTCGATGTCGACTTCAAAGGACACTTGCTTTGTTAAAGAATACCTTTTACAAAGTCAATGTGGATTATCAATTTTATTGACAGGCAATTTTATGAAATTTTTTTTAACTAATACTCAAAAATTTTACTATTTTAACCGGGTCGCACGTAAAATGCATTATTAGTGAATTGTCAACTATTTTTTTTAAACACTGCAAATTTCAACATTTCAAAGTTTCACCAATGATGGTTCACCATGCCGAATAATGAGTACACTGATTTCAATATTTTTGCCCTTTGGTTGTTTGGTTTTTATACGTATTTTTTCCGTGCCTGGGTTTGAGGTTTTTGGCTCTGATTGGATCTGACTTGGCTCTGATTGAATGAAATTTGATCGATTTAAAAACCAAACACACAAAGGGTATTGACAATACCGTATTGTACATTAGTGTACAGTATGTACTTTTTTTACTTGCGAAGTGAAAATTGTCCTTTAGCTAATTACGGCCAATTAAAAATGGTAACTAGGTGGATTTNAGTTACTATTTTATATTGGCCGTAATTACCTAAAGGATAATTTTCACTTCGCAAGTAAAAAAAGTACATACTGTATATTGGTTTTACTTGTAAAATATCTGGAAAAAAGTTTGCTTTTCAAGCCAAAAAGTACAGAAAAGTGTAGACACGTGCGACCCAAAAGCTTGTATTTTTGTAAAAACATAAAACTTGAATTAGGTTTTTTGCTCAATAATTATGGTATTTGATAGTGCCAAGTTGGTTTTTCCTGTTGAACTTAGGTTAGTGAGATCTATTAAATAAGACGTTATTGATCTTTGGCATGTTATTGTTATATATCCAGAACCATGCTGCCCTTATAAAACCTCACTGCCTTTTGTCAATGACTTTTACAATCCATTTTCCTCTACATTTTTAACAACTTCGATCGATCTTGGAAAAGTTCTTTTGCTATGGAATTATTAAAATTTAAATATTTTACTGATACCGGTCTTGGAGAATTTCGCATGCTGTATTTTTGAGTAACGTACCCTACATGAGAAACACCCACCCCCTAAGAGAAAATAAAAACTTCCCAAGATTATTTTGGAATAATTTAGAACTTCGATTTTTTGTTTTAATTTGTATATCTTCGGACGGTCATTTTTTTCGTATATATCGGGCCGGCTGTTTGACTTTCATCGATATCAGTTCATTTTGTTATTAATTAGGTGATAAGGATATTGCTTCGGATTCATCCCTTTTACAACCCTGCTTCGAAAGTACCTCTACACCTCCTAGAACATAATACTCCAGTATGATACTCAGTGCTGGCCCGGTCTTCTGCTCTTTAATTTACCCACATGAAGGAAGCAGCTCACCTGCTTGCTAACCAGCTTGAAGACCATTAATTAAAACCACAGTTATTTCCTTATATACTTAGTGTGAATAAAAACCAAACAAACTAATTTTCAAATAATGACCAAAAAATTGAAGTGACAAACGTCCTGACAGTTTCTCAAACGTCCTGACTGGATTACACGAGTAACGGAAGAAGTGAAATTTCGATTAATTCGTAGATCAATTAGATACCACGTGTTAAACAGGTGCAGGTCGTACGCGTGGCCCATCACCCACGAGTTTTGCTCTCGTGTATTTTGAGTATTGTAAACACATAAAATCGGTCAAAGCTGCCCATGGGCCGCGCTCTCGATTGCCTCAAAAAAAAACATTGCAAATGGAAAGCTCCGCGATGTGGTAGGTCCACGAACCTATGCACCCTATTCTTTATTTAAGAGCAGCCAATCACAGGCGCGGATTCAAAAGCGTGGTGTGTGAAATACATTTTTTTACCGTTATATAAGTTGTATATGCAAATATAATATAACCTATGTCCAAGTATTTTTGATACTTAGATACATTTTATTGTGTCTCATCCCCCGCCTGCGTTCGCTTTGATATTGACCACTTGGGCATCAGTGTTTTCCAACACAGATTAAAATAACCAATAATAAATAAATAAAACCGAATTTCAACTCACGAAACAGTATTTTAATACTCATTTCAAAATAATTCAAAATTTTTTTCGATCCACGACTGAGCGTTTACGCTCAGAGGCCTACCACATCAGAATGTGCAGACCAGATCTTAATGATCAAACAGAATCACAAAAATATTTCAGGTTATTTTGAAATGATAATCCCAAAAAACGAGCTTCAAAATTTTTTTAATTAGGAAACGCTCTTTCACTACATTATCTCAATTTAGGAAAAATTTTATAGGTTAACTTCTCCATAAATATTTAAACAAAAAGTAGTCAAATTTTAGACTTGCAAATTATTTACTTGAACTTGAAGTTTTCTGTACGTACTTTTAGATGTCACTGGTCGAGGCTAATTTAGAGACTTAGAGGGTTATTAAATATAGAAAATTGCTTGATAATGAATTAAAATAAAATTCGAAAACGTTCGCAGATAATATGAGAAAATAAATAAATATTTATTTTTTTGTAATAACTTTCGGGTCACCCTTCATCAGTTACTGGAAATAGTATTATACTATTACTGTATTACTGTACACTCAACACGTTGAAACACAGAAGAAACTAATTTCCACGCTTATTGCTGGGCGCATCGTGTTGAGTGTATCTAATACTGTAAAAACACTTTTAGTCTAGAAAACAGTGGTTTGTGATTTTTAAAAAATATTATTAGAAAAAATTTGTACAGAAAAACCACTGTATTCAGCCTGAATAATTCAGGTAACTATTTTCACATTTTAAATTTAAGAACATACTGTGACCACTATTTTCAGTAACTGATGAAGGGTGAACACCCGAAAATTATTACAAAAAAATAAATATTTATTTATTTATTCAATCAAAAATGTATTCGCATAAAACACCAAATGAATAATAAATTAGTTAGAATGATCTTTGATTAATAACATATTCGATTTTTGAGATATGTAGTTATGGTGATTACTCTCATTTTTTTTTCGAACAATGGAGTTTTGGATACCTAAGAGTTAAAATTGAAAAAAAAACATATGAAACTTGACTTAGGCAAGTTGCCTATGTTTTAAAACACCACGGCAAAGATTTTGGTTAACTCGTACATTTCGGAAGTCATAATTATTTTATCGTATGGTGAACTTTCAACATGTAAAAATATTTTTACTCGCGTTTATTCCTGATTTCAAAGTTTTAGTAGGTTCCCAACGCTGTGAGAAGCTCTTAATTAGGGATATATAGGGGGTATTAAGTTTATGTCATTATTAAAAAGACCGGTTTAATGTTTAGAAAAAAACTAGGTCATATAATAAATCCAAACAAGGCAGTTATAGATGAGCTTCCTGCTTTTGACGCTAATCTCGAATTATATCAAGTAGATGTCGTTCAATATTACAACGAAGACGAAAAAACAAATTTTAATTCTGAAATAACATTTCTTCATCATGTCCAGATTTTTACTACAGGCAATCAAGAAATTCCCATGGAGCTATTATCGACTCGTAACTTGGAAAGATTAGGAAAAGGCCAGGGTCATATTTAGCTACGATCTCTGCAAAAATTAAAAATAATTGATCGAATGAAAAATATTTTTGGTGAATAATTAGGTATTTCAAATACCGTACTTGAATCAAATAATCTGATTCAGAATTTGTCCAGAATGTTTTTTCAGCTATTTTCGATATTTTATTTGTTTTTGAAGAAATAAACATTAATTTCAATAGTTAGGATGATGTTATACAATTCATTTTAATGAATTCAATTTTATCAGCAAAATAACAATTTTTGCAAAATTTGAAAATAAAAAAA
>SCLH01000402.1:354044-412761 GCA_004367855.1 Oikopleura vanhoeffeni | reverse complement strand
AAAAAAAATCTTTAATTTTCTCATACAATCCACTAGACGGCTCTTATTGGCTGCTCATTAAACCTTATAGTAAACGATGAGTAATATTTTGCGACGAACATCGCTGCGCCCCGAGTTGATTGTATGTACACTGGTGGCGCTAAAGAACGAAAATATGTGAATATGGACTTTCTGAATGAAATATGCATCAGCGGTTTAAACTTGTATCAAGAATAAATCGACTGAAAAAATTTTAAAATCAGATTTTATATTTTCCAAAATAATCACAAGCGTAGCTATAACGCTAAGCTTAAAAAATGAGCATTTTTGAAAAAAAAAATTATATTAAAATAAATATCTTGCGTAAATCGACCGATCAGATTAGATTTTTTTGTCGAGTCTATCGATCCGATCCAATTAAGTTTTTTCAAATGTGCCGCTGGTATAATCAGCAAATTAAAATTGGAAACATGTTTTAATGATAAAAATGTACCTTATCATATTTCAGATTTTTTTTCATAAATTAACACCCTACTAAGAAATTGAGCTAACCATGGAAGAAACTGTGCGAAAAAACATTCTCAGACAAGAAAGAAAAATATCTCTACAAAGTTTCACGATGAAAGAAGTCGATTTAACATATTTAGTTATGGCTTGGGTGGATTATTTAGATTATAAAAATGAACAAGTTGTTACGGTTATGAACAGTAAACCAGAAGGAGTAGAAATTATCGTACCTGAAATTTTCGCTTATATCACAGAATGCAAAACTTGCTCTGTACTGCCAATGATTGAATATAGCCCTGAACCGGGAGCGCCTCCACCGACAGCAGGAGATCCAATGATGAACTCGCTTGTGGGATCAGGAATTGACGCGGATTTATGTAGAGCTAAAAGTGAGGTATAGATCTTAATCACGTCAGTGGGTAAAATTGTGAATTATCAAATTAAGCATTGTCAATAAATAAAAAAAATTAATACTTTGAAAAATATTCAATAAAATTATTATAAAAAAAATCATTAAAACTTATAAAAAAATCATTAAAAAAACTTTATAAAAAAATCATTAAAAATATAAAAAAATATAAAAAATTATACTACAGTCTACACCTCTAACTGGAACACCTTAATTTTGAATTTGCGCCTAATCTAAAAGTCTTTTGCAGACAATTTTTGAGGTTGAAGATAGCGTTTTGAATTCTTGGTTTTGACCAACTTAAAAAAGTCTATTCATAGCGCTTCAGATTGAGCGCAAATCTCAAATTAAGGTGTTCCAGTTAGAGGTGTATGACTGTAGTAATAAAAAAAATTAATAAGAACGCTCGAGGTAGAAATCTGCCACGATTATTGCCACGACTATTGTTTTCTCCAAAAGCTTACGCTAGGTTTTTAATAATCTCTAAAAATCTTCTTAAATTGTTAAAAATTTCAAAAGTTATTGCACTTTTGCCAAGGAAAAACAAGCTAAAATGGCAAAAAACTTTCAAAATGCTCCCAGTCGATAGAAATAAATTTACTTGTATTATTTTCCGAATGTAATTTCCTGAATGTACGTCGTAACTGGCTCAATTTTCACATCAAGAATCTATTTCAGAAGGTTTTTGACTCAAGCAGGTAGAGTTAAAATTTCAATTTGACAAACACAATTATTTTTCAAAAAAATGATTTTATGGCAAAAAATTGCTTATTTTGGAAGTTAACCCCCACCTGCACGAGCGTGTTTCAGAACACAAAAACCAAAAATATTTTGGGGAAGTGTCATTTTGGCCGGCGGAATATCGGAACATACCCCCGATAGTTCCCCTTATTTTTAATTTCAAGAATTTTGGTGAGTTCTAGAAATTTCTCATCAGACTGGAAATGCATTATTTGGATGCAATTTTTTGTTTAATGCAGTTAAAACAGTACTGGAACAAGATAATGATCTACAAATATACTTACTAGAGTGACTTTTGGAGAGGAAAACTTTGGCATTATTAATTTTTACACTCGGCGCCACCTGGGGGTGAAAGAACTTTTTCGCTATATTTGAGAAATCGCTATATTTTGATCACGTGACGATCAAAAAATTTTTTTCGTAATTTTTTGTTTCATTTTCCCATATATTATTAACCTCCAAGAAATTTCGGAACAACCCACCCTATTTTTCTATTAGTCGATATTAATGATGGACACCACTATGTGTGTGTTCTGAAACACTCTCGTGCAGGTGGGGGGGGGTAGGACATCTCCTGCAGGTGGGGGTTAAGTGCAAAAACATAAAATTTATTCCTATAAAAGCAACCAATTATTTCTCAAACTTAACGCTGTCGGAGAGCCACCATTTCAAGCTCAGGGATCAAGAAAAGCTTTGCGATTTTTGGTCCTAGCAAAAAAAGGGAAAGTGAACTATGCGCCCTTCGACCAGCAAATTTTTACAGTGTACCGATCCCTGTTTCTAGGTACAGTTATAGGAGTTCCTAAAGAATTTGCTTCTCTTATTCTCATCGCAATTGACCAAACTTATCCTTACGATGTAACTATTGGAATACTAGACACTGTGATCTGGGCTGATAACATGATAAGGACATTTTGGGTCGAAATGCGAGATCGGGATAACATGGCAGGAAATGTTACGATTAATGTTTCAAAATCGACTTGTTCTAAATCGCAGGATACAGATAAATCTTTGAATCTTCGTGGAGAGCTAAAAGTCGTACAATCTACCTTTGTTATTAAACACTTGCCAGAAGAACAAAAAATTGATATGATCTTATTGGTTACAAATTCCGTTTATTCTGTTTTTAATGGAATAGATGCTCTCAAATGAAAGGGTACTAATTTGGTTGATTTTCGACAAAGTGAGACGATGCCTGTTGAGATGACGATGCCTGAGTCATTTTTGTTTTTTTTGGTGATATTTTTCACGAACTATGGAATGCGTCAAGACTCTTGAATCAAGAGTTATTAGTTATAACTTATCCTTTTCCCAACCTAAGTCCATCTTAAAAATGATTGCTATCTCTAAAGCGCGTGTTCGAATCCCACTAATTTTGTCTACGTAATTGTCTTAGTGATTGCTTGAGCGATTACACACCAATCAACTTTGGCGGTCTCAATATCAAGCATCATTGCCTTTAATCATACTCAAGACAATCACTAAGACAACATGAGTGGGATTCGAAAACGCGCTATAAAGATAGCAATCATTTTCAAGATGGACTTAGGTTGAGGAAAGGTGATAAGCCATAACTAATGACTTCAATTTTCATAAAACGATTTTTTTATCAAATGATACTTCAGAGAATTGTGGGTGCTTCCAGCAATGTGCTGGGGTTAACTTCCGTAGTGTCAAAGAATAAAAATGTTCTAGACTTTAGGTTAAATATATAGAGAAAAAGTATGTTCAAATCAACGCATGGCTTCGAAAACACCACGGAAGTTAACTGGGAGTCAATGACGCCCTTTTAAACTAAAATATCATTTTTGATAATTGGGTAAACATATTATTTTTAAATTTTATTTTGAAGTTCGTAACCTTGAAATGTATAAATATAATTAATTTCTAAAGGATATCTAAAAACCGACCGGTAAATAAAATTTTAATCTCCACAACTTTATCTACGATTGTTTTAAAATTAATATTAATTGGCCTCAAAAATTTCTTGAAAATGTATAACTATAGTTAACATACAAAAAATTTAAATTCTTTACAAAACTGTGTATAACTCACGAACGTTACATACGTAGTTTTTAATTTTACTGAGGAAATATTCTCTGTTTTCTTAGTAAACTTTTTATCTACGCTGAATCACAAAAATCTAGATTTCTTACGATCATGCTCTAATTATAAGTCCCAGGTATGAAATCATAACTTTTTGAAAATTTTCTAGATTATGATTAAAAAAAATATTAAATTTTTTTTTCGAATACACTTGGTGTATTTCATCATCAAGAATGATAACAATAAAGCAATTTTTTTAAAAGATATGCAGTCTTTCATGCTCTCCAGTCAAAAAGCGACTCGGATGTTTTAGAAATTTAAAAGTAATAATCCCTCAATTTTAAAATTGTTATCGTTTCGTCAGGTGCTGGATAGCCAGGTGCTAGCTAAAAATGACGAGATTCGAGTTCAAAATAACGACTAACCCCAAAAATCCCCTTAATGCGTGGAGATGAATGGTTGAGTGTACCTTTCAGGAAAATCTTCTGATATTTCAGCTTATCATATTGTCTGAATTCAGATATAATTTGATGATTGGCTGCATCATTTCCGTCAAAGTAAGCAAAATTTGAGTTAAGTCTCATGAGCGTAAAACGCTCAGCGTATACGGGGTGGAGATCCATATTCAAATTTAAAAGTCTGTCATGACCAATTTTTGTTCTAGGTTGATTGAAAAAAGTTCGTCCGGAATAGTAATCTTTTGAACTTTTTGTGTCAATATTGACGGACATTTACCGCGTCATTAAATTTAACTCTGTTCTAAATTAACTGAGCCAATTTCAATTAAGATTAATTGGATATTAAAACCGTTTTTATCATCTAAATTATGAATGTTTGTATTCTTGAATGTGCCAAAAGTTAAGATCGATCAAAAGAGTAGCCGAACATCTGATTTCCGCATATTTATCATGTATTGTTTAGGAGATAATTATCGTATGCCCGGATAGTTAAATTAACCGATGACTTCCGTGTAAGCCAGGTATTTTTAACGAGCTACGGAGCACTTAAAATGTCCAAATAATTCCAATAGTTATACAAGTGTACAAAAACTACGTAACCATCAATAGTTTGTAAAGCTTATTCGGATGGTGCCATGTGAACTTTCTGAATTTTAGTATTGTAAAAAAAAATAATGGGGTTTTTAATGCAATTTGAGAGCACTTTCTAAACTTATTTTATGTTACATAGCAACATTTATTTTGAAAAAAATTATAGAACGAAATCTCGCATTTTGAAAATTAGAATATGTTTTTACTTTAAACTTGCATTAAACTGGTATTTCACCATAATATATACATTTCATATTCGTTAATATAATCTGTCAAAAACATGACATTAAAACTATCGAAAATTTATAAATCGAGTTCTAAAATTTTTAATTGTTCTAACCAAAAATTGTCAACCTGCTTATTGAATTAGCTCTGAGCAGATTTTTATCCCAACATACTGATAGAAAAAATAAACGTTCTAGAATAAACTCAGCTGGGTGGTGTGATGCATCAATTTTCATTATATGAAATGCGGGTATTCCTAGACCCTTCGTTGCACGATCGCGTTTGACCAATTAAAACGGTTGAAATAAGGTCGTTAACCAATAAGGTGGTTGAAAATAGGTATCAAACACGAACGCGCCACGGAGGGCCTAGCGATCCCCGTCTTAGATATGGTACTGATTAAAAAACAAGACTAGAGTTTTGTTAACAAAATTTTTTTGCTAAATAAAACGTTTTTTATTGCAAACAAAATTCAAGTTTTTGTTCTAAAATTGCTCCTTTTGTGGCAAAGTTACCAAAAATGTTTTACGACTAAAAATTTATGAAAAAATAATACCCTATGTAAGCCGTTGAATTTATTGGTTATCGAAATCCATTAGAGCGGACCGCTATGCCATGGGAATCTGCATGGTATAGTAATAGAACATTTGAAGCAAAAAATAAAACTAGAATCAAAAGAATGGACATGGATTCAAATTTTACAAGTGATTATTTTGAATGCGAAATTGACGAATGTGTTTTGATGGATCTTATTTTGACAATGTATAATCTGGATGTAAGTTTCAAGGATATGAATTTTGACGATTCATTACATTTTGGACTCTTATTAGTTGCAGAAACTATTCAAAAAGGAAAGGGGTGAGAATTTCCAATCTTCTGGGATTATCTGACGATTTTAAAGAAATATTTTTATACTGAAAGTAATATTTTTTCAAGAGCTCCAAAAAAGCTTAAGAGAGCTTAAGAGCTTAAAATTTTTTGATAGCAATGCCTTCAGTGATAAGGACATTCCCCCCTCCTAACGCCTGAGAGTCGTAGGTTTTTTTGGCCCTGATTGGTTACGTGAACGTGAGAGGGAAACGAAATTGTGAAATTTATTATG
The DNA here is from genome assembly GCA_004367855.1 of Oikopleura vanhoeffeni. NCBI lineage: Eukaryota > Metazoa > Chordata > Appendicularia > Copelata > Oikopleuridae > Oikopleura > Oikopleura vanhoeffeni. Next base: position 406,703 of record SCLH01000402.1, on the reverse strand, counting down.
CACGAAGATTTATTTTACACATTTCGGACATGGTAGGTTGGTATAATTTGTTCGACTCAAAAGACCTTCACACTGAGGGCATTGTAGCTATAAAATTTAATAATTTTTTTTTACATGAATTTTTTTAAGAAAAAATCTTCAATTAAAAAAATAGTTCACGTCACCCAAATCAAGTTTCTGGTTATAGAACTCGGCCAGCTAGATCAACCCGACCACAAAATAAACAGGGATTAGAGGCCATTGGAATTGCGTTGAGTGTTGTTGCAATTTTAGCTTTTTTTATTTCGGCTTATTACAATTTTTTCAGGCAGCGTCTCAAATCGTAATTTTGCTCGTCCCTATTTATATTTTGAATTGATTTTATTTCTATGATTTAATAAAATTTCTGATAAAACCTTGACGAAAAAAAGAGGTGGAATAATGCAGGATGTTTCCTGACAAATCTTATGAGAAGTTTTAACTGGGAGATAAGTGGTCAACCACTTTATATCATCTGAAATTTCAATAGTTACTTTTGTCAAGCCAAAAGTCATATTTGTTAATAATAATACTTCTTAAACACATATAAAATTTGAATATATAGCACGTAAAATTTTAGCTAGGGATTTCAACTTTAGCCAGAAAACGACTCCAACCAATTAGAATCGAGATAAAACGAATCATCATAAGTTTATTGAACCCAAGGCAATCATCACGCGTATGATCAGGTGCCAGCTGTGACAGAACTCTTAGCTAAAATACTAAAATTGATATCTCATAGTCACAGTAATCACAAATTAAAAGTGCTTGCAATTTGCCAGCATTTTTACACACAAATTTCTTATTATTTCAATTTTTTTTCAATTATTAGATTTTTTGATTAGAAACACTGTTCAAAGATCATGGGGAAAAACATGGATTTGGAAAATAAGCGAAAATTTGACTCTTGGACTGGTTACAAGTTCAGTTTATATGGAAGCTCAGGAATAAGTTCAACATAATATATACTGTATATATAATATACAATAAATAATTATATAAACAATATAAAATAATAATGTAAGTTTGTGTTCAAACTGTCTTGAATCATATCAAATATTCGAAATTTAGAAGGATTAAAATTTGAACATTCTCAGACATTTATTTTCTATTTACAAGGTGAAGGATTAATGTACAGCCCGGTTATAATAGTCGTTGTGGTTCTGGGATACCTACCTGTTATGTGCGTGATAACGTTGCTCATGAGGTCAGGGTGAAATTCGAAAAACAATCCTGCATGGTCAAAAATAACTGTTGGTTTTAATTAGCCTAAATTTCATTTTCTAATTATGGATTTCAGGACCTGGAATAACAAAAAATAGCGATTTTTAATTTTTCACACATAAAATTGCTAGAATGATGGAAATTTTTTTTGAATATTTTCCCACATTTTTATTGATTATATGGATTACCGACCCTCAGAGTACATTTAATTCTGAGCGTTTGATTAGTTTAATCTGACCAATGAAATAGGCCTATTCCGCAATCCAGGGTTTTGATTGGGTGCTAATATCTTGCGTTGTTTGTATCATTCAAATCAGGCTCTGTACTCTGAGGGTTCGGGTATCCATATTAGACTCAGAGTACTTAGGGTGGTTCAAGTAAATGCACCATAAATTATAAATTCTACTGAGATCTTAGCTGAATTCTTATTGGTTGAAATACAGACAAATCAGAGTCAATCATTTCAGTCTATTCTTAGATTCAGTTTTTTCTAGTGAATTCAAATATACATGTATGTATATACTAAATATATGTTTGCTATGAAATTTTGTCTGTTTTTGATCCTTGAAAAATTTTAAAGACCTAAAAGTCACAAAAATTTTGACTTTGGGCAGTCCAATGGAGTAAAAAAACATTCTCATGAGATTTTGTAACACGAAATTTAAAACTGAAAAAAATCTAGTAAAATATTTATTTTCGACAAAAATTATTTTTCACCACAAAATAATGTTCAAAATGCTCAGTTCAAATTTCATGAAATTATTCAGCTTGTTATTTAACAATTTAAACTAAAAAATGTAGAATCACAAATCAAGTTCTAAAATTCAAATTGCATGAGTAATTAAATTTTAATTTATTTTTAAAAGTTGGGTTGCAAATATTATATATGTTTTATTAATAACCCGTAATACAGAAATAACTCAGTAAAGACAGATTACATACTGCTTCCAGTATATGTGGCAGTCAATGAGATTCGAACTCGAGACCTAATGAATTAATATTAAGAACGAAACGATCTCATCACCTAGCAGGGTTTCGTGGATCCACGATAGCTGAATGGAATGTAGCGCTTTCGAGCCGAAACCCTGCTAGGTGAAGAAATTGTTTGGTTCTTAAATGTTCTTAATGTTAATTCATTAGGTCTCGAGTTCAAATCTCATGTGACGGCCCACATATACTGGAAGCAGTATGTAATCTGTATTTACTGAGTCATTTCTATATTATGGGTTATTAATAAATTTCAATTATTGACTCAGTTTTCCAGTGTTATTTTCTTTTTTTTTCTACCAAAAATCGCCGGAGGTATTTTGCAGGTTAAATCGATCTTTCACTCTAAATCAGATGCTATGTATCTGCGCATTTCAAACGCTCTTGGAAAGTCACTTCCTATTATAAACTTTATCCGGTACAAATGGTGGTCCTTTTATGTTCGCTCATTTTTCACGATACACCGGAAATGATTTTGTTGTATTTTTACTATACAAGGTAAGTTTTGAGTAAAGTACTTTTACGATTAAATGAAAGTCTTTTCGGAAAGGAATTGACAATAAAATAAGTATGATAAGATGATAATTTGTATAAAATTGGTGGTTGTTAACCCACCTCTTGCACTGTCACATTGACAATGTGGCATTGTGATGAATTACACACTATAAACCACACTTCAAACAAGGTTATTTATCGATGGCCTCAATTTTTATTACAAAATAAATTTTCATGTAATTTTTATTTTTCTGACAGGTTTCGAATTTATTTTGAAAATGATCTAGTAAAATAATACTGGTAAGTTAGCACTGGTAACAATAAATAAACGGCTAAAAAAGTTGGTTCTGGAATTTTCAGACTTGGAAGTTGTTTTGAATATTTGGTTTAATGAATTTACTTTTAGGAAATGAATATTTCCTGCGTTTTCTGTGACGTTATACCGATGATTATGCCCGAAGCAATAAATTATTTTCTTCTATTGGAAGATTTTCTTCTATTAATTGAATGCTTTATAAATTAGTAATCATAATTTATATTAATTACCCACTACTCACATTGAGACGACCAAATTATTTCGATTTTGATTCAAAAAACAAACCTAAGCCCATCTTAAAAATGCTTACTATTTCTATAGCGCGTGTTCGAATCCCACTAATGTTGTCTACGTGATTGCTTGAGTGATTACACAGCGATCAACTTTGGCGTTCCCAATATCAACCACGCTTGCCTATAACCATACTCAATACAATCACTGAGACAACATTAGTGGGATTCGAACACGCGCTATAGAAATAGTAAGGATTTTTAAGATGGTTGGGAAAACGATATAAATCAGGTTATTCACGAACGAATTCCATGAACCAAAGAAAACTTTCCAACAGAAAAATTTGTAATGGGTTTGAGCATCATCTGCGATAATATCTGATTTATTTAAACAAATAGCGGATTTTTAATATTTTGTTCCAATTTTAACGCTAAAAGTATTTCAACATATTGATTTTTTGTTCAGATATAATTCAGAAGAATAATTTATTTCTGACGTTAATTAAATGGGCATATTTGATAATCTATTCATCGTAATTTACGTAGGCACACGAAATATCGGGTGGACAGTAAAACGCCAAAATTATGAAACGCCTCGGTCCAAAACTGGTGGCGGTCTACATTTTTTTAAAACGCCACAATTATGTAAAGATTTTTGGTAGAACACCACCAACAAATTATTTTGTAGAACGCCAAAAACAATTTTTTAGTAAATCGCCTTTAACCCTTGGCCTTAAACCCTTGGAGGCACAGAAAAAGAAGTTCCACAGAGGCACCAGAGCCTTTCAAGAGGCTCTTCTTTGAGCGTTGTTTACAGAAAACTCTTATGAGATCAACCTACAATATTTCTTTTATGATCAAGTTGAAGAGTTTAATTTACGAAAAACAAATTTCAAATTCTAGAAATTTTATGTTTAATTCTAGAAAAAATTTGTGAAAAACAAGATTAATTAAACCACGTGATACTTTAAAAGAGAGAGATCATCATCTGCGATAATATCTGATTTTTTAAAACAAATAGCGGATTTTAATTATTTGTTCCAATTTTAACGCTAAAGTATTTCAACATATTGATTTTTTGTTCAGATATTATCAGAAGAATAATTTATTTCTGACGTTAATTAAATGGCATATCTTGATAATCTATTCATCGTAATTTACGTAGGCACACGAAATATCGGGTGGACAGTAAAACGCCAAAATTATTGAAACGCTCGGTCCAAACTAGGTGGCGGTCTACATTTTTTTAAAACGCCACAATTATGTAAAGATTTTAGGTAGAACACCACCAACAATTAGTTTTGTAGACCACGCAAAAACAATTTTTTAGTAAATCGCCTTTAAACCTTGGCCTTAAACCTTAGGAGCACAGAAAAAGAAGTTCCACAGAGGCACCAGAGCCTTCAAGAGGCTCATTTTTGGAGCGTTGTTTACAGAAAACTCTTATGAGATCAACCTACAATATTTCTTTTATGATCAAGTTGAAGAGTTTAATTTACGAAAAAAAATTTCAAATTCTAGAAATTTTATGTTTAATTCTAGAAAAAATTGAAAAACAAGATTAATTTAAACCACGTGATACTTTTCATGGTAGGCTCCAGGAAATGTATGTTTATCTAAAAAACTGCGCAGTGTTCTGTTCTACTCAATATTTTTGTCTGATTGAGTATATCTGTTGGAAATTATAAGATATTTTTGAATAAGTTTAAAATATTCACGAAAAAAACTTTTTTTGAAATTTTTTTTTTAGTTTTCTCGATTTAATGAAATTATTTGATGATTATTACAATATTAAGGCAAATATGGTATAAGAGTACCACTCTGGCATGATTTTCACAAATTTAATATTTCTTCAAAACATATCATTTTTTCCATACTCTTTCCATAAAGATATTTTGAAATTTCTCTTATAAAGAAATATTTTCGCCCCCGAACTTCCTGGAATGTAATTTTTTTTGCAAAATTGACTCAAAGGATTTTCCTAAAAACTGGCTTATTTCAACTTTTATTCCATTTTCAAGTCCAAAATTATTTTATCAGAAGTTAGACTGAGACGAAAAATGGCCTTTCAATCAACTCGCCATTAAATTTGAAGTTTTTAGCGAAGAAAAATTGTAAATATTTTTTTTGATCCGAATCACCGATTTTAAAAATGAATTTGTAAGGAAAGTGTCTGCGAATATTTTTTGCACTGTTTTTGGATGATTCAAAGTGGCTTGAGCGGCTCAAGTTGAGCCTTTCAAAAAGCTCTGTGCCTCCAAGGGCTAAATTGAATAATTGTAAAACGCCAAGGAATTGAATAATGTTAAAACGAGACAAAATATAATATTTGTATTACGCCACGATTTTGGCATTTTAGGCCTATTCGAAATATTCTTGATCGCATAAAGTGTCACACAAAACTTTTAAAAATATGCAAGTTTAAAAAAGGTCTTCCAGAAAACGGCGCTGATGAGCGATTTTGAGGAGAAAAATTCGGTCAAGGTGGTATGCCTAGGGTTCGGACCGGGAGAACCACGAGCCAAAGTTAAACCGAAAGTAATATGAAAAAACGCCCCTAAAACATTTTTGAGACACCTAGTGGTCAAAAAGTAGGTTTTTAATGAGACTTTTTGACCATTATATTTATTTTTTGGGTCGATTATTCTAAAGGAGTGGTTTCAAAGTTATTATCGAAAAATTTTGAAAATAGGTATGCCACTGTGGCATGCCATGGCATCGCCACATTACTTTATAATTATTATAGGGGTAAAATTTTAGATACATGGAAAATAACTAAACTGTCCGCGTAAAATAATTTTAGATACCAGCGAAATCTATATTTGTGGTTTTGGACAGATTGACGATGAAACCGATGTTATCATGCTGCATGATGTTTCGAAATTCTAAAATCAGCGTTCACTAATTTTCTGTTTTTTCAGGTACAAACCCCCATCATTTGATTTGAGAATTACAGCAATGATTCAGCCGTTTATTGCCGTTGCAATTGCGTTGATGGGAGTGTTTACACAAACACTCGGAATGTTTAGTCATGGATGAAAAATTATGAAAATTGATATTGGGGTGGTTGAAGGAAGCTTTTTAGGACGTCCCAAGAATACCGCGAATTTTCGAAATTTTGACCTTGATAAAGATTGAAAATATGTACATTTTCGGGTAATACAGCAATGCAAAATTCGATACTGAAAACTTGCACTTTTTATTGCTATAAAGCTATTAATGAAGTTTGCGTCTTTCAGAACATTTCCTGGCGTGAGTACACATCATTTTTTTGACTTCCGTTATAATTAAAATGTCTTAAATATTTTTTAAAGTGCAGTAATTACGTTTTGTTATTTAATTCTAAACATTAGATGACTTCGTATTTTTTTAATTAAGAGCAAATTGGCAATAAATGGCCCACTTACACTCGATTTTTGACATACTTCATATTAATTTTCGTGCAAACTGGAATAGAAAACAAAATTTTAATAATCGATTTTTAAAGGAGACTTTCACCTTAAAAACATTGTAAAAAACACTAATGATGAAAGATAGTTTCGCAACATATTTGCATAAAGAATTTTTGATATGTTCGAACTTTTACAATTTACTTTTTTTATGATTAAAGTTGAGTCATGGAGGGCACGTTAATCCGCCTAAAAATAATCCGCCGAATTTTTATTTTTAAAAAACTCAATTTTTGACTAAACTTTCTAGAATTATGTTGTTTTCTGGCGTGCATGAAGAAAATTAATACCTTATTTGCTGTCAAATTATTTAAAAAATTTATTTCCCAGAACAATAAACCTTATAAATTTGGAGTACCAATTTTTCAAAAATTAGGTGGATTATTAATTAGGCGGATTATTTTTAGGCGGAATAACGTTCCCTCTCCCGATGAAATAACATCTAAAGATAGAGTTATTACTTAAAAATCTTGATTGCCGAATTCACATCCAATTTTCTATGCTTCGCATCTAAGTAGTTTCGGCGAAAATAAGTTTTAGATTTCCTTTTCAAGAATATGTTCTTCACACTGAAAATGGCTGTTTAGCGAAACGTCAAATAAAATACGATCTATGATCGAATAAAAATATAATTACAAAATATTTGAAGTAAAACATTGATCGTCATTCTTTCTTCAAATTGATAAATAAAAGTCAATTTAATTAAATGCAATTAAACATAAAAATACGGTTCTCATTATTTAGTTAAGACATAGGGCGTCAGTCTTTCTTAAAACTGATAAACAGTTAATTAATTAATCTAATTAAACACAAAAAAGGTTCTTGTGATTAAGGGGGTTGGATGTGCCAATTGTTGTAATTGCTGGGTATTTTAACCCTAACTTTTTTAACCTTAAACCTTAAAAAAAGAAAAAAATATTGTTCCGTGAACACTTTTCATGAATATTATATAGGTGAAATAAATTTCAAATGCGTAACAAATTCGTAAAACATGTTACGAAAAGTATTTTGAAGATCTTCAATTTCTCACCAGCAGCTTATAACTTACGAAGTCTATATTAAAATTATTCAAATCTTTTTAGAAAATACAGGAAAGAAATTTTGTGACAAAGTTCTTGTAGAATTATTTCATATTTACGTTTAAGTTTTTCGTAATATCCCAAAAACCACTTTTTGTTACTTCGCTAATAACCCGTTAATTAAATTTCGAAATAAATAATTTTTGAGTCAGAAAAGATGCAACGCAATGAGATACGTCGTCTTGTAGCCTGCTACATAAATGTGGAAACAACGTCTTGTACCCTTCTCGGTTGGGAAGCGTAGGTTTGAGCGAAATAATTCAAAAAAGGCTACAAGACGACGCACTCAAATTATTATTACCGAAAAAGGGCACAACAGTATGAGATTTAATTCTTGTACCTATTTTGAAATTATTGAAACACACTGCGAATCTCGATGGGAATCACAGTTGGAGACTCTTGATTTTGATTGCTGATGTGATTGAATCTTCCTAATCCGGTATTAATAAATGCAACAAAGTTCTTGACGAAAATTTTAAATTTTTTATCTACATCTCTCTTGATCAAATATGCGGCGGGCAGCGCCTTTCATCTAAAAGTACTGTGTTTATTTCGTAACAAATAATAAAAAGCTTTATTTCTCTTAATAAAGAAGATATTAGTTTGAAAACATATTTTTCTTGGTTAGTTTTTCACGGAGAATTTATTTTCGCTATTTATGTTACATTTTTATTCCGATTTTTGTAATTCGCGAATTTTGGGTAAAACTCTAAAAATATACTTTAACGTCGAAATAACGAATTTGTATTTGTTGCAATCGATTTTCAGGCCCGATTTACCCAGAATTGATATGTTGTTGGTTCACTTTATCGAACAAAGATACTTTTGGCATTTCCAACTCCCTAAGCACAAAAGCGACTTTAACTAGGTTTGATAAGTCGGAAACGATTGCAATGAAATCATGCGATTGTGGGCGCGTCTTATTGAGTTTTTTGTTTTTGTTATTTTGACAAAAAAAAATTTTCTGTTCAAAAAATATCCCATGGACCTTTTTTTCATCTTGAAGTAGATATCAAAAACTTTTCCGACCTGGCCCTTCAAAATGGATGGTTTATGTTTCTATTTTACCAATTATTGTCGTTACCCCCATGATGAAAGTCTCTGTTTTGCTTTCGACCCTTTTTTCCCAAATGGTGACCTTTACTTCAGGGTCATCATTTGACCCCAAGTTGCATAATTTGGTGGCGATAAATGGAAGTTCTATTGAAACAGAAAAGCTGACAAATGAATATGATGTCATTATTTATGAATTTTTAGAAAATTCGATTATCAAAGACTGGTTTATGCCGAGACATTCAAGCTTTGGATCCAATTGTTTTATGTTTAACCCTCCGAGGCATATCCCCTTTTTGAAATGGTGAATAGTCACTTTAAATCAGCCAAATGATGGAAAAATGATTTAAAAAACGACTCTTCGATCATTTTAAAAACTTTTTAAAACTCAACAATGTGAATCTGAAAATATCACCCAAAATTTTTCTGAAAAAAAGGTTCAAATTTTATTGACGAGTTGATTGGAAGGCGAATTTTCGCTTTAAGTCTTACTTCCGAAAAAATAACTTTTGACTCCAATCTGGAGTTGAAATTTAAAATAAGCAAGGATTTAAAAAAGTGTTTTGAGTACGATTTGCGAAAAAAATTAGCATGCTAGACATATCTGGAGCAGAAATTTTTCTTTGAGAGTGACTTTTGAAAATTGAAAATTTTTTCAAAAATTCTAGTTATCAATGAAAACTATTTTTAGTTTTCTCAATTTTTTCATATGTCAAATCCCACACAACTCGGAGATCGTCCATTTTTTATCGTGAATTTATAAAATTTTGATGATTAAGAAAATACAATCAATTAATGAGGTTCTCATTATCATACACCAACAGAGAAAAATTTACCCAGATAAGTAGTTTTGATGTGGCGAGGACTCAACTTACCAACTTTTTTCAACTCAAATTTTGAAAGTTAAAATACTTTTTGTTCAATTTATTAAAATTATATATTGAAATTAAGTTCCCAAAATTATAGTTCAATTAGAATTTTATAAATCGGGTGAACCGTTTTGGTGCTGTGAGTGTGCAAATTGGGCCCTCTTGAAAGGGGATTATGCCTCGGGGGAACTTTTTTTTCTATGCCTCGGTGGGTTAATCAGTTATTTTGAAATTTGTGTTAGCCCTGACTTAACTGTGATAGGTAGAAATTTAAACCAATCATTATTGTACATTTCGGATTGTGTATTTTTAAAAATTCTTATGCATGATAAATTTAACATTTTTTGTGAAGTTGACTATTTCACCGAGATTTTATAGAGGCCTTTTTTGCTGCCACAAATTTTGTATTTTTGACCACCTTGTACAATTTAAGTTCTTTTGAAAAAATAATTGTCTTGTCTAGGCAATTTACAAATTCGAATGGGTAATTTCAATATAACTTAACGGTGCTTATGTAAAAAAACAATTTTAGATGATTTTTATTTTATCCAAAAATTAAGCTGTGTTAAAACAAGATTATTAATTCAAACTGAATATTTTTTCGTTGCTTCTGAACCCGATCCATTTGGAAAAGAATGTGTGAACGAAATGGAATGGATTCTGCTCGGAAGTATACCAGCATTGTCAATCGGTTTATTATCTCTTGTATTTCTGACAAGAAAGGTAAATTTACAGTATGTCTTTTTTTTTCGTGCGAAAAATAAGAATGATTCGGGAGAATCGTCTATAATTTGGGGAGAATTTGGGGAGAAACTCAGCAAAAATACTTAGCTTGAGTAATATTTTGGGAATCGCATTCAAAAGTGATAGTGTTTTTCGAACAAGAACTTCTTCAGATAATTTTTTTATATCAATTTTGGATAGCTTCAAGTATGATTGAGCTTAAAAATAGACTCTGTGTCTCCGTGAGTTAAAACCAGAAATATTATGTACCGTTGAGTTGACTGAAATTGGTAGTAGGTATTATTTTTAGAATTATGAGTCATCTTGAAGAACACGGGGCAAAACGTTGACCAATGAGCGCGCTTTATAAGCGTGGATATTTTTTATTATGAAATAAAATCTTTACAAAAAAATGAATTAAATAAGTGAAAAACGTGCCAAAAAGATAAAAATTATTGGTCAACTATTAATTCCGGTGTTCTCATTGGTCAAACGCGGACACTCAACGCTTCAGCTCAAGCCTTGCGATCCGCTTCTTCTATATCGATCATGATGCCCGAGTAACTTAAATCTCTTATTCCCTATTCTTTTAAAAGGCAAATGAGAGATTTAAATTACTCGGGCATCATGATGGATATATCGATAATTATACCTTGGTAGGTCTAAACACTTTTTCTCAATATTTTAACTAGGAGATAAGTGTTTAGACCTACCAATGTATAATTATCGATATGACAAATGAGAGTCATCAAATTTCAAAAATCAAAATCATCCAAAAATTTTGACTTTCAAAAAAGGCTTCCAAAAACAAATCGATACAACTTTAATCAAATAACCAAATTCAACCCAGATTCCATCTCAATTTAACGCCCACGCTAAAGCTTCGTTTATTGTGATAGGGTTACCTTATTAGGGTAATAAACCTAGATTATGTGTGAGCGTAGGCGTCAGATTGAAAGGTAGTCTGAGCTGAATGAGGATATGTAGTAGAAAATTAACTTGAAAATGACCTAGAATTCGGGCTGAACTATGATAATTTGGGTTATTTTGAGGGGTTATCCCTCAACGTGTTTCCTTAGTAATTTTTCTATTAAAAATCAAAAATTTTGTTATGATTATTTACAGTTGTCCACGCGAATGTTTATCGCCAAAATAGATTAATTTTAAACAAATGTGTGTCGAAATAAATGCTGACATTGTGGACATTAATATTTTCATAAAATACGCTTTGAAATTCACGGGACAAAAATATATTTCTGAACATGACGGTTCCTGAACGATATCCGTTTTTTGACAAGTTACTTTGCGAAGATTGCGAAAAGTACCGTATGGCTTAAAATACATAGTCAAATTTTGGAGACGTCAGTTTTACCGATACAAAATGATAGTTTCTAAAAGCAATTATAAAATGTATGTATGTTATCGTCGATAACTTGTCGATTTTCTATCTTTAATAGGAAAATCGAACAAACTCCTCAAATTTATGGCGCAGTGTTCTGAAATGGGATGAGTTATAAATCGTGTCCCGATTCCGAGTCTCAGTTTTTCCCTCAAAAATAAAATCAATTTTTATCTCTGATTATTTTAAGACTTTGTGAACTTTTCCGAACTTCTAATTTTAGCATTGTTAAATCAATCAATTTTTAAATTAATCTTTTTAACCTTTAGAGTTAAAAAAAAACTAAGGTTTCGCAGCGTTACTTTAGACATCCTTGGTCCAATATCAGAAAATAGTATTGAAGTGATGGATGGCAGAAGAAATTTTATTATTACATTTACATTATTTTATCTCTCTAAAATTATTATTTTTTAACTTTCAAATTAAAGTTCAAAAGTACTATTTAGCAAAATATTGGCATATGAAAAAATTTACGATCTTTAAGGGGTGGTGATAGTGATTTTTGGGATTTCAGAGGCTTCGTACGGTCAGACAAATGCAGACTGGACATTTTTGAAACATTCATTAGGAAGATCTATCTTTGATCTCGCGATTCCATTAGATAGTTTAGTACCACTCCCACAAACCATCTGGTTAACCGCGGTTAAACACGAGTCCCTCAGCTTTTTTCAAAGAAAAAAAAACTAGAGCTTATATCGGAACGTTTTGAGATTTGGTGAGAATCCGAAAAATTGTTCTGAATTTTAGTGTACAGGAGCTGTTTTTTCGATGTTTGCCTCAGGGGTCAGCAATCTTGTTGAATGTGCCGAAAAGGGTGTTTTTCGACGTTTTGATTAAGGCTTTTTCTGTGAAAATGCAAGAAAACGTCATTTTCGGAATGTAACAAGCCCAAGGGTTGGTGAACATCTTGCAGGAAGTACTTTTTTGAATTTTGACCTGATTGGCTGTAAATCGAAAAAAAGTGCGCGAAATCGACAATTTTGAATATGAAAGTGAGAATTAGAAAATTAAAAGCAACCAAAAGATTTCTTAGGTACAGTTTGCTGGAAACGATATTAGCAACTGGTCTGATTTTCAACAGAAACGGTGCTAAAGATCAAAAAATAATTTCAGGCTCCATTCAACCTAGATTAACAATTCAGAACAATTTTCCGGATTCTCACCAAATCTCATAACTTTCCGATATAAGCTCTAGGATCCTTGTTTCTTTGAAAAAAGCTGAGGGACTCGTGTTAACCGCGGTTAACCAGATGGTTGGTGGAAGTGGTACTGAACTATCTAATGGAATCGCGAGGTCAAAAAGAAATCTTCCTAATGAATGTTTCAAATATGTCCAGTCTGCATTTGTCTGACCGTACGAAGCCTCTGAAATCCCAAAAATCACTATCACCACCCCCTTAAGGGGGTATGCGACTCTGATTTGACATTTTCTAGGTGAAATATACTGAAAACTAACAGTTCATGAGAAAAACCGAAAATGTTAATTTGTAGATCTATCCTTAATCTTGCGAAAAATACGTCACAAATTATTTTTGACCATTACACCAATAGGTACAGTATCGTAAACAAGGTGACAAAACTTCAAAATCTATCTCCTCCCAGACGGTATATCAAATTGAGCTCAAATTTTCACAGATCACGTAACGGTAGTAATAATAATTTTTCATCGAGAGCTTTTTTTGATCCGGCAACTGAACAATTCTAGAACGCCAAATAACCGACGATTTTTAACAATTTCAGACTTCAAAATCTATCTCCTCCGAGGATATGTTTGCAAAATAGCTCAAATTTTATTAAGTATTCCTCAGAAAACTTTAAAGAGATGATCGAGAGCTTTTTTGCAATTTCGAGCTAGAACTCGAAATATGATTTTTTGGTCATTTTCGAAAAAAAAGTGCTTCGATTTTTTCGAAAGTAGTCAAAAGAAAGCCAGTGAAACACTGATGAGAAAGTTGGCTTACGTCAAGTCGATATTTTGAAGTGTTAGTGGTCAAATTTGAGCAAACGTTATTTTTTAACTTCATCTTTTTAAAAATACTTAGAAAAAAATCGAAAAAAATGTGAAAATTTTCGAAATTTTTTTTTTGATGATTGGGTTCTTAGTACACTTAATTATCACCCCGTATCAATTTCAAGCATGTTTAATGCCTCTAAGGCCTTTATTTAATCAGAGTCGCATACCCCCTTAAGGGTTTTCTTCAGAAATTTTGGGTTTGTTAGTCTTCTTTTTTTGTTTACAAACCAGATCGATTATTCAGCGGAATCAGTATAGAGAGATATCCACGAGATATACACGTTTTTTTCCACGTGACTACGTTCTAAACGTCTCAGATATGAATTTTCTCACTTGTAGGCTTCTAAAATCGTGAGGAATATTTATTTTTGGTATTTGAGTGTTATTTTCGAAATTTATTTAAATTGTGAAATTTCAAAAAGCCCAATAGAAACAAATAAGATGTAGGAATGGTCATACCTGAAATAATATTTAATTCTGACGTTTTCTATGTTTATTTTACCAGTTTTGGATTCCCTTATCACTAATAATAAGGCTTATCACCAAACTACGCTAGAAAAAATATTTATGGAAATTGACACAGCGAATTCAAACGAAAAAGAACAGCGAAACTTACTATATATATTCTGGACCACGTCGTTTATTTTCATTTTGTACCACTCATGTTTTCCGGGAATTGAAGAAATTTCAAAATATAAGTTGTCAGCAATAAAGCGCTTTTCTTCAATAAATTACCAAGATGTTAAACATTTTTTTGTAATTATTTTTATAGAATTTTTCGACAGAATATATGATGGTTAAAAACGAACCATAATTATTTCACAAAAAATCTGGTATGAAACATCAACCTTACCAGAAACATCGATGAAAACTACAGAAAAATGAGGAACAAAATTACTATCGGATTCAAACAATTTGTATAAACCGGACTGTCCGGTTCAAACATTCACTATCAAAATTTAGGAGAGTAAAAACACATCATTTTCGGCGAGTTAAACGTGGGTGAAAGGGGTAGCAATTTTTTTTCTTTGCATTGTATCGAATCCATACTATGGATTTGAATATCCTTCGATAGAAAATTACTCGTTTTTAGATGGACGTTATATCATATAACTTATAGATTCATATTAATATGAATCATGATAACAGAAAAACCGTCTTAAGGGGGTCCTGAATGTGAATTGCTGTAATTGCTGGGTATTTGTAACCATTTTCAACAGTCTGTAACTTGTGATTAAAATGATCAAACATGAAAAATGAAAAAAATATATTGTTCTGTAAACACTTTTCATGATTTTTTATAACCCCAAAATTTTTCTCATTAGTAAACAAATTCGTAAACCCGTATTACGAAAACGAGTTTTAAAAATGCACAATTTTGCCCAGCAGTCAAAAACTCGAACAGGTTAATATACGAATTAGTTGAAACTTCCAAATAACACGGAAACATACCAGTCGACAAAACTGTTGTTAAGAGATAATTAGCTTACGTTCAGGTGATTCGTAAAAATGAAAAAAAACCAAAAAAAAAGACTTTCGTAAACACAGTGCAAAATCTCCTCTTATATATATTAAATATAATTTTTATTAAAGCGAAAATATTAAGCGAATAAAATGCTTACAAATTGTTGTATGGAATTTGTGTCAATTGGCATTGATTTTAATTGATCAATCAAAGAGCGCGCACCGCTACTCCTTTGATAAGTCAAGTGTTATTATCATAATAAATAAGCAGAAAGTCTTATTTCTTTCAATTATGCAGATTAAAGTTTTTAAACATATTTTCTCCTGCTCAATTTTTACGGAGAGTTCAATTTTGGCATTTTATAAATTAATAAAAGTACGAATTTAATTTTTTTTTAAAATAGTCATATTTCGGATAGAAGATCTAAAAATAGATAACGGGGCGAAATAGAACATTTTAATTAGTTGCAATCGATTCCTAAGCCCCGATTAACCTTGGTTTGATATTTGTTTGTTCAATTGATCATATAGAAAAAGTTTACTTGTGCAAGCAAATCTACATTCAGAACCCCCTTATTTCAAATTTTACATAAAATATTGGGCTTCACAAAATGAGTGCGTCAAAGAACGAATACTTAGCAACTATGATATGTTTTTGAGCACAGACAGTGCTAGAGATCAAAACATTACAGCATGTCCCGTTTTTGGTTGCGAACTTAAAGTTTTTTAGAAACATCTGTCATCGAAATAATTCTGAATTCAGGCTTGGCCGTTCTTGCATGTTAATTGTTACTGTTATGGACTGTGCCCAGATGATGATCATTCATACGTCAGGAGACCTTCAGCTTTCACTGGTCTTGGTTTGGCTATGGCAAATATGTTTAGTAACAAAGATAGAAAATTTAGCCATAGGTAGGGAATGCATCATATTCAATTTATAATGCATTTGACGGTAGCTAGAAAATACAGATGTAGAAAATTTGCCATCTTTATTTTTTCAATAAAAGTAAAAATCGATAACTACTAATTTTCTGTATATTTGCATTGATAACACCCAGTTGAAAGCTTTTCCAAAACAATTCCTAAGTCCATTTTGAAATATTTCAAACAATTATTTTTTTTAACATTTTCAACGAATTAAAGAAATGAGATTAAGTTTTTTTTTAAATTTGTTCGATTTGACAATGTTGAATTATGAAAAACATCCGGTTCAAATATATCCCTTTATCACACTTTGGTTAGAAAACGGATATCCTGTTGTAATTCTTTTTGTTAAAAGTCGAAGCACTACACTCGTGTGTATAATTCAGCCTATCACAGCCTAGAGCCTCTCTATCACCATCTCAAAATATATATGTATTCGAAACTGAATAATACACACGAGTGTAGTGCTTCGACTTCGAACAGAAATAATTGTAACAGGATATATCGTCGCAGATGAGATATTTTGCCACCAATTGTCAATTTTTATTGCGCTTCTTCTTATGTGCTTAAAAATTTGGGCAGGTATTCAAACCGGTTAAAATCTACTTTTACCGGTCAAAATATCAATCTTCGAAACTTGTTTAACGGCATTGATTTTTTAAATTTCAGTCTCGATTGCCAAACTTGTTTGACTCGCAAAGATGTTTTATTTTGAGATAAATTGCTCAGAAAGAACTGATTTTTTCTGGCAATTACTGGCTAACTATTTTTAGTGCTAATTACAGTTTTGGAAAACTTTAAGTGGATTGTGGGTGCAAATTGATGGAGAGCTGGGAAAATGTTAACCTTTTGTGAGTCTATACAAAACGTACTACCGTGAAAGTGAATAAAAATAATCATTTTCTAGAGATATTTTTAAAACAACTGGTTTACATAACCTAAAAATTTACCAAATATAATCATTCTTTAAGAAAAATCACGGAAAAGTGAACTAAAAAAGATAAATGTAATCGTTCTAGGAAAAAAAGTATGGTTGGTGGCTGGCTTCGTAAACGATCTACGCAGTTTGAAAAACGGTTCAGTAACTCTGACAGGCGATCTACTGTAGGTCCCGTACATAGCTTGATTGACACATATAATCGCCAACGTTTCGGAAATTACGATGGCAGAGAAAAAATGATTAGTTCACAAAATTCGATCACAGAAGAGCCAAGTTTAGAGTGAAAATTTTCCACGATTTTTTTTTAATTTTTCAAATTAATATTCCTGAGATCACCGGCTTAAACTTTCAGTTTGCTCACATTTGTCCTTTTAAAAGACTTTTAATTCATAATTTTTCAACTGAATTACGGTTAGGTAGATTTCAATCAAGTCCTTTATAATCGAAAATTAAAAAATTTTTATTTTACTTAAATTTGTCAACCAACATATTCATTTTATTCATTCTATGAACATATTTTTTCGTATGCAGCACATCATGTGCATCAATTTCACAATTTTTAAGAAATTGAAAAATAATTAGCTATACTAAATGATTCAAATAGTTTGAGACACCAAAAAAGCGCGCTGATCGGATTGGGTCAGTGTGCGTGGGCGCTCAATCGATATCGCAGTGAGACACCAAAATCGCGCGCTCGGTTTTTGCGTCTCACTACGATATCGATTTTTTAACTCAACTATTTTCACTATGTTTTAACCTTTTATTTATTAAAAAATGAGTGAATTATCCTTAAACAGCAAAAATTTCGTCAATTAGTTTAATATATTTCAAATATTTGTGACATTATATGTAATCTTTTAAGGTTTTTTCTTTAAAAATGNAAATCAGGTTTATTCACGAACGAAATTCCATGAACCAAAGAAAACTTCCAACAGAAAAATTTCGAAAATTTCCTCATGAGGCGTCCCCCTATCTTTGAAACAACCAATGGTTTGAGCTATCATCTGCCTAATATCTGATATTGAAACAAATTAGCGGATTTTATATTGTTCAATTTTACGCTAAAAGTATTTCAACATATTGATTTTTTGTTCAATATAACTGTCAGAAGAATAATTTATTCTGACGGTTAATTAAATGGGCATATTTATATTCTATTCATCAATTTAGTAGCACACGAAATATCGCTGGACAGTAAAACGCCAAAATTATGAAACGCTTCGGTCCCAAATGGTGCCGGTCTACATTTTTTAAAACGCCACAATTATGTAAAGATTTTTGGGTTAGAACACCACCAACAAATTATTTTGGAGAACCCAAAAACAATTTTTTAGTCAAAGGCCTTTAACCCTGGCCTCAAAACCCTTAGATGCACAGAAAAGAAGTTCCACAGAGGCACCAGAGGCCTTTCAAGAGGCTCTGTTTGAGGTTGTTTACAGAAAACTCTTATAGATCCAACCGTACATATTTCTTTTATGAGCAAGTGAAGAGTTTTAATTTACGAAAAACAAAATTTCAAATTCTAAAATTTTATGTTTAATTCTAGAAAAATTTGTGAAAAAACAAATAATTAAACCACGTATACTTTTATGGTAAGGCTCCAGGAATGTATGTTTATTCTTAAAGTAACTGCGCACGTGTTCTGTTCTACTCAATATTTTTGTCTGACTTGGTATATTCTGTTGAAATAGAAGATATTTTGAATAAGTTCAAAATATTCACGAAAAAACTTTTTTATTTTCTCGAGTTATGAAATATTGTGATTAATAATCATTCATTATTCAAATCATTGATTTACATATATAAGCCAAAATATGGTATAAGAGTACCACTCTTGCATGATTCACAAATTTAATATTTCTCAAACTCTATCATTTTTTCATACTCTTTCCATAAAGATATTTTGAAATTCCCTTATTAAAGAAATATTTTTCGCCCCCGGAACTTCTGAATGTAATTTTTTTTGCCAAAATTGACTCAAAGACTTTCCAAAAAAAATGGTGATTTCAACTTTTATTCCATTTTCAAGTCCAAAATTTTTTATTCAGAGTTAGACAGAGACAAAAAATGGCCTTTCATCAACTCCCGATTAAGGGTATCCCGTCCCTTATTTGAATATGTCTCGATAAAATATTAGCGAACACGCTTTCAAGGTATTATTCAATTAGCCAGTTGTCTAGAACTACGCTTCAGCTTGCGTCTTAAATGTTGCCAAAATTTTTTTATGCTTCACTGGACACAAACGAAATAAGCAAGACATAACGCAAAACAGAAAATGCTATTCCTCCCAGTTTATATGAAAAAACCTTAATTTTAAAACAACCTGTATAATTACCTATTTCAATACTTTACAGTGAGTTTTTGACGATAAAGCTATATTTTTTCTAGACATCAAACAACCACGTTTTAGTTAACATGACGCCTCAAAAAATCTATCTCCTCCCAGTTAAAATTTTTGCAAATTAGTCTCCAAAATTTTGCAAAGCTATTCAAAAAAGAATATAACTTTACTAGTGCGTTTTTTTGCAACTTTCGACCCCAGAACTCTAAATAGTTGAATTTTTCAAGGTCCACGTCGGAAAATCATTTTCGAAAAAAAATGTCTGCTTCGTTTTTCGAATTTAGTCAAAGAAAGGGGAAACATTAAGAGGAAAGTTGGCTTACGATCAACCCGATATTTTGAATTTTAGGTGGTCAAATTGACACAAACGTTATTTTTTGAACATAATTATGAGAAAAAATACTTAGAAAAAAATCTAAAAATGCAAAATTTTCGGAAAATATTTGTTGTCATTTGGGTGGTTTATGCGTTCAAAACTAACAATTATTTGATGCATTTTCTATACTAATAACTGCAGAAAATGTAGGCCGGATACCCTTAAATTAAGTTTTTAGCTAAGAAAATTGTAAATATTTTTTTGATCCGAGATCACCGATTTTAAAAATGAATTTGTAAGGAAAGTGTCTGCGAATTATTTTGTGCACGTTTGGATATTCAAGTGGCCTTGATCGCTCAAGTTGAGGCCCTTTCAAACAGCTCGTGCCTCCAAGGGCTAAATTTAATAATTGTAAAAACGCCAAGGAATTGAATTAATGTTTAAAACGAGACAAATATTTAATATTTGTATTACGCCACGATTTTGGCCATTTTAGGCCTATTCGAAATATTCTTGATCGAAAAGTTGTCACACAAAACTTTTAAAATAGCAAGCTTAAAAAAAGGTCTTCCAGAAAACGGTGTGATAGCTTTTGAGAAAAAAATTCGTCAAGTGGTATGCCTAGGGTTCGGACGGCGAGAACCACGAGCCAAAGTTAAACCGAAAGAATATGAAAAAAACGCCCCTACATTTGAGACACCTGTGGTCAAAAAGTAGTTTAATGAACTTTTTGACCATATATTTATTTTTGGGTCGATTATTCTTAAAGGAGTGTTTTCAAAGTTATTATCGAAAATTTTGAAATAGATGCCCACTGTGGCATGCCATGGGCATCGCCCACATTTACTTATAATATTAGGAGGGGAAAATTTTTAATACAAATGGAAAATAGACTAACTGTCCGCGTAAATAAATTTCTAGATACCAGCGAATCTAGATTGTGGTTTTGGACAGATGACGATGAAAACCGATGTTATTCATGCGCCATGATGTTCGAAATTCAAAATCGCGTTCACTAATTTCGTTTTTTCAGTTTTACAAACCCCCTTTCATTTGATTTGAAATTACAGCATGATTCAGCCGTTTATTGCCGTGCAATTGCGTTGCATGGGTGTTACACAAACACTCGGAATGTTTATCATGGATGAAAAATATGAAAATTGATAGGGTGGTTGAAGGAAGCTTTGTAGGACCCGTTCCCAAGAATACCGCAATTTTTCGAAATTTGACCTTTGATAAGATTGAAAATATGGACAGTTTCGGGTAATACAGCTATGCAAAATTCGATACTAAAAACTTGCACTTTTATCGCTATTAAACTATTAATTGAAGTTTGCGTCTTTCAAACCATTTGCCTGGGTGAAGTACACATCATGTTTTTGACTTCCGTTATAATTAAATAATGTCTTAATATTTTTTAAAGTGCAGTAATTACGTTTTTTGTTATTTAATTCTAAACATTAGATGACCTTACGTATTTTTTTTAATTTAAGAGCAAATTGGCCAATAAATGACCCACTTACCACTCGATTCTTTGACTACTTCATATTAATTTTCGTGCAAACTGAATAGGAAAACAAAATTTTAATAATCGATTTTTAAAGGAGACTTTCACCTTAAAAAACATTGTAAAAAAAAACACTAATGATGAAAGATAGTTTTTCGCAACATATTTGCATAAAGAATTTTTGATATGTTCGAACTTTTAACAATTTACTTTCAACTTTTTTAGGATAAGTTCAGTCATGGAGGCACGTTATCCTCGAATTTTTATTTAAAAAAAACTCAATTTGACTTAAACTTCCCTAGAATTATGGTTGTTTCTTTTGGTGTGCATGAAGAAAATAATACCTTATTTGCTTCAAATATTTAAAAAATATTTCCCAAACAAAAACCTTAAAATTGTGGAGTACCAATTTTTTCAAAATTAGGTGATTATTACTTAGGCGATTATTTTAGCCGAATAACGTTCCCTCTCCCGATGAAATATCATCTAAAGATAGAGTTAATTACTTAAAAAATCTGATCCCCGAATTCACATCCAATTCTATGCTTCCCTCTAAGGTAGTTCGCGAAAATAAGTTTCAATTTATCCTTTCAGAAATTTTCACACTGAAACATGGTTTTAGCCGAAACGGTTCAAAAATAAATACGATCTATGATCGAAATAAAATATAATTACAAAAAAATTTGAAGTTAAAATTGATCGTCATTCTTTCTTCAAATTGATAAAAAAAATCATAGTAATGACTTATATCACTTAAAATGCAATTAAACATAAAAATTACGGTTCTCATTATTTAGTTAAGAACATCGGGCGTCAGTCTTCTTAAACACTGAAAACAGCTTAATTAACTTTAATCTAATTTAAACACAAAAGGTTCTTGTGATTAAGGGTGGTTGGATTCAATTGTGTTGTAATTGCTGGGTATTTTAACCCAACTTTTTTAACCTTTAAACCTTCAAAAAAAGAAAAATATTGTTCGTGAACACTTTTCATGAATTTATATAGTGAAATAATTTCAATGCGTAACAAATTCGTAAAAATGTTACGAAAGTATTTTGAAGATCTTCAATTTTCTCACCAGCACTTATTAAGCTTCGAAGTCTATATTAAATTATTCAAATCTTTTTAGAAATACCAGGAAAGAAATTTTGTTGACAAAGTTCCTGTTAGAATATTTCTATTACGTTTTAAAGTTTTTTCGTAATATCCAAAAACCACTTTTTGTTACTTCGCTAATAACCCGTTATTAAATTTCGAAATAAATAATTTTGAGTCAGAAAAGATCACGCAATGAGATACGTCCGGCTTGTAGCGTGCTACATAAATGTGGAAAAACAAACGTCTTTACCCTTCTCGTGGGTAGCGTAGGTTTTGACGAAAATAATTCAAAAAAGGCTACAAAGATGATCATCAAATTAGTGTTACCGAAAAGGCACAACAGTATAAGATTCAATTCTTTACCTATTTTGAATTATTGAAACACACGGCGATCTCGGTGGAATCACAGTTGGAGTCTCTTGATTTTGATTGCTGAGTGATTTACATCTTCCTAATTCGGTATTAATAAATGTAACATACGTTCTTGTCGAAGAATTTTAAATTTTTTAGTTTGCATCTCTCTTGATTCAAGATGCGGGGGCAGCGCCTTCATCTAAAGTACCTGTGTTATTTCGTTAACATAATAATAAAAAGCTTTATTCTCTCAATAAAAATATTAGTTGAAAACATATTTTTCTTGGTTAGTTTTTCACGGAATTTGATTTCGCTATTGGATGTTACATCTTTATTCGATTTTGTAATTCGCGAATTTGTAAAAACTCTAAATATTACTTTAACGTCGAAATAACAATTCAATATTTGTTCAATCGATTTCAGCCCGATTTACCCAGAATTGATTATATGGTTGGTTCATTATCAAACAAATACTTTGCATTCCAAACTCTTTAAGCACAAAAGCGACTTAACTAGGTTGATAAGTGCGGAAACATTGCAATAAATCATGCGATTGTGGCGCGTCTTATTGAGTTTTTTGTTTTTGTTATTTTGACAAGAAAAAAAATTTTCTGTTCAAAAAAATATTCCCATGGAGCCTTTTTTCATCTTGAAGTAGAGTATCAAAAACTTTTCCGACCTGCCTTCAAAATGAGATGGTTTATGTTTCTATTTTACCAATATTGTCGTACCCCAATGATGAAAGTCGCTAGTTTTGCTTCGACCCTTTTTTCCCAAATGGTGACCTTTACTTCAGTCATCATTTGACCCCAAGTGCATAATTGGTTGGCGATAAATGGAATTTCTATTGAACAGAAAAGCTGACAAAGAATATGATGTCATATTTATTGAATTTTTAGAAAAATTCGATTATCAAAGACTGTTTATGCGAGACATTCAAGCTTGGATCCAATTGTTTTATGTTAACCCTCCGAGCATCCCCTTTGAAAGGGGGAAGTCACTTAAATCAGCCAAAAATGATGGAAAAAAATTTTAAAAAAGCCTCTTCGAATACATTTTTAAAAAACTCACAATGTGAATCTGAAAAATATCACCCAAAATTTTTCTGAAAAAAAAAGGTTCAATTTTATGACGAGTTATTGAAGGCGATTTTCCTTAATCTTACTCCCGAACAAATAACTGTGACTCCAATCTGGAGCTTGAAATTAAATAAGCAAGGCATTCAAAAAGTGTTTTGAACGTACGATTGCAAAAAAATTAGCATGCTAGACATATCTGGAGCAGAATTCTTTGAGAGGGACTTTGAAAATTGAAAAATTTTTTTCAAAATTCTAGTTATCAATTGAAAACTATTTTTAGTTTTCTCAATTTTTTATATGTCAATCCCCCACAACTCGGAAGATCGTCCATTTTTTATCTTGATTAAAATTTTGATTGATTAAGGAAAATACAAATCACATTAATGAGTTTCTCATTATCATTACAACCAAATTTACCCAGATAAAGTGTTTGATGTGGCGCGAGGACTCAACTACCAACTTGTTCTTCAACTCAAATTTGAAAGTTAAAAATACTTTTGTCAATTATTAAAATATATATTAAATTAAGTTCCCCAAATTATAGTTCAATTTAGAAATTTTATAAATCGGATGAAACCGTTTTGTTGCTGTGAGTGTGCAATGGCCCCTGAAAGATTAGCCTCGCGGGAATTTTTTATGACTTGGTGGGTTAATCAGTTATTTTCAATTTTGTTAGCCTGACTCAACTGGATAGGTAGAAATTTAAACCAATCATTATTGTAACATCGGATTGTGTATTTTTTAAAAATTCTTATGCTATAAATTTAGATTTTTGTAAGTTGACTATTTCACCTGAGATTTTATAAGGCCTTTTTTGCTGCCAACAAATTCTTGTATTTTTGACCACCTTGTATACAATTTAAGTTTTTTTTAAAAAATAATTGTCTTTCTAGGCAATTTTACAAATTCGAATGGGTAATTTCAATAAACTTAACGGTGCTTATGTAAAAAAACAATTAGATGATTTTTATTTTATCCAAAAAATTAAGCTGTGTTAAACAAGATTTTATTCAAAAACTGAATATTTTTTTCGTTGTCTTCTGACCGATCCTTTTTGGAAAAGAATGTGCTGAACGAAAGGAATGCGATTCTGCTCGGAAGTATACCAGCATTTGCCAATCGGTTTATTATCTCTTGTATTTGACAAGAAAAGGTAAATTTTACAGTTGTCTTTTTTTTTCGTGCGAAAAAATAAGAATGTTCGGGAGGATCGTCTATAATTTGGAGAATTCTTCTCGGTCCATTCCTCAAGATTTTCCCGCAAAAAAAACACATACTGTAACTCTAAAAGAAAAATATAAGAAATCGAAAACTCAGCAAAAATAACTTAGCTTGAGTAATATTTTGGGAATCGCATTCAAAAAGTTGATTATGTTTTTTCGAACAAGAACTTCTTCAGATAATTTTTTTTATATCAGATTTTGATAGCTGTCAAGTATGAATTGAGCTTAAAATAGACTCTGTGTCTCGTGAGTTAAAACCAGAAATATTATGTACCGTTGATTGACTGGAAATTGTAGTAGGTATTATTTTAGAATTATGATCACTGGAAAAACCACGGGGCAAAACGGTTGACCATTGAGCGCCTTTATAAGCCGTGGATATTTTTTATTATGAAAAAAATCTTTACAAAAAAAATGATTAAATAAGTGAAAACGTGCCAAAAGTAAAATTATTGGTCAAACTATAATTCCGGTTTTTCTCATTGGTCTAAACGCGGACCACTCAACGCTTCAGCTCAAGCCTTGCGATACGCTTCTTCTATATCGATCATATTGCCCGGATAACTTAAATCTCTTATTCCCTATTCTTTTAAAAAGGGGGGCAAAAATGAGAACTTTAATTACGTCGGGCATCATGATGGAATATATCGATAATTATACCTTGTAGTCTAAACACTTTTTCTCAATATTTAACTAGAATAAGTGTTTAACCACAGATGTATAATTATCATGGATATGCACAAATGAGAGTATCAAATTTCAAAAATCAAAATCATCCCAAAAATTTTGACTTTCAAAAGGCTTCCAAAAACAAATCGATACAACTTTAATCAAAACCAAATTCAACCCAGATTCCATCTCAATTTAACGCCCACGAAAGTTCGTTTATTGTGATAGGGTTACCTTATTAGGGTAATAAACCTGATTATGTGTGAGCGTCGGCGTCACATATGAAAGTAGTCTGAGCTGATGAGGATATGTATAGAAAATGAACTTGAAAATACCTAGAATTCGGCTGAACTATGTAATTTGGGTTATTTTAGGGTATATCCCTCAACGTGTTCCTTAGTATTTTTCTATTAAGAAAATTCAAATTTTTGTTATGATTATTTGACAGTTTGTCCACGCGAATGTTTATCGCAAATAGATTAATTTTAAACAAAATGAGATGTTGTGCGAATTAATCTGAATTGTGGACATAATATTCTTCATAAAATACGCTTGAATTCCGGACAAAAATATATTTCTGACATGACGGTCCGGAACATATCCGTTTTTTGACAAGTTACTTTGCAAAGATTGCGAAAAGACCGTATGCTTAAAATAACATAGTTCCAAATTTGGAGACGCATTTTACGATACAAAATGATAGTTTCTAAAAGCAATTATAAAATGTATGTATGTTATCGTCGATAACTTGTCGATTTCTATTCTTTAATAGAAAATCGAAACAATCCTCAAATTTTAGGACGCGTGTTCTAAAACGGGATGAGTTAATTAAATCGTGTCTCAAGTTTTTCCCTCAAAAAGTAAAATCATTGTTATCTCTGATTTTTTAAACACTTTCGTGAACTTTTCCGAACTTCTAATTTTAGCATTGTTAAACAATCATTTTTAAATTGAACTTTTAACCTTTAGAGTTAAAAAAACTAAGTTCGCGCGGTACTTTAGAACATCCTTGTCCATATCAGAAAATAGTATTGAAGTGTGGATGCAGAAGAATTTTATTATTACATGTACATTATTTATCTCTCGAAAAAATATTATTTTTTTAACTTCAAATTAAGTTCAAAAAGTACTATTTAGCAAAATATGGCATATGAAAAATTTACGATCTTTAAGCGGGTGTGATAGTGATTTTTGGATTTCAGAGCTTCTACCGGTCAGAAAAATGCAGACTGACATTTGAAAACATTCATTAGGAAGATCTATCTTTGATCTTCGCGATTCCATTAGATAGTTAGTACCACTCCCACAAACCATCGGGTTACCGCGGTTAACACGAGTCCTCAGCTTTTTCAAAGAAAAAAAAAAAATAGACTTATATCGGAACGTTTTGAGTTGGTTGAATCCGAAAAATGTCTGAATTTTAGTGTACAGGAGCTGTTTTCGAGTTTGCTTCAGGGTCAGCAATCTGGTTGAATGTGGCCGAAAAAGGTTTTTTCGACGTTTGATTAAAGGCTTTTCTGTGGAAATGCAAGAAACGTCATCGGAATGTAACAACCCAAGGTGCGGAACACTGTGCAGGAAGTTACTTTTCGAATTTGACCTTTGGCTGTAATCGAAAAAAGTGCGCGAAATCACAATTTTGAATATGAAAGTGAGAATTAGAAATTAAAAATGCCACCAAAAGATTTCTTAGGTACAGTTTCTGGAAACGATATTAGCAACTGTCTGATTTTCAAACAGAACGTGCAAAGATCAAAAAATAATTTCAGGCTCATCAACCAGATTGCTGACCCCTGAGCAAAAATCAAAAAAAACACTCCTGTACACTAACATCAGACAATTTTCCGGATTCTCACCAAATCTCATAACTTTCCGATATAACTCTAGGATCCTGTTCTTTGAAAAAAAGCTGAGGACTCTGTTAACGCGGGTTAACCAGATGTTGGTGGAAGTGGTACTAAACTATCTAATGGAATCGCAGGTCAAAAAGAAATCTTCCTAAGAATGTTTCAAATATGTCCTCTGCATTTGTCTGACCTCAAGCCTCTGAAATCCCAAAAATCACTATCACACCCCCCTTAAGGGGGTATGCACTCGGTATGACATTTCTAGGTGAAATATACTGAAAACTAACAGTTCATGAGAAAAACCGAAAATGTCAATTTGTAATCTATTCCTTAATCTGCGAAAAAAATACGTCACAAACTTATTTTTGACCATTATTACCAATAGTACAGTATCGTAACAAGGTGAATTTTCAAAACTTCCACAATCTATCTCCTCCAGACGGTATATCAAATTGAGCTAAATTTTCACAGATCACGTAACGGTAGTATATAAATTTTCATCGAGAGCTTTTTTTGCTCCGGCAACTGAACAATTCTAGAACGCCAAATAACCGCGTTTTTAACAATTTCAGACTCCAAAATCTATCTCTCCGAGATATTTTGCAAAATAGCTCAAATTTTTATTAAGTATTCTCAGAAAACTTTAAAGAGATGATCGAAGCTTTTTGCACATTTCGAGCTAGAACTCGAAATATGATTTTTTGGTCATTTCCGAAAAAAAAAGTGCTTCGATTTTCGAAAGTAGGCCAAAAGAAAGCCAGTGAAACACGATAGAATTGGCTTACGTCAAGTCGAATTTTGAAGTGTAGTGGTCAAATATTGAAGCAAACGTATTTTTTAACTTCATCTTTTAAAAATACTTAGAAAAAAATCGAAAAAAAGTGGAAAATTTCGAAATTTCTTTTTGATGATGTTCTAGTACACTTAATTATCCCGTACCAATTTCAAGCATGTTAATGCCTCAAGGCCTTTATTTAATCAGAGTCGCATACCCCTTAAGGGTTTCTTCAGAAATTTGGTTTGTTAGTCTTCTTTCTATTGTTTATCAAACCAGATCGATATTCAGCGGAATCATATGAAGAGTATCCACGAGAATATACACGTTTTCCACTGACTACGTCAAACGTCTCAGATAGAATTTCTCACTTGTAGGCTTCTAAAATCGTGAGGAATATTTATTTTGGTATGAGTTATTTTCGAAATTATTAAATTGGAAATTTCAAAAAGCCCAATAGAACAACTAAATGTAGAATGTCATACCTGAAATAAATTAATCTGACGTTTTCTATGTTTATTTTACCGTTTTGGATTCCCTATCACTAATAATAAGGCTATCACCAAACACGCAGAAAAAAATATTGTATGGAAATTGACACAGCGAATTCAAACGAAAAAGAACAGCGAAACTACTATATATTCGACCACGTCGTTTATTTCATTTTACCACTCATGGTTTCCGGAATTGAAAGAAATTTCAAAATATAAGTTGTCGCAATAAAGCCTTTCTTCAATAAATTACAACGAGTTAAACATTTTTTGTTATTATTTTATAGAATGTTCGACAGAAATATGAGGTTAAAAACGAGGCAAAAGGTTTGTAGATTTCAGCACCCATAATTATTTCACAAAAATCTGTATCAAACATCAACCTAACCAGAAACATCGATGAAAACACAGAAAAATGAGGAACAAATCACTATACGATTCAACCAATGTATAAACCGGATGTCCTGTTCAAAACATTCCACTATCAAAATTTAGGAGAGTAAAAATCACATCATTTCGCGAGTTAAACGTGGGTGAAAGGGTAGCAATTTTTTTTATTTCTTTGCATGGTATCGAATCCATACTATGGATTTGAATATCCTTCGATAGAAAATACTCGTTTTAGATGGACTTTCATATCATATAACTATATGATTCATATAATATGATCATGATAACAGACAAAACCGTCCCTTAACCCGACATACTCATTTGGATCTATTACCAGCTCGACTCTGGAGCGTTTAAATTTATATAGTTGCCATTATCGGATTAACTTCATATTTAAAATGCTTAGCTTTTCACAATTCTGATCTCTTCAGTGTTAAATGATTCTCTATTCTGTTTACTTCTGAGATTTCAAAGCAACTTTGTCGCGTCGAAATTTCGCACATGAAAAGTTTAGACTGAGTTTTTGAAAGTTGAGAAATTTCTGAATAAAAAAATAACACGCCTGTGCACCAGATAGAATTTTTTATTTATTTTTGTGTCCAATAATCAAGGATTTTCATCATAAATGCGAAAAAAATTTCTTTTATTTTTGTTTCTCACCGTCAAATATTTTCAATTTTTCTCTTAAAACTCAATTTTCCATTCCGGAAATAAAAACAATTAGTGCTTTTTTATAAGATACAATCATAAATTAACTTTACTTTGACAAACAACTGAAAATTGATACTATGCATGTAGGTTTGATTTAATTTACTCTTTAAAGTTTGACGCGCTCAAAAACATAAATTGTATTTATTGACAAACAAGAAGGCACACAAAAAAATTTGGTACATTTGGAAAGTATAATCAGAACAATTAATGATACAGTTCATG
Source organism: Oikopleura vanhoeffeni (assembly GCA_004367855.1). NCBI lineage: Eukaryota > Metazoa > Chordata > Appendicularia > Copelata > Oikopleuridae > Oikopleura > Oikopleura vanhoeffeni. The sequence continues at coordinate 376,496 of SCLH01000402.1, read as the reverse complement.
TAACAAAATAAATTTTTAGTTTTTTCAAAGAATAACAACGTGTTGAAAACGAACCTATTTTTGATAACTCTGTACTGTCTTGATTATGTATCACCTGGTGAAAGCCAAACGTTTTCGGCGGATATTTACACATCGGCACAGTTAAAATATCCTAAAGTGCGGGGTGTTAATTAATTCGGAATCAATCAATTTTTAAATTAAATAAAAAGAAAGATTCTTCCAAATTTTCTGTTTAATTTGTTTTTCTCCGCGTTACGAATCTAAAACTCTTGCCGGATTAATTAGCAGTCGCTAGTATGGCGATGAAGTTTTCGAGTCTAAAATTCCCAGGCGTATTTTTTATATTGATAGTAAAACTAAAATCCATCACCGTTTTTCTTTAATTATCAACATTACACATTTACGTTTTGAAAGTGAATCGAGTAAAAAAATATATTTATTCGTAAACATGAAAACTTTTAATTATTTTTTATTGCTGAAAAATTGTTTACTCAAAATTAGTCTTACTTATGTTCGACCATAACTTACCCGAAGAAACAATATGATTTTTCAAAGTTAGCTGGTATTAACATTACCACCATCTGAGTTGGTTCGTTGTTTAGAATTCTGAGCATACCCCGTGAGGGTTCTGAATGTGAATTGCGTGTAATTGCTGGTATTTTAACCACTTTTCAACAGTCTGTAACTTGTGATTAAAATGATCAAACATGAAAATGCAAAAATATATTGTTTCTGAAACATCTGGTCATGATTTTATAAACCAAAAAATTTTTCTCATATAACAAATTCGTAAACCGTATTACGATAAACGAGTTTAAAAAAGCACAATTTTGCCCAGCAGTCAAAAACTCCGAACAGGGAATATTACGAATTGTTGAAACTTCCAAAAATAAACGAAACATAACAGTCGACAAAACTGTTGTTAAGACATAATTAGCTTACGTTCAGTGTGATTTCGTAAAAAATGAAAAAAAACCAAAAAAAAAAGACTTTCGTAAACAGTGCAACAAATCTCTCTGATTATTATTAAATATAATTTTATTAAAGCAAATATTAAGCGAATAAAATGCTTACAAATTGTTGTATGAGTTTGTTCAATGGCATTGATTTTATTGATTCATCCAAAGAGCGCGCAACCCGCTACTCCTTGATAATGTCAAGTGTTATTATTCTAATAAATAGCAAAATCTTATTTCTTTCAATTATGCAATTAAAGTTTTTAAACATATTCCCTGCTCATATTTTTTTACGAGAGTTCAATTTTGGCATTTATAATTAATAAAATACGAATTTTAAATTTTTTGAAATATCGTATTTCGGATAGAAATCTAAAAATAAATAACGGGGCGAAATAAGAACATTTAATTAGTTGCAATCGATTCTAAGCCCGATTAACCTTGGTTGATATTTTGTTGTTCAATTTTCATATAGAAAAAGTTACTGTTGCAAGCAAATCTACATTCAGAACCCCTTAATTCAACTTTACATAAAAATATGGGCTTCACAAGAGTGCAGTCAAAGAAACATACTAGCAACTATATATCGTTTTTGAGCACGACAGTGCTATGAGCATCAAAACATTCGCACTGTCCCGTTTTTGGCTTGCGAACTTAAAGTTTTTTAGAAGAATCTGTCATCGAGAATATTTCTTGAATTCAGCTTGGCCGTTCTTTGATGTTAATTTGTTACTGATGACTGTGCCAGATGATGATCATTCATTACGTCCAGGAGACTTTCAGCTTTCACTGGTCTTGGTTCTATGCAAATATGTTTACTAACCAAAATAGAAAATTTTAGCCATAGAGGGAATGCATCAGATTATTATAATGCATTTACGGTAGCTAGAAAAATACGAGTAGATAAATTTGCATCTTTATTTTTCCAAAAAAGAAAATCCCGATAACTATAATTTTCGCATATTGCATTGAAACACCAGTTGAAAGGCTTTTCAAAACATTCCTAATTCCATTTGAAAATATTTCAAACAATATTTTTTTTTAAACATTTTCCACGAATTAAAAGAAATGAGATTAGTTTTTTTTAAATTTGTTCGATTTGACAATGTTGAATTATGAGAAACATCGGTTCAATAGTATCCCTATCACACTTTGTTAGAAACGGATATCCGTTTAATCCTTTTTGTTAAAAGTCAAGCACTACACTCGTGTGGTAGATTCACCTATCACAGCCTAGAGCCTCTCTATCACCATCTCAAAATATATTATTCGAAACGAAATAATACACACGAGTGTAGTGCTTCGACTTTCGACAGAAAAATTTGTAACAGGATATATCGTCGCAGATGAGATATTTTTGCCACCAATTGTCAATTTTCTATTGCGCTTCTTCTTATGTGCTTAAAAATTTCGGGCAGATTCAAACCGGTTAAAATCTATTTTACCGGTCAAGATATAATCTTCGAACTGAGTTTTAACGGCATTGATTTTTTAAATTTCAGTTCTCGATTGCCAAACTTGTTGACTCGCAAAATGTTTTAGTTTGAATAAATTGCTCAGAAAGAACTGATTTTTCTGCAATTACTGGCTAACTTTTTTGTGCTAATTTACAGTTTTGGAAAAACTTAATGGATTGGTGGGTGCCAAATTGATGAAGAGCTGGGAAAAAAGTTAACCTTTTGTGAGTCTGATTACAAAAACTACTACGTGGAAGTGAATAAAAAGAATCATTTTTAGAGATATTTTTTAAACAAACTGGTAAATACGTCGGAAAAACAGCGGCAGTTTTTTCTTGCATTATACTCCAGTAATCTTAGGAAGTTAATCATTTCTACTTAAACATCATTAAGTACGTTTTTTTGGAATAATTATTTTTAAAAATTAAATCAAGGCTTAATCTTCCATAAGTATTTTTGGACTTAATATATTTTTTTTTCACCTTTAATGAAAAAAAGTATTTTTTTTTGTAATCGGAATAGAAAAATATTCAATGAGAAAAAAAGTATTTTTTCGTTAATTAAATAGAAATATTTTTTTTTTTTTTTTTTTTTCACTATCAAAAATTCTATTTTATTCAATTGAAATGAATGCCTTTCCAACTTTTCAGACATGGGCACTGGCCGTTTTGGCTTGATAGCACTTCCTCCTTTACATTTTCAGCGTTGCATAATGTCGTTTGATTATTGTGTACACTTTCCAGCCGTTACTGTATGAATGCGCAAAAAGCAATAATGCTTAATGATCTTATTTTATTTTTGTTTACTTAATGATAATTAAGTTCGCCCTTGGGCACTAATTAACATTAATGGATGTGGCGTCGATTAATTGGCGTCTTTTTACACATTTTCAAGGAAGTGTTCTGAGTAACCTGGCTTCAGAAATATAATTAATTTTTTTCCAAATACGTAGTACAACTCTAAGGAAGCCAGTACTATTCAGAGCATACTGATACCTCAACCACGCTCAGAAAATGTTTTAGTAGCGTCCCTAAAGCACTAAAAGCCTACTCCTCATTCATTTCCTCATCACTTTTTCTGTTATTTGCGATTTCAACTTCCAATATAAATGCGCACCTCCGAGCGGAAGAAAATTCAAAATTTGCCCCTTAGTGGTCAAAACAGCGATGGGACCGCACGCAAAAGCCTACTCCTCCTTGAAATATATAGAATTTTCAATTATGCATCAATCACCGCAAAGCTGGATAAGTCCGACGAAGAGTTTTTTCTGATTTTTTTTCTCCAAATCGCGCAGGAAAACGACTTTTGAATTTCTGTTTTTGTTGAATTCTAACTTTTTTGAAATTAAAAAAAAAAAAAAATTGAATATTTAACGTTTTTGGCGGTATTTCGAGTAGTTAAGTGTCTACATTCCACAATTTTGAAAGTGACAAATAAAGTCCTAGATCCGAAAATTGGTACCTTTCACTTCAAGAATTTCTCAAAAATCCTTCAAAATCTCAAACTGACTTTTATTGAAAAAATCAAAATTCAGAAAAAATCATAGAAGCTTTAAAAAAACTCAGTGGAAAATTCTCTACAAAATGAGGCTATCAAAAAAGTTTTCTGAGAAATCTCAATTATCGTCCCACAATCCTTAAAGACATGTAGAAAAAAATAAAGTTCATTGAAGCATATTTACTTTCGCAATCATTTAAAGTATACTACTATATATCTATGTATTATAGTAAAGTTTACTTAAAGTTTAATAACCTAAAAATTTACCAGAATAAATCATTCTTAAAAAATCACGAAAAAGAACTAAAAAAGATAATGAATCGTTCTAGGAAAAAGTATGGTTGTGTGGCTTCGTAACATCTACGCTTTTGAAAAACTCAGTAACTCTGACAGCGATCTACGTAGGTCCCCGTACATAGCTTATTGACACATATAATCGCCAACATTTCGGATATTACAATGGCAGAGAAAAAATGATTAGGGCACAAAATTCATCACAAAGAGCCAGAGTTTAGAGTGAATTTTCCACGATTTTTTTTTAATTTTCAAATTAATATTCCTTTCAGTTTGCTACATTTGTCCTTTTAAAATACGTTTTATTTCATAATTTTTTCAACTGAATTACGGGTTAGTAGATTTCAATCAAGTTCCATTTATAATCGAAATTTAAAAAAAATTTATTTTACTTAATTGTCAACCAACATACTTCATTTTATTCATTCTATACATATTTTTCTATGCAGCACATTCATGTGCATCAATTTCACAATTTTTAAGAAATTGCAAAAATAATAGCCTATACTAAATGATTCAAATAGTTTGAGATCACCACACATTCGCGAGCGCTCGGTTGCGTCTCACTACGAAATATCGATTTTAACTCACGATTTACTATGTTTTAACTTTAGTTATTAAAAATGAGTGAATTATCCTTAAACAGCAAAAATTTCGTCAATTAGTTTAATATATTTCAAATATTTGTGACATTATATGTAATCTTTTAAGGTTTTTTCTTTAAAAATGAGTGGATTATCTTTAAACAGCACAAATTTTGTCACTTAGTATAATATATTTCATATGTTAATTCGGTGGTTGCATCCAACCGTCAAAACTTAATAATGAGATAAAATAATATATTATTCACCCTCGTCAAGTTCAACCAGGAGTTCTATTTCGACTTTGCCCAAATTTCGACCATCTTTTACTAAAAGTGCCCATCAAAGTACCGAAAATATTAGAGATGGAAATGGCTCAATGTTGCCTAAACAACGCCGAAGAATTTCATTCTTTCTGAACGAGCACACCCCGATTCTTGTTCCTGGACGAAATAGAAATTTACTAAATAACTCTTTTAAGCATCGGCTCAGGCAACAGGTAGGGATTAACATCTTTTGTCATAATTATGGATAGATTATGTTCAAAAATTTGAATGTACAAATTGATAGTTTAGTCAGATAACAATTCACAAAAAAAGAGGGGAAATATCGCCTAAAATTCCAAAAATTCAGCGATATTGGGCACTTTCGGCGATATCAGGCACTTTCGGCGATGTTGGGAACTTTTGGTGATTTTGGCTGTTTCCGCGGGAAGACAAATAAAGTTTTTTGTTCAAAAATGAAAAACGCGTAGGCGTTCGAAACGTCGTCATAATTTGAACAGTTTTCATTGAATCATCAAAATGCGTAGAAAAATTCAAAGAAACTAGATTTGGGAAATAAAATCATAAAAAATGACATAATTATGACGCACAGTGCGTCACGCTGCGTGACTCACGCACTCTGAGTAATTTGTTATAAAAAACCTCAAATTGCGTTTGCGTTTCGGCGATACAGCGGGGTGCGGCGTATAGTTATTACGCGTTATAGTTGAACCCGAGATAAAAACTTACGTTTAGCCTCCGCGAAAAACCTACGCTTTTGAAAAAATCCAATTTCGTTCCTGGCGGCGGCCTGTATAGTTATAGAAAAAGATAGCTTTTTTCAACGTCCTAGGCACAAGACTAGGCGTTTTTCACCAGATTTTCAGACCAAGATTCCTGTCTGGCGACAATGAAAATACTTTTTAAAACATTCAACTGTTGACCAATGAGTAGTGTCGTTATTCAACAAGTTAAAAACATGTTTTCAAGTCAATACATATCATGTGACATCTTAGATAGATCAACGAAAATTAATTTTAAAATCACCAAAACTTACTCTGACCAGGTCAGTGACCACCCTTAACTCATTACATGCATGGTCATTTTTTTTCTTGAAATCTTCTTGAATTCATGTTTTTTTAATCTTATTCATTTTTTCGATTTGAAATCAATATGAAAATACACTAACAAATTCTAGTCTAGAATATATGTAAAATTACCTTAAATCACCAAAAATTCTTTCTTTGACCATATATTTAACCCATTTTTAACTCTTAATATTGTACAAATGAGCCAATCAGAGCACATTTTCCCAGCAGAGTAGCGTATAGTTAGAAAGTTTGGGTGCGTGTTCCGAGTGATGTTGATTCACATGTGCGTTCAGTAAATGCTTTGGGCAGATACGTTTGGAGCCTTTTTGGAACGTGGCAGGTGGTATCGGTCGGAAGTATGTGCATCACGGGGACCTACTGCCGTTCAGTTAGGTGTGTTGTAACAAGGTCGCAGATCTACTGATGCTTTGTCGGTGCCGGTCTTCGTAGCTGGCGCATACTATAGGTATGGGATCGCACAGGGCCGGCAGCGGCGGTACGCGTATAGTCGATTACGCGTATAGTCCAGGGTTTTGGGCGACGAACTTTCTAACTATACGCCGCACCCCGCTGTATTGGTAATTTCAGCGATATTGGTAATTTCGGCGATATAGCCCCCCGGTGGTTAATTACATTTTTTAAGTTTGTTTTTGCTCTACATATTTTAATATTTCTTTTAATTTGCAAATTGCTCTATTATAGATGTCAACAAAATTTTGACAAAATCATTAACTAATTATCTCTGAATTTTCATTTTCCATAACCCGACATGTCGCGACATATGAAAAAAGTAGTCAAAAACTCCCCAGCAATTGCTGTGTCAGCACCCAGAACCCGCTTAAACTTTGATAATTTAAGAGACAACATAATTTTCTACGACCAAGTCTGAGGTCTTTTTTATTCATCAAGCATCTTGATTCAAGCTATATCGATATATGGATTACCGGACTTCAGAGTACAAATCCTAAATATTTGAAAAATGCGCAATCTGAGCATTTGATTGGTTGATCTTTTCTCAACCTGACCAATGAAATCGGCCTATTCCGCAATCAACGGTTTTGATTGGGTGCTCATATCTTGCGTTGTTTGTACCATTCAAATATTTAGGATTTGTACTCTGAGGTCCGGTAATCCATATGTTCATTCATAGTTGAAGATATGATACGAATTTAATGACGATAAATGGGATTTTTTCGCTTTACTTGTATCAATTTCCGAGTTTGTTCTCAAAAAAATATATTTTCAAATTGTATTTCAAATTTTTCACGAAATTAACTCCCGTAGTGGCCGACAATCTCTGGACCCGTAGTGTCTTTGCACCATTAATGGTGCAGCGCTTAAATTGAGCATTATAACCGAACATTCATTATCAACATATATTTTTTCAATGATAATGATATTATCCAAAGAATTTTCTACAGTCCTATAAAAACAATTTGTTAAAAAAGTTAATAAAAAGTCATCAAATTTGAAGAAAATTAAAAATTCTCTCATTTTTGCCGATTCTCAGACCCAAGTGCATAAATAACACGAATTTGACATTTTCATATTTCAAATATTAAACCGCCAACAATTTGGGTATTGCAGCTGCACAAAAAATGGAATGTTTTCATCACCATTCTCATGTAAAATGAGTCTTAAATTTTTTTGGAATAATTACTTCTCTTGATTTCTTGTCTCCTTTTTTTCGCCTACGCATTCTTCTGTAATCAGTATTACGGAAGTTATGACTTCTAGAAATGATCTATTTAAACCGGAGGCCATACTGTAATGCAATAAAAGTCTTAGAAATTCGTTGCGATTCTTTTAAGGGGTCTTCCACGTGATTTGAGTACTTTTGAAAAAAAACATAGTACAGTAATTTGAAAAAGTACTCAAATTACGTCAAAAAAATTCCAGGGTCAACTTCAAGTGTTTTTAAGACATTTTTCTCATTACATCAAAGTCCGAATAAAATCACGTGACGAAATAATNAAAAAGTCTTAAAAACTTCTAAAGAACCACTTCACTTCTTTCAAAAATTGATTTAAGTAATTTTTGAAAAAAAACAGTACTATTTTGGTCAACCTTATTCCTTGAATATACGGTCACGTCATCACTTTGGGGCTATGGTGTAATGGGAAAAAAGTCTTAGAATTTTTTTTGGTCCCGCTCAAAGGCTTTTCTTGATGATTTAAATTTTTTTTGCAAAAAATAAGTACTGTAATACAGTAAAAATTTTCGAAAAAAAAACGCACAAACGTCAATTATTCAAATAGTTGATCGATCACTATGTAAATTTTCATTCATACATGATTAAGGGTCCTAAATTGCGATTAAAGGCCCTTGCACCATTAATGGTGCAAAAGACACTACGGGAGTTAAGAGATACTAACAGCGTGTCACGTGATTAATTATTTAATGAACATCATTATGGCACAGATTATGTTCAATAATTCGAATGTCATATTTTTTAATTTGTAGTCAGTTTAGTAAGATAACAATTTAGTTAATTAAATTATGTTCTAGCTTGTTTTTCCTCTAAATTGTTTAATAAATAACTTTTTAGACTATGATTTATGTCTAATTGCATGAACTTGATGCTGACTTGGAGCAAAAAATAAAACATACATATCCCCTATTCACACTTTTGTGAATATCCCGGCCCTGATGAGGAAACATAGTGTGTTTATTAGTAGTAGGGCCGCGATATTCACAAAAGTGTGAATAGGGGGTATGGACGTAGGAAGAATTTTGAGGTCATAGAGAAACTCAGCTAATAATTTCGAAACAAAAGTTTATAATTTTTTCAATTTCCATTTTTTTGAGAGATCTGGGTTTAAGGGGGTGGTCGTCGCATTTAAAGGGGTTTTCAATGGCCAATTGTCGCAAAAGTACAAATCGTTAGACCAAATATTATCTCTCTGATATATTTAATCAAAAATATTGCATCCTAACATAAACTCGAAATTGACGGATGGCTCGTCCGATCAAAAACGTGCTTACAAAAGTGACGAAATTATTCTTCCAAAATGTATCTCCTCCCTGAGTTTTTAAGGTACAACAATGATTCATGACTTAAATTAACCGGACAGAACTTGAGCAGAACGCTAATCAGAGTTTTTAGGAAAATTCTTTGCTTTGGCTTCAGAATCACGAAAAACAGTATTTTGCACTGGTTAACATAGGGTCAAAATAATGTCGACCTTGAAAACTCAGGGAGGAGATACGTTTTGAAAAATATTTTTGTCAGTTCTGTAAGCACGTTTCTGATCGGACGAGCTATCCGTCACTTTTGATTTTATTTTAGGATGCAAGATTTTTGTTGAAATATATCAGAGAGAAGTGATATTTAGTCTAGCGATTTGTACTTTTGCGACAATTGGCCATTGAAAAACTCATTAAATGCGACGCCCACCCCCTTAAAATGATGAAAATTTTTGAATATTCAGTCGATAGTAAAATGTAAGAAATTGAATTTAATAGACGATAACAAGAGTTTTAGAATCTTGAACTTATTGATCATGAAATTTATAGATTTTTGCAGGATCAGAAGATTTAGACTGAATCATTCATAACAATATAAAACTATTTTATTGTACCGAATCTGTAATACAGATCTATCGAATATAAATTTGCTATGCAATTTTAGGATTTCCGAATCCAGATTTTCTCAAGATGTGATCGCCATTTTGAAATTATGTCACGTGAACTTTGCTGAATTTATTGTTCTAGAATTGATACATTTTGATGTACATTTCACTATCGATCAAATACTAGACTTACTTATAATAAAGTCGACACATTCAACAAATGATGTCATAATTTAAAGCTACGGAAAGCATTCGTTGAATATGTTTTTCAATACGAACGTTATGTTTGAAAATCACCTTGAATTGTAGGTAAATATAGACTATATTATATACATAATGTATTACATATGATCTATACATATTAACTATATATATAGATCGTTAGCGTTATATAATAAACGAGAATTGATTGATGAACAAGTTATATATATTCTATATTAAGCTCAATTCAAGGTCATTTTCGGACATGACATAATGAAAAACATTTCGAGAGCCCTAGACCGACAGATCGTCACTATTTGAAAGATAAAAACGACGCGGAATTCTTGCACCAATCAAAATCCTGAATTATAAAATAAGCCAATGAAATCGGTTAGAATTTGGACACGCAATTTTTAATTCGGACACTATTCGTTCAATTTTATTCAGCTTGTTTTATTTTGTTTTAAAATTTTGATACGGTATTTAAACCTAAAAAATGATAAAAATCAAGTTTCACCGTCTAGATGGCCAAAAACGTTTGACTGATGGAGAAAATTTATTTTGGGCTAAATTTTTCCGAAATTGTTCACAAACACACGAAATGTTAACTGTGGTCAATGGCCATACAGCATATCATATACTGAAATTTTGACGATCCCTAAATGATTAACTCATTAGGTACATGTTATTTCATTTGAATTAGGACTCATTTGAAAATGATATAAAATGATTTATAAAATATTATACGGTCCCCTAAAAATTCGAGAAACTTCAACCAAATGACGCTATAGACGTAGTCGTGTGCGGGGCGTGGAGCCAATGGGATTTAATGTAATGTTTTTTTTCCACGGAAAACATTTAGATGGGAGTATTATAAATATGTCATTAAATAGATATAACAGTTATCATAATAACATTATTGAAATAACGGTTATAAAATAAATTATTCCCCGAGTTACATTCTTTTTTAATTTTTAGAACTTGCTTGGTGATTCGTCTGATGTGGAATCATTAGAGGGTGAAGTTTATATAAAAATTTCGCCTGCAAAAAATGAATCTGATGAAGGGACACCAGCACCTCCACTGGATTTAGAGGAATTAAATATCGTCCATAGAATGAAGAAAAATCGATGAAAAAGGTAAGAAAATAAGATAAATGCGCTAAATAAACGACTAATAGAGACGATGCAGATTGATAAAAATTTCACTTCATTTTTTGATGAAAATCTCGAAAATTATTATTTTTAAAATAGTTTCAATAAACCCGATTTAATTATATTTATCTCACTTATTGGTGTTGAGAATTTTAAATTAAACAATTTAATTTTAAACAATCTTTACATCGAAACCGGCTAAGAAAATTTATTCTAGTGCGTAAATCNTGACTGATTAGACGTAAGATTTCATCTTAGCTAATAGTGAGTTTATTGCTTATTTGAAGACTTAGTTAGGGCCAATTTTGAAAATTCTGAGAAGCAGAAGATTCCTAAATTAATTTTGTGTACAGATTTTTAAGTTGTTGAATTTTTAAAGTTTTCGTATAAATATTTGATGTTGAATTCAGCATCTAGTTCAGATTGTGTTTATAAATCCTGAAGTAACTGAATAGTAGTCAAAGACTAAATAATTAGATATAAATACTTGACGGACCTAAAGTGCAATAAAAAAAAAACAAAAAAAATAAAATTTTTGAGTTTTTGTTGGACGGCCCACCCTTCAAACAAACAAAAAAATCCTCCCGGAGCGCAGCGCCAAACCTTTCGGAATATCGTGATTTATTAACGAAATTGTTAATAGTTAAAAATAAAATTTTTGTAAGCATCACTCTAGATGAAAAAAAATCTAAATTGCAACTTGTCTGGGAATCCTGAAAATTTTTTTCTTTTCTTTTTTCTAGAAATACTACGAACCAAGCTATTTTTTAACTGCAACTTTTAACTGCTATTTTTTAATTATGCATTTGTGTGTTAAAAAACGCGTAGGTATTTAGGTTGAAAAATGGTTATTTTTTTAAAAGCAGAAAATGATCGTAAAAATCTGTAAACAAAAACTATAAGTTATAGTCCATGAGTCAATGACCATGAGGCTTGTAGGCTGTTAAATTGCCAGTCAGGGTTTTAGCGGCTGTGATTGTTAAATTGATTATTAAATATTACTGGCAATTAAACAGCCTAAAATCCTCATGGACTATAACTTATAGTTTTTGTTTACAGATTTTTACGATCATCTTCTGGTTTTAAAAAAATAACCATTTTTCAACCTACATGGCTACGCGTTTTTATATTATATAAGTGAAGTTATTCGAATAAAAGCAGTTCAATTTATTGCATTATAGTCCAGCAAAACAGTAAAGTTTAAAAATGGCAGTTTCATAAATTTTTGAAATGATGATTTGAAGGTTGTCAATTTTGAATTTGTTATAAAAAATCATAAAAATAATTCAATATCGCTTTCATTTGTTTTTTAGAGACCAAATCTATGTGACTTTTCCATTGGCGCGATCCAAACGGCGACATGTTCCATTGGAAGTGATCGTTTTCGAAAATCGTGAAAAGTGCAAATTTCTGATTCTTCATCAAATTTGAAGTTTACAGTTCGGTTTCGATTCACCTTGAAAACAACGCTTCCAAGAACAGCAACACAGATGATTATGACGAACATTTAAAAATCAATGATTTTATGTAGAATATTTTTTTTAGAAAATATTTATTTGTATTTAATAAATTACTATTCAAATTATTTGATTAAATACTGGATAAATTAGCGCCACTTGTGGTAGCAGAAGGTATGAAAATAAAGGGTGTTAATTAAAACAGCTGTATGACCAAATGCGCATCAGGAAATTTGCGCAAGTTTCTTTGATGATCCCTTGGTGTAATTTAAAACAGGTGGCACGGCAATTTTAGCTGATAAAAATAGAATTTTCGAAAAATTTAGGGTTATTTTGGAACAAAAAACAATCTTTTTATTAAGGGATCGTTCAACGACCGTTGTTTCACTTAATTAGGCTCCGTTTTTTCTTAAATTTGATGGACTTTTTATTTTTATAAATGGCCAAGAGAGCACTTTTTGATGATTTCAAATTTTTTTTCACTATATTTCCTATTCACGCTTTTGTGAATATCCCGGCGCTGATTAGGAAACGTAGTATTTTTTTAAGTAGGAGGGCCGGGATATTCACAAAAGTGTAAATAGAGGATATGATTATCATCCCGGCGAGATATCGGTTGAAAAACATTGAAGAAAACTCATCTGTTAGTGGCTACTGTGGCCTCCAGGATCTCTGGCTGTATATTTACATTGAATGTGTAACTTAAAAATCGAGGGAAATCGTTACTTTTTTTGACTTGTCCGTGAACTTTGCGTTAAAAGGTTCGAAAGTGCGCAATATTTCCAAAATGCCAAATCATACTATTTTTATAGTATGAGAAATATGGAATTTCAAGCTTAAAATCTGATCAAATGAAATCATCGTTTAAATGTACTATTCTGTAAAAACAAAATTTTTTAATAAAAGTTTTATTATATCGTGAAAAAAAATTTAAAGCCGAAAAAATGTCGGACAATTTGGCGGTTCTTGAAATGACATAAGAACTTAAAAAAATCGTTGCCTTAAATCAGTTCCCGTTGTCTAATAAATTTTTTTTTGGTAAATATCGTTTATAAGTGTTCAGAAAGTCTAAAATTTCTAGCAGAAAAAAAGGAGTTTTATAAGAGAAAATTTCTTGTTTTTACAAAATCGTTTCTATTAAAGAGCATTTTCCATAAAAAAAGAGTTTCCACTGAAAGGAGTTTCCATAAGAAAGTAGTTGCGGTATCACTAATGTCGAAGAAATTCTGTGGTTTCATAATACGCTTTACATCAACTGCACGGCACTAAACATTCAAAAGTAAAATTAGAGCTGGATTGCTTCATTTGAGGTGACTAAGAACCGCAAATAATGCAAAATAAATTTTGCCTAAGACGCTTTAATTTAATTTTGTGGGCAGCAGCATTTTGTATTAGAAGTTAAAAACGTACAAGATACCAGTGCAACGACTTTAATTGCTACTGACTTTCAAAAGTAACGAAGCTTACGGTCCACGATTTTTAGAATTTTCGGTATCGTAAAAAAACCCTTAACTTATTCTCATTTGGCTATAATTTTCGGTAAATCAACTTGATGTTATCAGGTGATGTTGGTAAAAAATATTATTATTTTTGAAATAATTGGATTTTAATTTTTTTTGAATGGCGGTTTTACTAATTTAGTAGGCACAATGATTAGATCGTGAAAATGGATGTATGAAATTGTATTTTAATTGTGCGCTGTTGAAGTGAAACCCTTGTTATTTATTGAAAGTAATTTCGCTTTTGAAATAATTTACCTGTTCAAATTAATCACTGACAAAAAAATGAAATGTTTTGTCTCATTTAATAGCGCGAGAAATTAAACCCAGGCCGCAGCCCTTAAAATTGGCTTATTTTATGAATTGTAAACTCTGATTGGATGATGGCCTATATATAGGGTTGCGCACGAGAGAACTTAAGGGTATCCCGGTCCCTAATTTGACATATTCTCGATAAAATATTAGGCAAACAATGCTTCAAGGATATTATTCAGATTAGCCAATTTGTAGAGCTAGCCTTCAGTTGCGTCATAAATGTGCCAAAACTTTTTTGTATGCGCACACTCCCGTGACACATAAGCAAACAAGAAGACAAAGCAAAACCGGAAATTATCTCCTCCCAGGTTTTCTTATGAAAAAACCTTAATTTTGATTAGCAACCTGTATAATTACTATTCAAAATTTACAGTAGCGTTTTTGTCGATAAGTGCTATATTTTTTCTAGAACATGCAAAAAACCACCGTTTTTTGGACATTACGCCTCGAAAAATCCTACTCCTCCCAGGTTAAATTTGCAAATTAGCTCAAAATTTTGCAAAAGCTAGTTCAGAACAAATAGAAACTTTACAGTGGCGTTTTTTTTTGCAATTTTGATCCCAAACTCAAAATATGAATTTTTCACGTGGAAAAATTTCCGAAAAAAAATGTGCTTCGATTTTTTCGAAAGTAGACTCAAAAGAAAGCTGGGGAAGCACTGAAGAGAAAGTTGGCTTACGTCAACCCGATATTTTGAAGTTTTAGTGGTCAAATTGACACAAACGTTATTTTTGAACATAATTTTGAGAAAAATACTTAGAAAAAAATCGAAAAAACGCAAAATTTTCGAAATTTTTTTTGTTGTCATTTGGATTGTTTAATGCGTTCAAAACATAAACAATTGATTTGGTGCATTTTTATGACATAATAACTGCAGAAAATGTAGGAACCGGGATACCCTTAAATCTAGAATAAACATCGAAAAATAAACCAATTATTTTTCGCCATCTGGTGGTCGAATAATGCTTTTTTAAAATTTCTATTTTCGTTTACAATTTGAGTTTTTGATATAAAAGATAATTTATGGTTAATTTTCATTACCAGAAACTTTTTCAGAACGGAAAGTGGATATTACTAAAGAAAAAATTCCCCAAAAAAAAAAAGTTGAAAAATTGCGTAGGCGGATTTTAAGATTTTTCCCAAAATTTTGGCCGAAGTTGGGGTTCTGAAAAATTTGAACTCGAAATTTTTTATAGCTGGAACGTGAATTTGCTTTTTTTTTCTGGTCATAAATTACCTGAATTTCCCAATGAAATTAAAACTAAATTATGGCAAGATCTAGCACTTTTTCAAATCTCCATTTTAAACATTAAAACCTGAAAATCCCCGAAAAATTCTCCCGTAAATTTTTTTTCTTTCTCAAAAATTTTCAAAAAAGTAAAAAAATACTTTTGTTTATTTGGCTAGTAGACAACAGTATGTGTTTTATTTACTTGCGAAATGAAAATTGTCATTTAGGTAATTACGGCCAATAACAAATGGTAACTAGGTGTATTATATTTTCTAACCCTTGACATCGGCTATAACTTGACTTTCAAAATAAAATCCACCTAGTTACCATTTTTAATTGGCCGTAATAACCTAAATGACAATTTTCATTTCGCAAGTAAAAAAANAAAAAAACACATACTGTATATAACCACATAGTCTTTAACAACTAAACTTGGAAAAATGAATAAATTTTACCTATCTTCTTTGACCACCATGCCGCATAGTGGTTAAGGAGATAAGTGAAATTAATTCATTTTTGCAAATTTATAATTATGCAAAACCCTGAAAATCTG
Source organism: Oikopleura vanhoeffeni (assembly GCA_004367855.1). Lineage (NCBI taxonomy): Eukaryota > Metazoa > Chordata > Appendicularia > Copelata > Oikopleuridae > Oikopleura > Oikopleura vanhoeffeni. The sequence goes on along the minus strand of SCLH01000402.1, from coordinate 360,375 downwards.
TTTCAAACTTTAAAAAATCCTTGAAAATCGTTGAAATATTTAAATTAAATCAAAACTCGCTATCAAAATGATTATTCATTTTCTTATGAAAAAACGCACAGGAATTCTGATAGAATTCTAATAACACGCGTTAAGGGAGTAGGCGTCGATAATTGGGCTCTTTTTTACACATTTTAAAGTGAAGTTTCTGAAAAACCTGGCTTCAAAAATAATTATTTTTTTCCAAATACGTAGTACAACTGTCAGTCACAACCTCTAAGGAAGCGTGCGTCAGTCAACTCATTCAGAGCATTTGATACCTCACCTATCGCTCAGAAATTGGTTATAGTAGCGCGTCCCTCAAAAAGCACAAAAAAAAGCCTACTCCTCAATCTCACTCTCATCACTTTTTATGATATTCGTAACATTTAAGAACTGCGAATAAATAAATACTAGCGTCACCAATGGGAAGCCTTTTTTCATAATTTTTTGCCCTCTAGTGGCAAAAACAGCTTATTTGGGAAGGAGGCCTTAGGCGCAACCAAAGCCTACTCCATCCTTTAAAATATGTAGAGATTTGTTTAAAATTTGTGCTTGCAAATTCACCGTGCAAAAGCATGAATTAAGGTTCAAACATGGAAGCCTTTTCGAATTTTTCGTCTCTAAAGTCCTCAGAAACGACTTGTGAATTTTTAGTTTTTTGTTGAAATTCATGAAACTATAAAATTAATCTAAAACACATACTTTATTGAAAAAAATTCAAAAATCCCGGAGTTAAAAAAACTCAAGTGACAAATCTTCTCAAAATAGGGCACTCAAAAGGTTATCTGGAAGAAATCTCAATGATATGGTCACCCTAACGTTTACGCTTTAATTCTATCAATCCCCCGACAAACCAAGACATTTTCTTTGAGAAAAATCTCAAAACCAAAAAAAAATCTAATTAGTGATCTATGACGTGATTACGGTACAGTTTAAAACAATTAATAAATCTATATAACTCATGTTTGCGAAGTTGGCTTTTTTTTCACATGGCCGTGACTGTCAAAGGGATTCCTCGATAAAAAGTGGATATAACACTTATTTCAGAACGAAATTTGGTAATTTTTTTAAAAGATCATCAACATCAAAACATTATAAAGAAATAGGAACGCCCAATATCCTCGGCATGTACGAGTTACTAATATGCCCCAATAATCCCGGAATTTCTAAAAACAATAGCTCCGATGTATTATCTTGTCTAGAATCGTCCCTTAATTCCTTGTTACTATGTCAATGTAAGACAGCTCCGCTATAATACCGAACTTGATAAAGTGGGCCTCAACCTCAAATATAGGAAACAAGATATATCCTCAACCATTTACCCGGTTAATGCTCGAACATTGACTGGTCATCATATGAGATAGGGTTAAAAGGAGAGATTCTTTACTCATTCCATTCACAAAAATACGCGGCAAATATCGAGTAGTGATAATGAAAAATTTGCCAGAGACTTGAAATTGAACTTAATAAATTAAGCAATGAAAAAAAATCCAGCAACTGGCCAAAAAAAAATTTACTTCAAAAAAGATCCTAACAATGAACTTATCTTAAACACACTAAAACAAAATTTTAGCCAATTTGCTTTCATTTGATTTTAATTTACATAATTTACGCAGAAAGGATAAGGTCCTAGTTTGGTACTCTTTTAGACTTTCAAAAAAGAACTAAAAATACACTTCACAGCAACTAGTGTGTCCAACACCCCTAATGACCCTAAACAGAAAGCTTTTGTAAAAGGTGCGACCAGCTCACAAACATGATGCATAACTAACACTATTTTTACTCGGAAAAGGCGAACGTATTATAATCTAGAATCCAATTTGAAATCAAACGAACACCATAAATTTCTTTGAGCGTCCAAAAATCTCAAACAATGTTTAAATTCAATTTAATTTAATTACCACCCATCATTTCAAAAATACTTTGAGAAAATGGGAGAGTTACACAATATTGAAAACTATTTGCGCAATCATGGACTATGTCTACAAGGACTTCTATCCACGGAGCTAATAATACTATCCGAAAAATCAAATAATTTTATGAAAATCCGAAATAAAATAATATCAATTTAACATTGAAAAAATTTTGGATTTTCCAAAGGAAAGGTGATTCTTAAGTTTCAGCTTCCCACACGCTTCTTTGAATAAGTTGACCATAGTGACTCCACATTTTCAGTTTCTATTAACAATTCATCAGGGATCGTTTGTATTTTAACCAAAAAAATCATCCCAGAAAACATACGACTCACAGGTTTTAAAAAAATACCCAAGTCATGGTAATCCACAAAAATCTGATACCCTTAAGGGTAATGGCTGGTTCCTACATTTTAACGCGCAGTATATTATGTTATAAAAAATGCCAGCCAAAATCAATCGTTTAATGTTTAAAAAGCACAAACAAAACGCCAATTAAAGAAACAAGAAAATTTTATTTTTGGAAGTTTTTTTGATTTTTTCTGAGTATGCTTTTTTCAAAAAGTTCAAGTACAAAACATAACGTGTGTGTCAATTTGAGCCACTAAAAAGCTCCAAAATTCGACTTGACGTTGCCAACTTTCTCTTCAGTGTGATTTCCGGCAGCTTCTCTTTTGAGCCCTAACTTTGAAAAAATCAAAGCACATTTTTTTTTAGAAAAATTATTTCCGCCGTGACCTTGAAAAAAATTTCCATCACTTTTGGGTTGCGGAGGTCGAAAATTGAAAAAAAGGTTCCTCAGAAATTTTTATCGTGTTCGAGCTAACCCGTTTGCAAAAATTTGAGTAAAATTGTTAAAATTTTAACTCTAGGAGGAGAGTAAGATTTTCCGATGAACAAGTCCAAAAAGCGGTGGTTATACCGGCATATTCTAGAGAAAAAATATAGCACTTATCGAACAAAAGCCTCTCCTCAGTAAATTAAGATGAAGTTAAAACAGGTTAGATTGTCCAGTTTTGACTTAGGTCTCACCTGTCGTCGTTATAGTGTCTGGGAGTGTAATGCGATGCAATGCAAAAAAAACATTTGAACACATGTCTTTCAACGGCCGCAAGATGACAGGGCTAGGTTCTACCACAAACCTGGCTATCTTAATAAAATATCGCTTGAAGCCGCTGTTAGCACTAACATGTTTATCCGAGATCAATGTCGAAATTAGGAACCGCACTATAACCTTAAATTAAATAAGATAAAAGAAAAATAACATTTAATAATTAGATATGTCTACATTAAATATTAATTTATAAGTCGCAGAGGGTCCAAATCGTCATCAAATGTGCAAGTTCTGTCGTTCTGCTAAATACAGCATTGCTGTTAAAATACAAATACACGATGGTAAGAGTTTTCACTGGCCTTCCTATTGGGTGAAATCAAAATGCACTGTATTGATCTTGCAAAATCATGCTATTTTACAATTATCCCAAAAAATGAAGAAGAAGAAATATCGGGAAGATGATGCATTTCATCATAACTAGCCGACTGCGGTAGCTAGGCCACAGTACTGCCACTCGCTAATTAAACCTGTGAGTGTCCTACATATCTCCCTTGACCCTTATTTTGCCAAATCGACCTTTTTTCGATATGGGTAAGAGGTTTACTTTCAGTCAATACACCATCGACGGTCCAATCTTTTGCTGACTAAGGAGGGATATGTTAGGCGGTGCTAAGCAAGTTTTTTATAATCTCTAATCAGGAACATTTGACATATCTAATATGTATGATAACATTTCGTTGTCTTTATCAACGACGAAGATTATGCATATTAGGTTTTAGTCTACGCACTCCAAACAAATTATTTTTCATTTGAATTGTCGCGCACAAGGTCTTTTGAAAATAAGAAGCAGTTAAAGTTATCCGGAGAAATAAGTGAAGAAAACGTGAACAGGAAAAAGTTCTCTAGGCAAAGATAGGTGATATCAAAAAAGTATGTTGGATACTGAAGCTGAGATATCGGACGCCCGACGGCGCCTTAGAACAGCGTAAAGTGTTTGTCGCAATGATATTTTACTTAACAAGGTAACGCACTTATAAGACTAGAGATATTGAGCCTTATGGCTCTATTTATTCAGTGACCGCAGGGTGTTTTTTAAGTAAATAGGTAGTGCGTTGACGTTATGTAAAATAATATGTGAATCCGCGGTTTAGCAAAAAATTCCCGTCGGCTGAGGCGTTATTGTGATGCTGGAGCTTTTTAAGCGCCACCAAACAGTTTTGCGTCAAGCGTTGAGCCGCAAAAACAGTAAGTTGTCTAGTATTGTTGGTAAGGATAGAGTGTACCAGAGACGGTTACGGCCGCCCGGAATTGGGTTATTTCAAAACCCTGAGATGTATCTCGTACCTGGTGATTTCAGAATAAATTTGCTGTTATTATTAGTGGCAGTGTTGAGGGTATATCCGCAGAATATCTAGACAGCATGATAATTCCGGCTTCCATTGATAACACTCTAAGAAGATACGGTAATATTATATTGTTTTGGAAATGTGACGACAGTTGTAAAATTCGACCCGATTCCAACATTTGTTTTAGTAGCAGATCTAATTTTGTTTATAACGCAATTATCAACTATGCCAAGTCTGCAGGTAATTTTGGGCCGCCAGTTTGATCAACTGACGGCTCCATGGACATTTTTCGGTGTAATAATCCAAACTTGCAGTTCAAGCGAAAAAAGGATAGATACGGGACTGAAACAAGACTGGTTGACAGAAAATGCCTTGACGTTTTACCGGAGAGTGTTAGTCGTGCAACCCACTGTTCCAGGTCCCACCAGAACAGAAATTTTAAGTGTTAAAAAAAAAACAGTAAACAAGAGTTATGTCAATAAGAATTTGACGTTATGTGTTGAGACGATAGAAAATGCGTCGCAACGGTATTATCTGTACGTAAATTTTCTTCCGTAACATTTTAGCTAATATCTACTGAAAGTATTTTAATCAATTTTGTTTAGATTTACTCATTCATACAAATTTAGCAATATGCATATTAATGTTCCTTAAGGAAGTTAAATCGAAACAAAAGTAACAAATTCCTGCAGATTATAGAACATCAATTTTAAAACCATAAGCACGCAATTTCGAAAACTTAATGAACGAGTCACAAAATAATCTTCGACATTTTGAAAGGTCAAAAATAATTTTTTCTTCAAATTTTTTTTCTATACCAAAAAAAGATCGCTCTAGCACAAAGTTGCAAGGAATCGTCTTCCTCTGGCCAACGGTTAGAACCCCGCATAGTGCCTCAACAGGTCCTATCTCCCAAATCAGCCGACAGAGAAATTAAAAAAAAAAAATCGCTCGTGGGCAAAATTTTTTGTTTCGAAAACCTTAAAAACCCGTCCCTCCTTATTTCATATCAATGCATCTAGGAATTTTGTATATCATTTTCCAACCATCCAAAAAAGTAACACACAGTGCGATCCGGCGGAAGTGAAACATCTTGTTACACAATTTAAAATATAGTGATCTATCAAATTCGCAGTTTAGAAGATAAGACGCTTCTACAGCCACCAACATCTTCCTCCAGTGGAAGACTCCAGATCAATATTTAATTTTATTTTAATAAGTTGCCTATAAGTACTGGGATTAATTATTCCAAACCATTTCACATACAGTAATACGTATATAATGATTTCTTTCGTANTCAAAAAAGAACTAAAAATACACTTCAACAATAGTTGTCAACACCCCTATGACCCTAAAAGAAGCTTTTGTAAAAGGTGCGACAGCTCCAAATCTGATGCATATAACACTATTTTATCGGAAAGGCGAACGTTTTATAATCTAGAATCATTTGATCAAAGACATAAATTTTTTGAGGTCAAAAATCTCAAACAAATGTTTAAATTCAATTTAATTAATTACCACCATCAATTTCAAAAATACTTTGAGAAAATGGGAGAGTTACCCAATATTGAAAAACTTTTGCGCAATCATGACTATGTCTACAAGGAATTCTATCCGGAGCTATATATACCGAAAAATCAAATTATTTTATGAAAATCGAAATAAATAATTATCAATTTAACATTGAAAAATTTTGGATTTTCCAGGAAAGGTGATTTTAATTTTCAGCTTCCACACGCTTTTTGAATAAGTTGACCATAGTGACCACTTTTTCAGTTTCTATTAACAATTCATGGGATCTTTGTATTTTACCAAAAATATCCCAGAAAACATAACTCACAGGTTTAAAAAAATACAAGTCAGTGTAATTCACAAAAATCGATACCCTTAAGGGTATGGTGGTTCCTACATTTTACGCAGTTATTATGTTATAAAAATGCACCAAATCAATCGTTTATGTTTTCAAAGCACAAACAAACCCAAATAAGAACAAAAAA
>SCLH01000402.1:340729-352910 GCA_004367855.1 Oikopleura vanhoeffeni | reverse complement strand
CTAAATCAGAACATTTGACATACTAAATGATGCATGATAAATTTTCTTCTTTATCACCAGATTATCATTATTGTTTTAGTCTACACTCAGACAATTATTTTTCATTTTAATTGTCCGCACAAGTCTTTTGAAAATAAAGCATTAAATTATCGGAAAAAAGTGAAAAAAGTTGACAGAAAATTCTCTACAAAATAGGTGTATCAAAAAGTATTATACGTGAAGCTGAGATATCGACGCCCACTCCCTTAGAACACTAAATTTTGTCGAATGATATTTTATTTAACAGGGTAATCACTTATAAGTGATGATAAATTAGCTTACTGTCTATTTATTCAGTTGTCCCAGTGTTTTTTAGTATATATGTTTGACGTTATGTAATAATATTGTGAATCGCGGTTTAGCAAAAAAATTCCCTCCTGAGGTTATTTATGAGCTTTTTAGCGCCACCAAACAGTTTGCTTCACGTTGAGCGCAAAAAACATAAGTTGTCTATATTTTGTAAGATAATGTTCAAACGGTTACGCGTGCGATATTGGTTATTTCAGGAAACCCTAGGAGTGTATCTCTACTTCATTTTCAGAATATATTTCTGATTTTATTGTGGCATGTTGAGGTAATCTTGAAATATCTAGACAGCTGAATTCCGTTTCCATTATAACTCTAAAACGGTAAATTACCTTTTCCCAGTTTTGTTTGGAAATTACGACAGTTGTAAAATTGACCGACAATTCCAACATTTTTAGCATTAAATTTGTATAACCAATTATCACTATGCAAGTCTGCAGGTAATTTTGGCCGCAGTTTGATAACTGACGCTTCTGGACATTTTTGTGAATAATAATCCAAACTTGCAATTTCAAGCAAAAAAGGATAATACGGACTAAACAAGAACTGTTGACGAAAATGCCTTGACGTTCCGGAGGTGTTATCGTCACCGAAAAACCAGAAAATTTTAAGTGTTTAAAAAAATAAAAATTAAATGTCAATAAAATTTTGAGGTTATTTTGACGATGAATGCGTCGCACGGTATTTTCTTCGTAAAATTTTCTTCGTAACATTTTACTATATTACTAAGTATTTTATCATTTTGTTTAGATTTACTTTATAAAATTTACAATTGCATATTAATGTTCCTTAGGAGTTAAATCGAAAAAAGTAACAAATTCCTCGATTTATGACTCATTTTAAACCTACGCATTTCGAATTTGAAAGGTCAAAATAATTTCGATTTTGAAAGGTCAAAATAATTTTTTTTCAAATTTTTTTCTTACCAAAGTGCTTAGAAAATTGCAAGGAATTCGTTTCTGGCAACGGTTAGACCCCAATGTGCCTCAAACAGGTCCTCCAATCAGCGACCAGAGAATTAAAAAAATCGGCTCGGGCAAAATTTTTTTGTTTCGAAAGTTAAAACCCGTCCTCCTTATTTCATATCAATGCATCATAGGAATTTTAATGTTTCTTATTCACCTCCAAAAAAAGCACCGTGCGTCGGCGGAAGTAAATTTGTTAACAATTTTAAATATATGTTATGCAAATTGCGTTAAGATAAGCGCTTCTACACCACATCTTCTTCCAGTGAGCTCCAGATCATATTTTATTTTTTTAATAAGTTGCCATAAGTTGGTTAATTTTCAAACCATTTTTCACATACAGTAAATATCGTATATAATATTCTTGTACAGGAATTCATTTTTCAGTTCCAAAGGGTCAAATGGTATATATGGATCGCCACCCCGAATGCAGACGGGGGACCCGAATAAAATGATGCGAAAAGAGAGTTCACCTCAGCCAATCAACTTCAAGCATTTTGCATTATTCGAATCAAGCCTACCGTCAGCATTTGGGGTGGAAATCCATGATGATTATTTAGCTTGACAAATTTGAATCACTGACTCATTCTTGGACGTGGACTATAAGTTTTCGTTACTATAATGATAAGTTATGATCGTAGCCGATGTACAATTTTCATATTGACTGAATGAACCCGACAGGCTACGAATTATTTCCTCAAAATTTCAAAAGATCTATAATATTGACCGCCTTTTTGAGGTAGAAGTGGCGACCCGTTAAACCGCCAACGTCTTCTAGTTTTGGTTCTAATACCAGGCTCTATTATTACAAGATGTAATTTACATCCTCATCCCTAGTTATTGCTATTTTAGAATACATGCTGGAACCACTAATTTTCTAACGATTTTTATCGTTAAACATCAATTTTACATGTAATTTGCAGAGTATAAATTGTTTTGAATGACTTGATTTTGACCAAAAATATGACTTGTACAAATTTTGAACGGCCAAGTTCACGACTTATTTGAAATCTTGCATTTATTTGATCTTCTTTTATGAATTAAATGTTTGTCAAAAAGGAAGTTTTTCATAAAATTTTCAAATTTTATTTCATAATTTAATTTTTTCAAAGTCACGGGCTTTCATTTTGAAAATTTCGCAGGATTTTTAAACATTTTCAAAATAACTTTCATTAAATTTTTATAATTTTTCAAAGTGACGTTTTTTATTTTTCAAAGTGACGTTTTTAATTTTTAAAATAAAGTTTTTTGCAACATTTTACGAAAATTTTTTAATAACCTTTTAACCTTTTTAATTGTTAAAAAACGGTTCCTTTTATGTGTTTTCTGTTCTAAAATCTTTGAAATAAAGTTTTACAAATATCGAAAAAATGTCGAAACTGACGTTTTCAAATTATTGCATTTTACAATAAAAATTTCTTAACCTCCTCACACCCAGAAACGAGAACTTCGCCTCACACCCTAAAGCCTATCTGAAGGCACTACTTTGAGCGCTTATCACGGGAAAACTGGAAAAGTTATTTACTTATTTTTCACTGATTGAGATCAAGGATAGAATTAAGTAAATAACACATATTATTCCGAAATTTCGAAGTCTGTGAACTCGATAACTGCGAGAGAAAATAGAGGTTTACTCACCTTGTATTTCTCGAAAAACCATACATTTACAATGACATATAAGTTAAAAATAAACAAATGAAACTATATCTATTTATAACTGGTCTCTGATTTGAAATATGATATCTCGATCGCTTACAAAACACAAATTATTCATATCGCCGCGACGGCAAAAAATATATGCAGCAAAATGTGAAAACATATTGCAACATTTCAGCTTGATAAACTCAGAAATCCGTACCACGCTAATTGTTCTACACTGATCGATTGTTCTTTGTTGGTTTTATTTGGTGTATTAACATGCGTTCAATTCCTGGAATATTTTTTTTTGTAAAATGTTTTTTTCAATTGGTTTCTCATAACAAATCACTTGTGAAAAAATTATTCTCGTATAAGAGACTAGCAGAAACAATAAACATTATATCAAAAAAATACCTTCAATCTTTCCTAAAAACTCGCTTTCCTCAGAATTTCTTATATTTATGTTTCGTTTCACACAATTATTTTTTAAGAATTTTGGCGAAACTTTAAAAAAATAGGAAGAAACATCTTTCAGAACGCTCATCGTATAAATTTTCACAATATTTCTGATATGAATTCAAACTTTAGGCGCTTTTGAATTGAAGGTCTGTGACGATGTTATTTCACGCCGTTTGGCCCCCGAAAATTTTTTTGCCTTTAAATCTCATAAGGTGGTTAGGGGTTAATGCGAGTTATTGTTGAAAAAATTGGTTACCTTGCATCAATCCCTACACTAACTAACCATTTATGAAAACCCCCTTTTCGAAGTTAATTAAAAACTCCTTTGTTCATTCCTTTTTGGAATACATGTTGGAAGTTCCAACTATTGGACCCTTAATTGTTCTAGAACCGATTTTTTACCTTAATCGGATATACGAGCGGATTTTATATTTTAAACGTTAGCCCTGAGCTAACCACCAAATCGTATCCAGTTTCAAACTTCCGGCTTCTAGCAGTATTTTGTAACAAACAAAAATTTGTTATGCATTTTGAAAGGAATGAGTGTTAAAAGTTATGTTATGACCGTACCGGCCGGGTGTATACCGTCCAAAAAATGTTCATTAGTAAATAATATACCTAGAGGGTCTTATTTTTGACTATTCACTGATCCGATACAACTACCCGAATACATCGAGATAAATGGTTAGCTGCTCAGCTATTCACACTTAAGCGACGTCTTTTCTCAAATTTCCTTAATTTGTCTATCTCCAAACGAGTAGGAGTTAGCACTTAAAAGCTGACAGGTACGAAGCCTTTAGATGATATTTTAATGTTATGTACATTTGTGTCGCAAAACAGAAAATCAGTATGTTTGTAAGAATCGAGGATTTCTGAATTTTCGTAAAAAAATTAAGAGTAAGGTTGTTAAAGAATCCAGGATTCTGAATCCTCTATATTAGACAAAAAATCTATATGTAAACGCAATGGAGATAGCATAGTCGCTAAACATAGTTTTTTATACTCTAGACTACATTGTATAGTCTTATACAGTACACACATACTCAAACGTCCGACAACAAATCCTAACAGTTTCTCAAACGTCCTGACGTTCTCAACGTCCTGACCAAAAATTGTCAAAATCATAGGTGTCAGGACAGTATAGTATGTGAGTGTTATTAAAAAGAAAGTGTCTTTCTTCTCAGAGCTTCTGAGAATAAATTTATTTTCACTCGATTACACGTCTTAGGATATGTATTATATGTTATTTAACTTCTTTAATTTCATTAAAGACTAAACAAATAATTAATCAGAGATACACGCATCTTATTTCCTATATATATTCTTCGCATATTTTTTAAAAAACTCATTATGTATCAATTAATCGATGACAATTCTCGATTTGAAAATATTCTTCAAAATTAAGGAAATTTGGCTCGAAAATTGAAATTTAACTACAAAATTCACATCAAAATATTGTTTCTGTCCAAAGTATTGACTCAATTCAGTGAGCTTATGATGTCAAAATACGTCAGTCTGTGTAAAATCTGTCGTATTACTAAATATTCTCTATCTTTTTAAATGATGTAATTCTTCAGAATCTTAACTTGACTTTTTGGATTTTAGACTCGGCAGGTGAGTTTTCTATGTTTGAATAAGGTACCTGCCATACTCATTATTTTTTGATACAACAGGCTCAATTAGTACCGGATTTCCCATAATAATTTATAAACTGATCTCTTCCGGCGGCCAAAAAAGTTTTGCAAAGATTTAACCGTTTTGTGATTATTACTTAAATTCCAGTTAAAAAACGACTTTTTCCGATTTACACACGAAGTTTTTTGCCGATGAAATTTTCTAAATTTGTTATTATATTTTTTTCCAATATTTCCAATTCACCATTTTATTTGAACTTTATTCAAACAATGACCCTCTTCATTAAAATCAGGCTATTCAGTTAACCTCCTAAAAGAACTTGAAAAATATTTCATGAGGATAAAAATCTGAAAATTTCACCGAAAGAAGATTTTTCTCCAAAACAGCCAACCCATTATTCCTGACCAATAGAATCATATGTTAAACCCATGACCCTGCTGTTTAAATCAACCGAGTTAACCTAAGATTTACCATCAACATATATTTTTTATTGTTAATAATAAGAATTTTCAAATGAATTTGCTAAATCTCCGTTGAAAAAAATTTGCTGAAAACAATAAATATAAAGGCATCAATGTTAATAGAAAATAAAAAATCCGAATAAAAGCTTAATTTAACTTTTGAAATTTTTAGTTATTAACCGCTAACACTCTTGCTTCTGCTCTCACATAATGGTTTTCAACACAAATTTTATCGAAAAAAAAGACAAAGATAAAACAACTATATGATATAATGTGAGATGAAGATCGAATTTATTGTTCTATATCAGGTCCATTTCTGGAGCTCTGAAACTTCAGAAGTAGAAAATATGCATTCTAGTGTAATCGTAGCGTTTAGAACACAAATCCGGTATCGATTTCAAATATTTTACTAGAGTACCTGCTAAAAAAACATGTACGATATACGGTATTTGAAATATACTCAAATCAAGTTAAAAAAAATTAAGGGTAAACTTCCAAACCGTTGCTTTAGAGACTTTTTTTTCATTCCAGCATAGTTTCCAATCAAATCACTTTAGACATATTTACAAAAGAACGTTTGAAATATGCACTATAACTTAATTTTTTCTTGAAAAATAAGTCACCCGTTGACGATTTTTAGAAAATGTGCACGCGATGCTTTAAAACTTTTAAGATCATTGTTCATTGCCCATAATGTTTTCGGCCGTAATTTTACTTCTGATCCAAAACCTGATATTCTTAATTGAAGCGTCACGTGATTATTTTCTTTCGACTTTTGTTAATGGAAAAAAGTCCTTAAAAACTTCTAAAGAACCTCCTCACTTTTTCATAAAAGTTATTTGAGTAAATTAACAAAAAAACGATACTTTATATGCCAACCCTTATCCTTAATACTAACTGGTCACGTGATCATTTTGGCTATGAGTCTATAGATAAAAATCGAAGAAGAGAAATTTTTTTATCCGCTCAAGGTTATTTTGATGATTTCAAAATTTTTTTCTAAAAAGACTCGCTTAATACCAGTAAAAATTTTCAAAAAATTAAAACGCACAAACGTCTATTATTAAAATAATTATCCATCGCTTTTTTGTAAATGTACATCGATAATGATTTAACGGCTTCAAAATTGCCGATTAAAGCGCATGATCCGCTGACTATAAAATTACACTGAGAGTCATTATCACAATATTCCTCGATAACTTTACTAATCAACTTTTTATACGTAGTAACATATCAATACTATTCAAAATAATGTTTTTGAAATTGAAATTATGTTTTTGCCATCATTTACTTTAAGGAAACATTAAAGGTTGAACAAACATAAAATTAGAAGATTTTCACAGTTAAAATATAGTATAAAATAATAAAATTTTAATCGTTACAATTACGTTTAACATTGTTGAAAAACTGTGTCTTTTTTAATTTTTATCACGTTTTGTTAATTTTATAATAAGTTTTTAAATTTTTTTTTCTAGAATAACACTTTTTTCATCGTTAAAATGACTTTTTGATTTTTTAATTGACGCTTTTCATTTTGAATTGACTTTTATGCAGTGACTGTTACCCCTTATCCAACAACTCAGATCGGCGAAAATCGTTTCGGATAAGGTCCATTGCTCTTATAGCGTTTAAGCGTATAAGCGTTCTGTCATCTCGAACGAAAACTACGCATAAGAGTACAAGTTTGGACAGGGTGCGTTCGGATAAAGTAACCGCTTAGTGTACATTCATTATCATTAAAAGATTTTTACGTACGTTAAAAATCGTTTTTTAATAATTATATTTTTGTTTGAATAATGGATTTCTTTCAATCTTTCCAAATTAACATTTTTAATTTTTTGATTTCATTATTTTGCGGAATTTACCTAAAATTTTCCTCACAAATTTACACAATAAATTACACTCCATCTCATCTGATTCTCTGTTACACAGGCTCAATTAGTAGGGATAACATAATTTAGGAACTGATCTATTCCGAGGCCAAAATTTTTTCGGACCACATATTTAACACACGTTCTTTGCATAACGACCTTAGAAGTATTTTCACAATGGGAAACTGCGAGGATTCAATAAGTTAAAAAATTTACGAACAATGTTCCAGTTTGAATTAGCTAATCAGCGATATACAAAGTTGTGCGGCTCACGTTTTGAAAAGGCTCCTTATTTGAAAAAATGGGTGCGAAATTACATTACTTTATACTAAAGAAAATTTTCGCATCGAATACCGTAGCAACTTAGAATGGAATTAAAAATAATGGAAACGTTGATTGTTTATTAAGCATTTTTATATATTCAATTTTCTTAGCCGCAAATTAAATTCTTAGGAATTTTAAACGATCAGGATTTTGATTTTTCAACTTCGAAGTTTCGACGGCTTCCCTAAAGAAAAGAACCATCTCCCAAAACGTCTGCGGCGATGATGTGATTTTAATTGTTTTAACGATTTAGCCATCAGACCATGTAATGTCCTCTATCTTCTCTATACATTTAGGAGACTTACCTGTATCTTATTTGTTGTAACCAGTCAGCCCTAGCTAAGCAAACACCGATAAAATGAATAAATACATTATTAAATAAATATTTTTAATCATAAAACATCACGGAATATGTATTAATATTCTAAGTCGTTTTAAGAGTTCATTTATTTTATATACTACTTATTTCAACTATTAAATTTTATGGTCCTGTTATATTACTGTCTATCTGTTAAACTGTATAACCCACTACGTCTAACAATGTCAACGAAAATAAAAATAACATACATTTGCCGCATATTGGCTAAATCGTAAAACGATTGACATTTCACAGATACGCCCTGGTGCCTTTAAAGACGATCTTTCTGTTTACCTTTAGGGACCGATTTAATTATTAATTTTTGTGCAAGAGACCAGTATTTTCATTCGGACCATATTAGATGATCAGCAGTTTTAATTTTATTACAACTGTGTCTCGCAAATTCTAAATCCATGGCGCTAACTTGTCGTGTAAATACATATTTGAAATTGTAAATTTACAATGCGGCAAAAAACTTCATATCCGATTAATTCCGACGAACGTTAGTTTTTCTTGTTTGCCAATTTAAATAAACATAAACATGGTTTGTCTGAGGTATCTGCAAAAGCTTGAAAATTAAAAAAATGAGTTAAATGAGTATTAAATAGATAAAAATTTTTTGACAACTATTTCTGAACAGTTCTAGGTTAAACTTGCAAGAAAATTTTAAGGGAGGCAACGTTTCGTAATTAATTCCACCATATTATAATGCGTCCAGCCTATATAAGATAATTATCGTATGATGAAATTCAATACAACTTGAACAAACTATATACAAAAAGTTTGTATTCTGGTCATAATACACCTATCCTTTATTGGGAAAGTTTCATAAATTACTCTATTAAAATTTGCCGATTAATTCTTATAAAATTTATTTCTTCATAAAATCTTATCCTGAGCATTTTATGAGTAATACATCTACATAAAGATCCAGAAATTTTAGACCCTGATTTTTTGCTCAATTAGGAATCTAAAAAATGTTGAATGCATGATGTTGCATAAAGAGTTGGATATGCAAGATACCAGCAAGAATGAACGCAATTACATTTATCTGCGGTGAAAAGCCTTAGGAATAACATGGACTTTGTTTTTCTCTAATATAAGGTAGTTAATATCCTGAGCGAATCAGCTACGCTTTCCCACGTTGACAACCTTCAAAAAGGTTGTTGAATGATTTATCTTTCACTGTATTATGTAAAAACTTCATGAGATAATAGAAATATTTCATGTTTAATAACTTTTACGATGATTTGCGTAATCATGTTTATAACTAATTTCTCATTAATGATAAATTGTCTCTTGATAAAAAAATGCTCACTCTAACAGAACTTATCAAAACAATAGTTTCCGTTGAATTGTAAGCAAAAGATTTTTGAGGTGAGTTATTTTATCATGCACGTAGTTTCTCGGCAAACAAAACACAAATTTAACCCGATTTACATGTGAGTCATAAGTTTTGGACTACAGATTCAAATGTTTGACTAAATAGTGTTCTGTTGTGCAGAAGACAGCAGTTAAGCGTGCTGCAAACTAGCGTATTTAGGACAATTGAATGTTAACTCCATTCAAGGCTCCTGAAGTAAAAGAAATTTTGAATGGATTTTTCAGAAGATGGAAAAGTTATTCTCTGGCAATTTTTTTAATTACTCTTATCGCTTTATGAGGTTGTGAGGCGTCTATGCAAAGCATAGTTAGCACTTTATACAACTTCACTGGCGAACAGATAAACTTTGGCCATAGTCGTATACAGCTTTGTGTTTTTATTGCACAGCTCTCTGTGTAGGGTGTCGCAGTCGAGCCAATATTGAGATTCGCAGAGTCGTGTATGGCCCTCTCCAAAATTAATTCGGACTAATTCATCGCCAAAAAATCCTATTTCTCAAAATTAGTTGCCTATATTACCGTTAAAATTGAGTGATGAACATCCAGAAAAAATATTTGATTTAGATCAACTTTGTTATTGACCCGGATGCATTTTTGAATGTCTTGATCGATTACAATGGTACATACCATTCTCGAAAACATGTCAAACTTTGGTGATATTTCCTTTTTACATAAGCAATCGAGCATTAGTAGCCTAGTCCATCTGTGTGGAGGCGGGTTATTGTATCACAACTAGCAAAAGTCAAAAGGGCCAAACGAAGCGGCGCTCACAAGGCAACCTCCCCCTGATTTTGATATTCTTTACTTAGCGCTAAACTTTCAACTTCCCAGTATTAACGTGTTCAATTCACAATTTAGTGCGCTAAAAACAGTCAATGGATTTCTTAACATAATCTAAGATAAATAGAAGTTTATACTTAAAAGTCCAGTTGATTACTTTTTTTTTTGTCGACTGTGACCATGTTTTAAAACACGATAAGATCTTAATTTATTTACAGAGGATGTAATTTATAGCCTCGTCGTATTTGATTCAAGATTTAGTTAATGTTTTTTTAAACTTATCCCCAAGTTCATCACTGATTATTTTCTTTGCGGTTGACCGGTTAATCTTAGATTTATTGCACAAATGTCACATTTTAGGTGCATGTTTATTAAAACTTGCGGTTTCAAATATACATATTTCATTTTGTATTTAAACTCCGTGAAAATTCTAATCGGGTCTGCCAAAATGGGACCAACGTTTAACTTTTTACTAGTATTGCTTTTGAAACACTTGCGATCGGTGAGTAGGAAAAGACATTTAAAAAAAGGGGAAAAAAAAAAAAAAAAAAAAACAAAAAAAAGGGAGTATTCAAAAAAAATGGAACGAAACCACGAAAAACGGACAACCGGGAAAAAAAAGTCCGGACCCGTTTTTCCTTTCGGAAATTCAGCGTTCCGTTTATATTTTTTTTTCCAAATTTAGATTTTACATTTCTATAAAATATTTATATATATTTATTAAATTTCACTTTACACGTATTTCATCNGAAATTTCGAAGTCTGTGAACTCGATAACTGCGAGAGAAAATAGAGGTTTACTCACCTTGTATTTCTCGAAAAACCATACATTTACAATGACATATAAGTTAAAAATAAACAAATGAAACTCTATCTATTTATAACTGGTCTCTGATTTGAAATATGATATCTCGATCGCTTACAAAACAATTATTCATATCGCCGCGCGTCAAAATATATGCAGCAAAATGTGAAAAATATTGCTAATCAGCTGATAACTCAGAATCAGTACCACCTTATGTTCTACACTTGATCGATTTGTCTTTGTTGGTTTTATTTGGGTTAAATTGCCGTTCAATTCTTTCGGAAAATATTTTTTTGTAAAATGTTTTTTTTTCATTATTTTGAGTTTCATAAAAATCACTTGTGAAAAAATTATTCTTCGTATAGAGACTGCAGAAACAATAAACTTATATCAAAAAAATCCTCAAATACTTTCCTAAAAACTCGCTTCCTCAGAATTTCTATATTATGTTTCGTTTTCACACAATTGATTTTTTAAGAAATTTTGGCGAAAATCTTTAAAAAAAGTAGGAAGAAACATCTTTCGAACGGCTCATCGTATAAAATTTTCAACAATATTTCTGGAAATGAAATTGCAAACTTTATGACGCATTTGAATTGAAGGTCTGTGACGATGTTATTTCAACGCCGTTTTGGCCCCCGAAAATTTTTTTGCCTTTAAATAGTCATAAGGTGTTAGGGGGTTAAATGATTTTTGTTGAAAAAAATTGTTACATTCTCATCCCTACACTAACTAACCATTTATGGAAACCCCCTTTTCGAAGTTTTAATTAAACTCCTTGTAGTCATTCCTTTTTAGAATACATGTTGGAAGTTCCAACTTGGAACCATTAATTTTCTAACGATTTTTACCTTAATCCGGGGATATACGACGGGTTTTACTGATTTTAAAACGTTAGCCCTGAGCTAACCACAAATCGTATCCAGTTCAAACTTCGGATTCTAGCAGATATTTGTAACAAACAAATAATTTGTTTGCAATTTTGAAAGAATGGTGTTAAAAGTTTATGTATGACCGTACCGGCCGGTATACCGGTCCAAAAAGTGATTAGTAAATAATATACTAGGGGTTATTTTTTGACTTCAACTGATCGATAAACTACAATAACATCGAATAAATGGTTAGTGCTCAGCTATTACACCCTTAAGCTACGTCTT
>SCLH01000402.1:311323-326831 GCA_004367855.1 Oikopleura vanhoeffeni | reverse complement strand
AAAAGTGCTCTTTACTCCACCAGGTGGTGTCGGGTGTCGAAAAAAATAATGCCAAAAAATTTCTTGTTAAAATTGACCCCCTACAGTATATTTGTAGGTTTAGATAATGTGTAGTTCTCTTCAAGCCGCAAATTACCGGTAAACCGGTAGAGTCTAAAAATCGACAAAACAAATTTGAGGTTAAATTTTTTTTGGCTTCACGATGAAAAAAAACTGTTTCTTGGTACCTACTACGGTTTTTGCTCCAGAGGGGGCACCTAAAAAAAACGTTACCTTAACGCTGATTTTTTTTCACTGCAATTGGATGCATTTATAATTAATATAAAACAAAAATTTTTGATCCATCAGCGAGATAATTGTCTAAATTAGATCATGAACGGCTTAACTGAATAGGTCCTTAAATAAAAAACCATAGATAATTGACATTTAACACATGAGTCGCTGCAGCGCCTCACGGGCGACTGGGCCATCTTTAACTGCGGTCGTACCCGAGTTAACATAATTTGTGAAAAAATTGTAGAAATTTGAAGTGAATTTCAGTTTTTATACAAATATGAAAAATTGTGGTGAAAATTATGCAATTTTCCATCTTACATAGTCAATTTTAAGGAAATTTGTCAAGTGACAATTTCTGTATATTAGCTGGTGGAATCATCTTTAACATTAACTGTACAAAATCTTTAACTTGCTTTCAAAATCGAAAATTCCCTGAAAAAAGGTGCTTCCCAATTTAAAATAACCCGTTACAATAATTCATTCCCTAATTACCGGTTACTTTCCCGATGTTTTCCTCCCCTTATGGAAGCCTGATAAAAAATTTCGAAAGATTTATTCAGGTAAAAAAAATCGATACTTTTCATGAAAATCTTTTTGCATTATAATCGGTGTGATATTTTAACAAGCAATTTTTCAAAATAAAATCAACTTATAAATGTCTCGATTGCGGAAAACCGGCTATAAATTTGCTTGGAAAAACACCGAAAAGTTCAAGTAAACGTATATTCTCCACATTCCCAAAACCGGTGGGATGAATCCCCAAAGATAAACAAAAATTTTGAACGATGCTTAACGTAAGAAACATTTTTACGTTGATTGAGGCTAAGGGTTAAATATAATTGGCATTTTTACCTAATGTGAAATATTTTATAATTAAATACCAGAATATATACTTAAATGTCCCGAACTTGGGACGAGTCGTCACTAATGATAACACAAGTTTAATCGTTTATTATCGTAAATATAACATTATTTGACCGTTTCATGGACATAATTTAGTTTTTACGATTTCGCTGGAATTCATTTATATATGAGTAACAGAAAGTCTCAAAAAATGGATTCACTATGCTTTGTTATGCTGAAAAAGTAAATATATGGATTAACTACCCTCACCGGACAGATCCGGGATGTTTGAAAGATGCAAACGATGCAATCAATACGAAATCTATAATAATGTAAATTATATAATAATTTAATATAATAATGTAATGAATGTAAATTTATAAATTTAAAACCAAAAAACACCTTAAATATATAACTTAACAAAACTTCATCATTTCTGTAAACTGTAAGTTCTATTTTTCTCAAAGCCGTTCTGTACCTAGAGAATGCGAATAAATCAATAATAATAATAATAATTAGATAAACCAATGTAATCGGCCTCAATTACGGCGACCAGTCAACCATATTCTTGCATTTCGCATCATTCAAATATTCAGGATTTGTCCGAAGAGGGTCGTTAATTCATATCACTAATTGATTTTTTTATTGAAATTTATATGCTGAAAATTGGATAAATTTGAACTTGAATTTTTTTCACTATGATGTTGTTCACGTGAACGTATTCAAAAATGAGACGAACCGCATTTCAAAGAAATACCATAATGAAAAAAAGGCACTGTACTTTTTTTAACTTGCGAAGTGAAAATTGTCCTTTAGCTAATTACGGCCAATTAAAAATGGTAACTATGGATTTTATTTTGAACGCCAAGCTATAGCCGATTTCAAGGGTTTGAAAATAAAATACACCTAGTTACTATTTTTTATTTAATTTTATGACCACTGTTTCAAATCTTAATTTCTTCCTATTTTTATCACGCAATTTTACATCAAAAACACTAGGATGTTTTTCTCTCTTATCTTTTTTTTGCAACCTTCCTTCACCTGAGAAAATTTTTTGGAAAAACTTCGAATTTTATTTTTTTCATTGAATTTTCAGAAATTAAGTATCGGGCACGTGCTCTATGAGAGTGGTAGAGCCTACTCAAACTCGAATCACTTATCGATTAGTGTCTCGGGCATACGGAAGACTCTAAAATATATCTAAATATGGGAAATATGCTTAATATTAGTTTATCAATTAAATATTATATAATCGCTTAATTTGCGACACCAGCACATTTGTCAGTTTTTAGAATATTTCAAACCCACTCGCAAGGCACAACTTATAAAATATTTTATTGTACACCACCTTATGACTGAACACCTAGGCAAAAACAGCGGGGTGATTAGGTCGTGAGACTGCATTTCAATATTTTCGTAACTTCAAATCTTTGGTCAATAAAGTTTTAAAATTATCGAAAAAAAAAATTGGCCGTAATTACCTAAAGGACAATTTTCACTTCGCAAGTAAAAAAGTACGTACTGTATGTACAGATCCCATTCATGAAAAATTATTTCAGACAAAATTTTTTGTTTTTATTTTGAGTTTTTTAAAATAAAAATTGAAATTTTCGAGCCCACTTTGGATAATCTGATTTTCCAAGATCATAATTTTTCTCTGTTTTTAATTGTTATTACGTATAAGACCCACCATTTTCGAATTCGCTCAGCCAAAATAGCCATTTTCGAAGTTTGGCCAGCCAACATATTAATTTTGAAATTTCACTACCAAAAAAGCCATTTTTAAGTTTGGTTTGATTTTCTGGTAGATTGTCCAAAAATAAATAAATTAATTTGAATTAAATCAAGCTAAACAGTAGAAAGATGGTTTGTTGGCAGTAATTTAATTTTAGAAACAAATTTCTCAGTGTGCCAAGTTCTTAGTTAAAGTAATTGAACCATAAACACGGCAAATACAAATACAATAAATTATGGTACATAATTAGGGCATACCCGGGACTAAAACTATATTTTAAACTAAAAAGTTTATGAACGATTGGAAAAAAATAATTAGCGCAAAATTAAGAGAATTTTTTTTTGAAATTAAAAAAAACTTGAAATTATTTTCTAGGGTAAAATGGCATTCAAAAATTTGAATTGTCTATTCCAGTAGCAGCTCCACCTCGCTCAAGATTTTCATGCTGACTTTCTGAAAGCTAGGAAAATTTTGCCTTGATAAAAAGGAAAAATTTTTTAGGCAAGCTGCCCAGGTGCTTGGATTATCAGCTCTTCTGCCTACGCATTTTTTCATCAAAATTGACCAAAATTTTTTTTAACATATTATTTTGGAAAATGAAGATTGACGTTTTTTAACTCGATCGTTTTAATTCCTAGAAAAAAATAACTGCCAAATATCCCTTTATCACCTTTTGGTTAGAATGCGTAGCCACTACTCCTTTTAACGTGTGATTTTAACGTTGTGGCTACGCATTCTAACCAAAAGGTGATAAAGGGATATACCATTAAAGTGCGTTACAAAGCCCAAAAAGTAGTTTTTTAATTCTCAAATTGTGACCACTAGGTCAAAAAAAATTTCATCGTCAGAATCGTTTTTTGAGAAGGTTTCACTCTATAGTACTCCTGGGTATAACCCTATCTATAATCCATGACAATTAGATGGTAAGCAGAATATTTTGAACGAATACTAGTATTTGAATGACCGGCTCAGTTACCAGGTATGGTAATCATTACTTGTAAATATTATTTTTATTTTGTTTACATTGGGTAGTAACAATTATTTCTGAGTAAACAATGATTCAAAAATAATTTGAATTACGGAAGCGTTTTCTACAGTAACGGCGGAGAAATGATACAAACAGAATTTTCCTGCAAGCATGCAAGGTTTTCAAAAGCCATCATACAGCTGAAGGGAACTTAAGGGGGTTGTTCATGCTGATTGTTGTCATTGCTGGGTATTTTTCACTGCTTTTCAACGGTCTATAACTTTTGTTTGAAATGTTTAAACGTGAAAAAAGAAGGCATAAAATTGTTCCGGAGAAACATTGTGGTATAAAGAGAAGAAAAACAATCCATTTTGATGTCGTAACAACTCGAATCAATACAAAACGATTTTTGGAGTACACGTGATTTGCCCAGCAGCTAAAAACTTGCGTAGATGATATTGAAATTAATTTTAACTTTCCCAATAAATTCGAAACTAAGTAGTCGTCAATCAAACGTGAAGGAAACTTTCCGTTTACGTTCAGGCCCTTCGTAAAAATGAAAAAACTGTTTTCGTAATTTGCGATATAACTGGCTAATTAGATTTCAAATTTGTGCTTTTTTAGAAAAGATTCACCGCATAAAGACCTAACATATGTTTGAATATAATTTTTGTCGATTTGAGTTGTTCATTGTTTATCAAAGGTGCCGCGCACACTGACATTTCGTTGCAAAGATACTTATTTTAGTAAACAATCATTAAACATATTTTCTATTCTTGGGACTGATAGTTTTAATTCCTATAGTCGAATACTCGAAAAATATTATCATTACGACAATTTTTTTTGTATTTTTCAACATTCGAATTTCGGATATAGATTCTATAAATATACTTTGACGTCATCATAGCGCATTTTAATTAGTTGCAATCGATTCACAAGACTCAGTTCACTTGAAATCGGTATTATTTTTTTTCATTTTTAGAACAAAGAAACTGCATGATTGCAAGCAAATCAGCATGGACAACCCCCAAATGAAAATAAACAAAGTTAAATAAAGTCAAAAATTTTTTAGTTCAAAAAACGATTTCGGCCAAATAGACGAAAATTCGAAAATTTACAGAAAGATATAAGTTTTTTACTTGTAAAATCACCAAGATGTGCCTAAATTGTGGCTAATATGATTGGATGGACCTACTCATATATTATTCTGAGCAGCACATCCAGCCAGTCATATCCACGCATTGAGCATCATTTAGATAAGACCTCCCGACCGCACACGGGGTGGAGATACATATCATATCAAATCAATATGGCTTTAGAAAGCAAAAAAGGTTTAAAATTGGTTTTAATTTTTTTCTATAATTTTCAAAATTTTGGCCTGATTTTTGTAGAGTTTAGACACTGTCTATAAGACAGTAGAGCTTGCATTTTTGTGACAACATTAATCGCACACTGCCACTTGGAATAAACGGGTCGATTATCAAATTTTCATTCATTTTTGAAATAAAAGCAAAATTGTTTTGATCCCGTTTCTATTTCTCCGTGATCTAATTTGGGATCAATTTAAAACCTGATGTGGCTGTACTTTGAATGTTGTTAACAAAAAGCTTAAGGCAGTTGGAATTTCTATTTTTTCTGCGTAAGGAAGTTGAAGGTAATATTTTTGCATCCGAATCTTATATTCTAGTAATTTTTAATTTTTAGAATAATATGAGAAAGCAAGGTACATATCACGTGATACACGGTCACAGTTTTAACAGGTTACATTTCTGTTGGAAACAATTCACAAGAACTGGCGTCATAGTTTTGTCGCTTTGATTATAGCTCATAAATCAAAAGTAATTTATAAATAAAGTCAACAAATTTGAGGAAAAATCAGATTTGATAAAAAATGTTATTCCCTATAAAAGCAGAATTATAACTTTTCATTTTTTAAGTAAATATGGAAATGAGTACATCTTGGACAATTTTGATGCTTAAAATCACTTATTATAAAAATTAAATTTTTCATGGATACGTAAGTTGAAAATTGAAATTTCACTTCCAAAAAAAATATCTGCCCTACATACCAATAATTTTATTTTATCTTTATGTATGCCAAAACACTTTCCTAAAACTGGCTAATCTCACAGTTTACTTTATGTATAGTTCGAAAATTTTTCAGTAAGTGAAACTAGGCGAAAAATCCTAATAAAATCAACGCCGGATACTGCGAACTAAACATTCGAAAAATTTCATTATTTTTGGGAACGAATCCAAAAATTCTTCTTATAATGTGTTTGAAAGAAAACATTCTACGATCCCGTTTTTTGCCTTTTTTAATCATTTTAGGTATACTTGAGCCACAATTATGGCTCTGTTCTCACAAGTGGTAAAGGAAAGGGGGTCAGAAAAAAATCAGGCTCGAGTAAATGCGAGATCAAGTTTTTAATTGATCCCAAATTAGATCACGGAGAAACAGATACGGGATCAAAACAATTTTTGCTTTTATTTCCAAAATGAATGATTTTTGAATTTTTGAAGTTCAGAGAGAGACCAGTTGTTATTTATTTTAATCCTACTAAGAAATGTCCAATAAAAGTGCTGTTAAAATTATCTTTTTACGTTTTACGTATTACAAATTAGCGATTGAAACTTCAAAAATATAAAACACCAGTCTCTAAAAGTAAAAACAAATGATAAGAAAATTGAGTGCAGCTGGAAACGTACTTATTTGCAAAACATAAGTAGATATGTTCACAGATTTTCGTCAATTTAAATTAAATGAAAAAATAAGCCTTGAAAGGGGAGAGTGTGGCCAAAGATTTATTTTTGATTCTTCATGATTTTTTGGACTGAGCCATGCTTAGTTAGCATTTATTAAAATTAATTATATCAAAAAAGTAGCTCCGTCGACGCAGGGTTTTTCAAAGGTTACACCTATTTTAGAAAGTTACTTGTATTTTTCATCAAAACGAATTGCAAATGAATAATTAACTTAGTTACATACCCTTTTTGCAGTAAAGTACCAAAAACGATGAGTTGAGTTCAAAATAAGCTCTAAACTCATCGATTTTGGAACTAAACCCTTGGAAGCTCCAAGCTGATAAATCGGCTCAAAAATTTTTCCACCTTATAAAATTGAACGATAAAAATACTCTACAAACTTTTGATGGAAATTCAAGACAAAGTTTGCCGATGTGAATTTAAAAATATCAATTAAATTTTTCTATCACCAACCGTTCAAAAGTTATTATATCTTATTTTTTTTTGCCGATTTCTAAAAACTGACGAACAATACGAAAAATGTGAGGAAGTCAGTTTTTAGGAAAGCCTTTCAGTTAGTTATAAACACCAAAAAGTTTCTCTGCGATGCGTAAATCTTAATTTTTTTTGTGTGAATTACCGAAATCTCATATTTTGACAAATAAATCGATTTTATCGAAAATTCTCTGAAATTACAGCGAAGTAAGTAAATACGATGTACAAAGTTTGTACTACAAATGAATATTTTCCGAGTGAATCAGGTTTCCTACTATGTTCTTGACCGATAACCTCAAGAAATATGACTAAAACATAATTTTATTATATTTTTAAAGAAAATAAATAATTTTTCGTATACCTTATATTTTCGATTTTTTGACTTAAAATTTAGATTATTTAAAAATAACTTTTTAATTAGAGAATATTTAAATTTTTTCGTGAAAATTCAAGTGCAATCAAATAAATATTAATATCTTTTAATTATTTTTAATTATTAACAAATTTCGGACTTTCTGCTTGTCAAACAATGAAACTAGAGACTGATCGGATATGTAGTTATCAAAGCATAAGTGTTTAAAGTCGAGCCTAAAAATCGGCTTTGGAGCCTCCAGCGAAGTTCTTAGTTTAGAGCTTCCAAGGGTTAAGTGCGAAAACGATACGTACTTGTTGTTTCTTGGATTATTGGTGGCACTTAAATATGAACTAAAGGAGTGCCGCGGCATACGGTCGATAGCCAAACGTCGAATTCATCTTGAGATTCTCCGACTTGTTCTCAAAATATTGTAAAAAATTGTTCTGCAGATTAAAAATCATTTGCCAGGATGTCAGAACAGACAGATACAGTATTTATAATTTTAGTTTAAAATGTTTTACAGGATTAGTTTTCTAGTTTTTGAAAAAAATAATTTTTGAATGTTGACAGACTTCAAAAATATAACTCTAGAGTTTAAATTTTGCGTGGGCGGGAAAAAGTTATTTTTTTTAAACCACAAAAACTCTAGAAACAGCCTTATTGTTGAGTATGATAACGTTTTCGTTCCAACCATTTTATTAATAAAAAACATCTCGCACAGAATTATGCTCAAAAACTTGAACAGAAATATACAATTATAATTTTCTAAAACTTTAAGGGGGTGGCATCGACTCGGCAGACTGGACTCAATTAAACTTACGAAAATAATAAGTTAGCCCAAAACCTCCGCATAGTTTGAAAGGGGGATATTATAATCAATATCATACAATTAATTTTATATAATTATATTAATTTTATATTATATTTATTAATTATACTCATGTATACTGGTGCGATCACTTTTGTGATTTATATATCAATACATTATATCAGGTGGGTGGACTAAATGGCAACATGAACCAATTGGTGCAACCAGTGAAACCATGGGCAAACTTTTGTTTCGCAGATTTGATTTCAGTACTTGTCGCTTAGAAAACCAAATGGCAACACTCTGAAATTTTTGCGGTACTTTCTATAGGCATTTTTTCGATTTGCCCATATTTTGATATTATTAATATAATTTATATATCATATTCTGTCACATTAGATGTCCTCATGTGAAAAAAGGCTTATTGTTACCCACAACACAGCCTGGACAGGATAAAAATGCTCTTGTCTATTTTACCAGTTACATAAATTTCGATCGGCATCTCCAAGTTTTAATAATGTTCAGCGAGCCGCTGCCCAATGCAGGAAGGATATGTAGTTTTAATATATGTCTGTCTCATTGTGTATCTATACCGTCCGTATTTAAATAAGCTCGATTTAAAAATTCAATTAGACCTTGGAAGAGTCCGATATCAAGATGAAATCGGGTGAGCTTCAAAGCCGTTTTCGTCCACGAATTTTGAGGCGCTTTATAGATGCGATAATCTACAATTTCCGAATTTATTCTCTATTAAACCCAAGCCGTAAATGTCCCAAAATAAAATTTTATCTAAAATAAGGAAAAGACGCAAAAAGACTAATTATGGTTACCATGAAAAACAAAAATTTCAGTATTAATTATTTTTTATACCTAATGACTAATGCATAATTGGTTCTGGTCTAAATGTGATTTCACCATAATGTGTAATTTATAAATCAAAACACAAAAACGCTAAATTCAGAAATACAATCAATATAAAAAATATTTCGGGTCTAGTGAACCAAATGGCAACCTTTTTCGTGTGAGACAACGAGCAACATGAACCAATGGCACACTTTTCGAAAAGCTCGTGCTGTTCCCAGGTTCTCACCCACGTTATATAATAAAACATATACATCTATAAAAAATATAAATAATTATAATTATCATATTTATATCAGTATTAAAATTTATTAAATTAATTAATTAAATTTCAAGTAGAAAAGTTACAGCTAACTAAGTCTACTTAATAAAAACTAAGCAATTATTTGTTATTGTCAGAAAACGGGAATTTGCAAAATCCTCTTGCTTTGAGTCAAAAATCCCTTAAATCATGGATCGCACGAAGTAAAAAACATTATTTAAATCTGATATGGGTGGCTTTCTACGTATCTTGCGGCCTAGAGCTATTTCTTCAATGTGATGGAGAGATGTCAATGCGATTCTCTCGAGTGGATAACGTCGAAACACCTGCAGGTGAAAAATACTTTGCATTGCTGGTTCCAAAATCTTGATAACACCCCAAAAATGTAATAACTGGATTTGTTGAAATTAATATTTTTCTGTTTTTAACCGTCAAGAACAGAAGGTTATAATTAAATCGAATTTTGTAAAAGTTAAAAAGTTTATAGTGTAAAGAATAGTTAAATCGATTTTTAGACATCACTCAATGCCTCAAATGCATATCATGGTCAAAATGGTAAATCAATACCGAAAACAGCGTTATGATTTAACTTCTAAGATGTTTGAAAAAATAAACACATTCAGTCACTGGGTTGCTGAATATATATTGCTCCCAAAAAGAATGTAACTGTTAAAAAACTTTCATTTTGTACATATAAGGCGGCTGGGAAATTTCTTGAGTTTAAATCCGTGAAAGAGCAAGTGGACAAATTATAGCAAGAACGAAGCATTGTTTTCGAATTTATCCCGTGAAAATGTAAGAATAAAAGTGCGGTAAGACAACTGTAGTGCCTTGGCAAATAATTGTAAATGAACAGTAATTAAAGAATAGGGTGGGCAGCGGGCTTCAGCGTTAAAATGCGGGTTTTGAAACTCGCTTTCGACAATAATGCAGAGAAATTTTTATCAACAGTTCCAGTTATCTGTGGGTCTCGTGCGCACCCATGACAATGATTATAAATTTCTTGAAGCCCGTATTGTTGTCCTGAAAGATAATTAAGCTTTGAATCCCGCCTGTTATGGTGCTCGAATATAAAATAGGGCGTAGTTCGGAACTCCCTCGAGTGTTTAAGTAAAGTAAGTTATTTTAGAACTCACTTTCTGATATAATTATGACTTATATTTTTCATTTAAGTTAGGCTTTCAAAAAATTGCATTTTAATGCTTTATTCATACCAAAATCGGTAAGTCCCAACCCTGAATCCCATAATCCCTTGCCTGCATGCTGGTTTTCGTGAAAAGATTTCGCCCCTTAAAATCATAATTTATTTTGCAACAGACAATTATTTACTACAAATTTCTTATTATCTATAATCACTGGCCAAATGATATCGATGATTTTTGGCGGCGTAAAAAGGTTATTGTTAAATGACTCAAAACTGCAAAAGTCTGCTTTTGTACAAATTATAAATAAAAATGGAGGAAAATACTAAGCGAATATTGATAAGCAAAAAAAATATAATATTTATTACTAGGAGCGTAAAAAAAAAAAAGCAGTCTATTTGCTATACGCGCTGTAATCTCGCAATTTCCGATCGGCGATATGATGATTAGGCAAAATGACGTAATTCTTTAAAATTGGCATTTACAATTTGTTAAGCCATTAAGACTGATGCCGGAATTTTTTAATTTGCATAAATTCGCCGTGACGAGACTATTAGTAAGTGCGCAAGTTTCGTCGGGCATTATGGTATTTAAGCAAAAAGACTAATTCGCGAAAATGCTCAATTTTTAAGCCCATTATCTAAAAAAGTTGAAAAAAAACTTATCAGCGTTGGAACGCAGATTGAGCGAACATCATAGCAAGAATGCGTGTTTGAGGTCATTTTGGCCAATGAGAAAGGTCTCTTAATTTTTATTGTGGGGGGGACAAAAAGACTGTTCCGTTATCAAATACACATAATCAGAAAGCTCAATTTTCAGGACACTCTACACCGAGTTCACATATTGCCTGTACATTAATTTATTAAAATATGTATATAAATTTCAAATTTCTAAGGGAAAATGAATTTTTAAGTACTTTGAAACAAAAAAATTCAGCAACCACATATGAATTTGTGTAGAATTCAAAGAATCGAAAAAACATAAATAGACTCAAGCAAAACCAATTTCTCAGAAAAAAGGTGCCCTGAAATGACATATCCCATCCCATGCTACTTTTTTTCGATTCTTTTTGCATTCAGGGGTTAAGGATGTACAGTTTGCCATATTATTATACGGACCATGAATCTGTTTGGGATTAACGAATACACAACTTCATAGGAGGATTAACCGTTTTTGGTAAGTTATCAAATCATAAAGTTGAAAAGGTTGAACTGGAAGAAAATAATAAAATTATCATTGCCATTCAATTTGCGTTATAAATTGAAAGAATTTTGAAGTTCAAGTAAATGACAACATTCGGAAGTAAAATTTGTAAAAACTGCAGTTTAATAGAAAAAAATGGAACTTGGTAAATTAAAAAATTGACCTAACTGCCTTACAAATATTGGAAATGAAAGAATCCAACCACTCATTAAACCAAATTAAACTGCTATTTCGATTCCGAAGCAATAGATGTTCGGGTCTATTTATCGAGAATAAAACAACAAATACATTCCGGTAATAACGGCGCTTTAAGTCAATTGTTTACTTTACCAGTTCATTTAACCTTGAGGTTATTTTATCGACTAAAACACCAAGTATACAAAAATATGAAATAAATTCATCAAATTTAAAATATATAAAAAGATGTAAAGAAACGATATTATTTATTGTTTCTTATATAATTTTTAAACAAAATTATATCGTCCCAGGAACCTCCCATTGGAACGCCACAACAATAGTTAGAGCAAACGGTAAAATTCAAACTGATCGGTTAAATTGTTCTGAAAATTTTCAACAGCTGGGTGTTATTTGTGAATTAGGTATTTGGGAATTGTCTGATGACAAATCACCGAATCTATTTTGGACGACTAATAGTACCTTCTTTTAATCCGTTTTTCCACCTTGTAATCATCTTAACTTTATTTGTTTGTTGAATTTGCATTTATTTAACTTTACGACAAAAGGAGTTGAGAAAACAGAAAAGATAATAACAGAAATTAAAATTTGATATTCAATAGGTAGAACAGCCTGTATCATTTAGCTGCAAAAAAGAATAAATGCAAATAAGTAATCCACGGGATGAAGATTACTAATTGGTAAAATATTTGATATGGAGGAATTCTGTGACCTGTCGACCTAAGTTAGAATGGAAAAATTTTTTTGCGATTTTTATTTTGCATCTCAGTATGACTAATACCATCCAACGCAAAATTAACATTTTCGAATCAAGAAATAATGTGAGAAAAATAATTTATTTTTGAGAAATTTGTTTAAATATCAATCCCTATCAAATCACAATAACCTAAATAATCCGTCTGAGCTGGGAAAGATCGACATTATGTATCACCGCGTGATAAGTGAGCAATAAATGGCTTGTTTATTTTGAAAAACATCGGATGCGTACTATAGCAGACGGCGTTAATCAGTACAGTGAAAATATCCAAGTATGGTACCAACGTCCTTCGCGCTCCGTGAGAGTACAGCAACGGTACTCGTTACTTTCGCTCAGAAAATAATTTTGAGGGCGGTTTGGCGGAGAGAAAGAGGTATGCGGCTTTTGAATAAGAGTAGGGCAGAAAATAATAGAGATAATTACTCAATCGAAACTAATTAGCAAAATATATTTAGTATAGTAAATGTAATTAGCAAAATAAGTATTTTTACAGAATTCAAAATAAAAATACAAAGATGAAGAGAAATGCCGAACAGAATCCGACGGAAGATTAGTCGATGGGACTCGAAGAATAAAAGTGAACTTGTATTTTGTCAAATTCATTTGAAAGCGTAGAGCTTGAGAAACTGCTACAAGAAAATTTCTGTAAACTTCAAAATAGATTCTCGATTTTGCTTTGGCGGTGGACGGTTTCGGTACTTATGCTTCAATTTGAGAGCAAGCACTGTAGATCATCGATTAAAATTATTCTTGATGATACAGCGATGTTGTTCATTATCGCTCGATCAATTATAAGAATTCGCATTGTTTGAATGCTAACTCCGAGTGGTACATGCCTAAAGGCTGTTGAAAGGCGGTTCTTTCTAAAATGCTAAATATTACGTTTTTTTCTTTCGATCTCGTGCATTCGCTGTTCAAATAATGTAACGAATATTCGATCTCAATCGAATTGGTACCGACATAGACAGAATGTGAAATTCGGATTTGCTGACATCACAATTGTCAACCATCCTGATCAATTGGATACATTTAGAAAAAATTTTTTGCCAGTACTGAACTTCACCGTATTTTTGCGGATCTTGAATTAGAAATTTCTTTACAAAACGCCAATTAATCATGGCCTCCAATATTCTCTTCTGTATTTCTGGGGTATAGTGAAAAGGAGGAACGTTCAGGAGGTGAAAGTTGGCGATTGTCACCGGCTGGCGCATAATACATCTCCTAAATGGGAGTTGAACTCCGCACCAATAATGTCTCATCCGCAAATGCGTGATTTTTAAGGTTCCATTTTTTTTTGTGCTTTGAAATAATAATTTTTATATGCTTTATCACCTTTTGGTTGAAGCTACACAATCTTAACGTGTATAACGTGTGGCTACGCATTCTAACCAAAATGAAAAGGGATGATACAAAAATGGTCAAGAACCTCTAGAGAAACAGTAAAAATTTCGAATTCTAGCTTAAGAAATATCACAATTAAAGTTTTTGGTACAAATCCCTATGAACAAAAGTGTAACGAAAACGATCTCCCAAGGATTTCCCGAAATGAGCCTAATTAAGCAAGCGGAAATACCCGAGAAATCATGCTTGCTCCGCACAAAACCCCCCCTCGCCCCTGTGCTCAGATTAATTCGAGCGGAAAAGTACAAGGAGTACCAGCCCGCTCCGGAGATTCGGTCAAGAAATCGATTGAGAAACACAAATTAATTTCCGATTGCAACATATACAATTTCTTTATATAGACAGGAATCGGCTTTATTTTGGGCATTACGGTACAAATAAGATGTTAATATTCTTAATTTATATAAGATCGTGCGTCAAAACTTATGATCGTGCATACTACACAGCTTGTGACACAACAAGTCAAAAAGGTTGCAGAAAGCTCCAGAAAATGTGCCAGAAGAATCATTTAAATTTGAAAACAATTACTATAAACTATGAAATGTCGCGTAAAAGGTTAAACGTGCATAATCACAATTATCATAATTCGAAACTCTCGAATTGGTTTTTGAGAGGCGAAATAAGCAATTCAGTTCAAGTCACATCGCCGATATGGAGACCAGACACAATGCTATAAGAAAATGAATGGATACGAAGAATAAAACCAAACTCAGTGAAGCAGGGTAAGAAGAAATTTACAATTTCACAGAAAAGTCAACACAATCGACAAATGAAACTCAAAATATACAGAAAATTAAAAATTCTATGCATATGACAAAAAATGCATCACAAGGGGAATGAGTTGGAAAAGATTCATAATTTAATATTTTTCAATTTTATAAAGATTTATAATAGTTTCAATGAGTTAATGAAAAATGGTTAACACAAGTACTTAGTTAAACACCAATAAAAAAAGTGAAAAATTAGATTTGAGAAATTAATCTTGAAAGAATTATTCATGAACTTAATAAGAATATAAATTAGCACTAAGAGGGGAATGATTTGATATGGCAAGAATTTTTAGCTGAATAATCATGGAACTTGTGTAGGGCTTTTTTTGTAATATTGGAAACTCGGCGGATTAAGCGTTCCTTCCGTTTTAAAAATTTATATTAGACATCGACAAGATGTTGTAACTTTTATAAAAATCTGGACTCACATAGTCAGCGCCTGATGTTCAGCTATGAAACTTGAAAAGGTGTACTGTTCAAAATTAAGTAAAATAATCCATTATAACTAATTTTTCTGTGGAGTAGATTCTAAATAATTATCGCGTTATTTCCTATCAGTGTAAGGAGAATCCGCTTGATAGGAATAACTAATGAAATTCCACCTCCGGAAAAATTGTACTACGAAACTGGTTACGTAATACAAAAATTCAATTTATGTGTTGAATTGTAAAGGATGCAGTCGAAATTGTTACT
>SCLH01000402.1:238005-300555 GCA_004367855.1 Oikopleura vanhoeffeni | reverse complement strand
ACTATTAAATAATTGTATTCTATTTGCATAGCCTAGAACCCGCATTAACATCCTTAAATAGTTGGTCTCCGGACCAACTGTAACAATTGGTACCAGAACCTGTGGCTAGCAAAATAAATATTTTTATTTAATTTTTTTTTATGAGAAAAAATAGAAAAAACATGAAATAAAAAGTCCCACGCGGAAATTTTTCGATATTGCCGATTAATTGAAAATCCCGCTAAGGTTTTACTTGCAATTTGAAAAATCAAACCAAAAAATCCCACGCGGTAAGGCATATTAAAAAGCCATCAAATTAAAAAAAAGTTAAAATTTTAATTTTTGGCCAAAAATAATTTTGGTTTTAATTTCCTTGTTGAAGAGGTGATGCTAGCCTCGCTTAGGAAACGCAAAAATTAATAGTTAAACAATTACAACAAATTCCGACTTTTCAATCTGGAAATATCAATCAAAAAATATTTCAAATTTGAAACAGAAATTGTTTCTTATTGGCTAAAAACATGACAAATTTTATTGATATAATTTATGAGACAATAAATTTTTATCATGATATTCGAATTGAAAATCTATGAAAATCGAGTGAATTTTTTTTGAAATACTCTTCAAAATTAAATAAAATCGCTAGTAATTTTGTAATAGCGAAAGCCACTTTGGTACCGTCAAAATTTGATATTTTAGAAAAAAATGAATTAAAAAACAGTTATTTTAGAAAAATAACTGAAGATTTCATTTTAGTTAAAAATGCTAAAATTGGTGAAATAAAAGAATTGACCAACTTTGTGACCCCGTTTAAAAACGGCAATATTTTCATGCCAAAAAATTGGGAGTCCTTTTTCTCAAAAGTAGAAAAGGATAACGCCGAAAAATTGAGTGTGAAAAATTCAAAAATCACCGAAGAATTATTTTTTATTTATTTTTATCAAATAAAACGAAAACATGGTTCGAAAAATGGGTTTTTCTCACAGCGACCCTTAAATTTAAAAAATGTTCGATTTGACAAAATGATGCCTCGAACTTCTAGACTCTTACCTCTGAATCTGGGAGGGAAAGGCTATAGATTCAATATGACTCTAGAGTCAAGAATCTCTCGATTTAAAATAAACCGCTAAATCCCATTTTAGTAGTTCCAGCCAGGGATCGGATTTTTCCAAAATTTCACCAGGTCGGGTCGGGTCGGGTCGCTTTTTTTTTTGAAATTTTCCGGGTCGGGTCGGGTCGGACGCCGACCCGAGTACGTTTTCGTCAGGTCGGAAATTTTTTTCGACCCAGGTCGGGTCGGGTCGAAGGTCNTCTTTCCTGATTGGAAAAGCCATCCTTCATTTTTGAATTTTTTAAGGATGCAAGATTGTTGTTTGAATATGTTAGAGAGGTAATATTTTATCGAACGATTTGTACTTTTGCCACAATTGGCCATTGAAAAACCCCGATTTTAATCTTTTTAGCGACGACCCCTCAAGCGGTGGTTGAAGCAAATTAAGCTGTTTTAAATCGGCTTTCCTGAAGAAACTAAGAGTGAAAGAAAATTCATTTTACCATGTATCGAGTGAAAAAGTTTCAATGTATCATTAATTAAAAACAAAACTCAAATTTCGCCGCAAGAATAGGCCTTACAGTCTCTAGAAAAGTGCCTGATTAAAACTTTAATAAATGGTGTTAGCCTTCGTCCATGAACAATTTTTCAAATTTCCCATTTTCGCTCTGCGATCCTTGTTTGAAAAAAACTTGGAGACACGTGTTAAACCGCGGTTAACCAGATGGTTAATGAGATTGGTACTAGAATGTCAAATGAATCGCGAAATCAAAGAAAGATCTTTCTAAATTAAAATTCTAATCTATTTTTCCGAAATTTTCTCTCTCGATCAGTTTGGCCGTACGAAGCCTCGCAAATGTGATTGCTTGAATATCCTTTTCCCAACTTAAGGAGGTACTGGTCGCTGGAATTGAATTTTCTCGATGAAAAATTAGCCATACAGGACTTTAGAGAAAATAGTCAGATTAGCCATCTTGTAGAACTATCCTTTATCTTCTAAAAAACAAATCTCAATTTGTTTTGTATGCATACACTCCTTCACACATAAGCGACACAAGAGGACCTAAGCCAAAATGGTAAAACTATCTCCTCTTAGGTTTTATGTTGGAATTGGCTGAAATTTTGACATAAGTTGTAAAAGTGGTGTCAAACTTAATGTCGGTCAAATTTTCGAATTTCGAATAAAACCAGCGCCCAGTACCCCCTTAACCTAAGTCGATCTTAAAAATGATTGTTATCTCTATAGCGTGTGTTCGAATCCCACTTATGTTGTCTACGTGATTGTCTTGAGTATGAGTACATGCAAGGGTTGTTCATATTAGGACCGCCAAAGTTGATCGGTGTGTAATCACTCAAGTGATTGTTAGAGAATCACTAAGACAACATTAGTGGGATTCGAACACACGCTATAGAGATAACAATCATTTTTAAGATCGACTTAGGTTAAGGGGGTACTGGTCGCTGGTTTTATAAGGCCTTTTCGGCTTTCAAAATGCTCCACAAT
This sequence comes from Oikopleura vanhoeffeni, assembly GCA_004367855.1. Taxonomy (NCBI): domain Eukaryota; kingdom Metazoa; phylum Chordata; class Appendicularia; order Copelata; family Oikopleuridae; genus Oikopleura; species Oikopleura vanhoeffeni. The sequence continues at coordinate 298,021 of SCLH01000402.1, read as the reverse complement.
GCTTCACAAAGTGTACTACCGACCAAATTATCAAAAAAAATTTTCGAAATTTTTGCGTTTTTTTCGATTTTTTTCTAAGTATTTTTTTCATAATAAAGTTCAAAAATGAAGTTTGGTTAAATTTAACCACTAAAACTTCAAAATTTGACTTTGACGTTAGCCAACTTTCTGATAAGTGTTTTCGTGGCTTTCTCTTGAGCCTACTTTCAAAAAAATCGAAGCACTTCTTTTCAAAATTTTTCTCTTGGGTCAAATCATATTTCGAGTTTTAGGTTGAAATCCGAAAAAATGACCAAATTTATTGTTTTTGTTTGTATGAGCTAGCTTAGAAAAAAAAATAATGCATTTTAAAAATTTTCCTAGGAGATAGTTTTTCCGACGGATAATTGCCTAAAAACGGTGGTTTTCTACAAATTATAAAAAAAATAGAGCGAAATTCGAAAATTTGACCGACATTAAGTTTGACACCACTTTTACAANCTATATGATTCAAATAGATTGTCCCAGTGAAAAAAGGCCGTTATTGTTTCACCCCACAACACACCTGGAAAGAATTAAAAAAATGCTCTTGTCTGGGATTTTACCACGTGCATAAATTCGAGCTCCCAATTTGCTAATTAATTTTCGCACCCTGCGCCAATGACGAGATTTGTATTTTATATGATTGTCCGCCAATCACCGTGCCGTATTTAAAATAAGCTCGATTTTTAAATTCAATTAACCTTTGGAAGCTCCGAATCGAATAAATCGGTGGAGGCTTCAAAACCGATTTTTCGGTCCGAATTTGAGCGCTTATATTGCGATAATTACACATCCGAATTATCTCCTATTAAACTCAAGCCGAAGGCCCAAACTGAAAATTTTTATCTAAAAAGTAAGGAAAATGAGCGCCAAAAAAGACGTTTTAAGTTATGGTTACCATGAAAACCAGAAAATTTTCAGATAATATTTTTAACCTTAACTGACTAATGCAAACCTTGGCTTTCTGGTCTAGAATTTGTGAAATTTCACCATATAATTGTAAAGTGCTAATGACATGATAAATATCATAACTTGTCTAATACATTATATTAACTCATGAGTAAACAATTCTGTAGTCAATTCGCGCCCTTTTCAAACGTTTCTAGATTATAACTTCGAAACGAAACAAAACTTTCGTTCGAAATATTTAGAAACCAAATTTCGCGAAACGGTTGAACACCGATAGCGAAATTAGAAGTAAAAAACAGCGACAAAAGAGATAATTAGGAAAAAGTATAGAAAAATAAAAAAATTTTCTAAACTTTCAACACGACGTTAGGAATTAAAAAATGACAACCTACGCAGATGTCACGTGTGGGGTCGCTGTTGGAGTCTCTGGGGCGAGCTGTGGAAATCGGGCATTAGCCAAAAAACAGCCGGCGGAAACAGTCGTCGAAAAAATTAATAAACTAACAATTAATAAAAAGACATTCGAGAGCAGCTCAAATAGAGATAAAGTCACTTCCCTCATGAGTTATATGGAGAAAGATGACGAAAATCCTGTTCAGAATAGGTAAACAAATTAAAATAAAAATATCAATTTTTTTCTTTCACCAGATTACCAATTACAAGAAAATAAGATAAATATCTGGCAAAAATACAAAAGAAGCCAAATAATAAATAATCTTATGAAAAAATCTTGAAAATAATTGACAGTCGGGGGGAAAAATAAAAGTTTCAAAATATTTCTAATGAGTTAAAAGAACTAGAATTTTCAAACAAAAAACAATTTTTGTGTAATAAAAATATCATTGGAAAAGGGTCCCCAGTAGTCGAGTGGTTATGATTAAAATAAAAACAAAACTCAGGGGTAGTGAAGTCGAGTCTCGTAAGCTCACTGCCAATAACCTAAAAATTTCGAGAAAAAAATCTAAAACTCTTCGAAACACAAAACGACAAAATCCATCATGGAGACCCAATTTTTTCCATTTAAAAATAAGTAAAAACTTTTTACTAAAAACCTTACATAGGTGAAAAGTTCTGCAGAAAATAACACAAAGTTTATGTTTTTTTTTATCTTTCAAATAATTTTTTGGGATCGCAAAGAAAAAAAAGATAAAAAGGAGTAAAGTTCAAAAATTTTTTCTTTTACAGAATAACCTTAATAAATAAGTCCGATAAATGCAAAATATTCGTTTCTAATTCATGAAAAAAACCTGAAAAATCATAATGTCTCATGAGAAAATGCTTAATAGATTATAAATTCAAGAATAATCAAAAAATCTCATGAGAGGGATGCAAATAGAATAAAAATAACAATAAAATTCATTTGCAACGAAAATTGCTAATTATGATTACAAATAATACAGTACAATGAATTAATTAGCGAACATTATAATTAAAATAATGCAATAAACGGACTAATAAAAACAATTTTTTGAACCACAAATAACATAAAAATTATTTTCAAAGCCATAGAAAGGTGGAAAGTTCTGCAGAAATTTACAAAAAAATGCTAAAAATAAATAAAACCTAAGAAGGTAAAATTGGTTTTTTTTCTAAAAAACAAAAAAATTGTATGAAGTGTATTTTGGAGATAAAGAAATCACTACAATACAAAACCTGAATAAAAAATTTTTGTTTTTTTATTTTTTTCTTTTCTTATGAGCACAAAAAGAAATCGAAAATAAATGAATCTCATGAGAAAAAATAAACCTAATCATTTATTCAGAAATCCAGCTCAAACGGTACTAGAATTCGAACATCTGAAATTAAGAGCAAAAATCACCACCACGCTTTTGGGGACAGATGATCCAGAAGAATTAGCAAATACGAATTTAGTACCGATAAAAACAGGATTTGGAAATAATCAAGAAACATGTAACATAATGTTGCTAGTTACAGGAAAGGAGCCTCAAGGTGTAGGCAAACTTTTCCTAAGAGAAGAAATGGAAGCAAAAAAGGGTGAAATTAGTCAACAGTCGGACAAAATGACTCTTATGACTACAATTCTTATGAGTTCATACCCCTTGGTAATAAAACTCCAGTCATATGAAACTGGTCTCACCATGAAATTCCACGCATTGGCACATCCAAACACAAAATCAGTGGATATAATACATCTGGTATCAATACTCGTGAAAAATCTGGACGAGTACTTCCCAGAAGCCGAAACAATAGTAATTGGAAATTCCGAAATGAAAAACCATAAATCTAAGGTAAGAAAACACCGAAACTAATAAAATTATCTCATGAGAAAAGATGTTCTCTAGAAAATATAATAACAGAAAAATTCTTGATACGAATCACGAAACAAAGTTAATAATATAATTAAAGTAAATTATAACGCTATCAAGGGTCCCCAGTAGCTCAGTGGTTCAATCCAGATCCCACACATCGGGGGTAGTGAGGTCGAACCCCATAAGCCCCAACGAGGAATTGCTTAGAGGTTTAACTCACTACCGAGGAAATAATATATGATTAAAAATTTCATAAAAATCAAAAGCCCAAGCATGGGGGCCCTATTTTGTCTCAAATTGAGAATTATAAAATAAGCGAAAATTGAGAAACAAATGTAAAGTTAAAACTACAACTGTTAAACATTTCATTTTAGCCTTTCGGATATGTCGACTCAATAATGGAATCAGAATACTGTGAAAATGCGGAAAAAAAATGGAAAGTCATCAAAGGACTACTGAAATATGAAAACTTCTTTGAAAAAACTCATCTGACAGCGCCAATGAAATGGCCTGAAAAAATTTCCGAAATACTTATGAGTGAAAAAGGCATTTTTGCCATCAACCTGGTAGTGATAAAAAAATCAATAATGGTCCGACAGACTATGTTAAACAATGGCATAGGACTGAAAACAAGAAATAGTTTTAGAGGACTGACCAATGAACAGTGGAAAGAGCAAACCATGCCAGAAAAACTAGAAGAAAATGGTCTACCAGCTCTGATACCTATAAATTGGGATAAAATTTCATCAAAAGACAGTACATTGATACTCATGAGAGAATGCATGAAAATGGCACAACCACTTTTGGAAATACATCACCCTAAAAATACAAACGAGACGAACATAATAATGGTTTTGGCCATGCTAAACATAGAGCCGATAGCGCGCAGGGGAATCTTAGAAGCGGCAATTATGTTCTCAAAAATGGTAGAAAGTAAAACTGAATCGAAAAAGGAACAAGTTGATTTACTCACAGAAATTTTAAAATTTGCCACTCAAATCGTTTTAACAAAACTAACAGAACTAATGGTAACAAAATATAGATCACATGAAACCTTCGTAGATCAACTGTCAGTGGTAGAAATTGGAGATATCACAGAACTATCTATTCAAATCCAAAAACGAATAGATAACAACAATCCGGACATCAACAAATCACTCATGAGTAAAATAATGAAAGACAAACTTGTCAGAATGTTCGGACCAGAAGCTCGAACCGTTATTTTTGATCTATTTGGTTCACCAACGCAATTAAAAAATAAAGATATGGAGCTAAAGGCAACTCTGAAAGAAGGAATAATTAGAAACTTGAATTCGGTGGTCACAAATCAGATGAAATCGTTAGTAGAATTTCCATTTTTGGCAGCATCTTCAAAATTCGTTAATTATTGCTCAATAATCCACAAAGAACGTTTCAAAGAGATGGGTTATGAAAAAATTCTAGTAGTCCAACAAACTGCGATAGAAAAAGAACAAAAAATTATAAATTCTCTAATGAGTCAAAGACAACCGGAATGTGATAAGATAAAAGATGCCTTCGAAAAATTGGCAGTCACAAATGTAACAGGAAAGGAAACTATTCCAAATCTAGAAAAATTTGTCACAGAAATCAACTTCAATCTGATTCACTTCATCAACAGAGTAAAATGTTTGGATTACACCATGTCGGACAAAATAGAATCGGTAGACACGGCATTAGTTACAATAGGACTCGATCTAACTTCGGAGCACGAAATTGCCAAATGTATGGTTAATAACGAAGGTCAAGTTTTGCTATTTGGATCAGAAAATGTGGCCAACATAATGAACCTAGATCCGGAAAAAGAAATGTCATTAACACCGCTATTAAAAGTTCTTTCTAAAATTTCCAGGGATCCAGACACCACCATGAGAAGTCAAATAAAAAATCACCTAGCGGTTTCATCTCATGAGTCAAAAATGTCAGTTGTGTCAGCATCAAAAACCAAGGAAATGGTTAATACAATGATGGATAAAATTTCACTGTGTAGCTTTCAAGTTAAAAACTTTGGATTATGCCTAAACAAAACCGGAACTAAAGGTGCAATGTTTTGCGAATTTCACCAAAAATTAAAAAGGGAAATCCCAAAGGGCAAAATGCCAGCCAGCAATTACTTCATAACTTGGAATGGGACAAACATAAAAATGCGAACCACCTCCAAGCCATCAATTAAAAAACAAAATCTTGAAGAAGGACCAAAAAGTTGGCCAGATGCTGCAAACAAAGTTGAAAAACTATTCCAAGAAGATAAAGTTTTTTTAACAAAATTGTGGAAACTAGTAGAGGAAAAATGGCTAGAATTAATTGAAACGAAGACAACAAAAATGGCGCTCAAATATCTCAAGAGTAAAATGGTAAATGATAGACAACTATCAGATGAATCATGGTTACAATTAATACACAAAATCAACGCCAAATTGAAATTACGATATTGGGGATCAAATTACGGAGAGAAATCCTTGGCTCCATACAAATTTTTGGAACAATTCATCACTTCTAAAGAGTTAGAAATCAAAAATCAGGGATTCGGGGTCTTTGGCTACAATAACACCTGGCCACCAGCGGTCTACAAAGACATCGGTGTAGGAGACATGGAGTCAAATTACAAACCAGAAAATCCACATAAAAATCTTATCCTACACACAAATGGACAAAATGAACCACCGATAGTTAATCCAGGTTCATGTAATATTTCCAGATTTCTACAAAATTCAGAGGAAAAAATAAAGCCAAAAATTTGCCTTGTTCTTCTAAATGACTAGTTTGTAGAACACTGGGGCAAAACTGACAAACCCCCAGCTCATAAAGAAAACTATGTTCCAAAATGGCCTAGAACGTTAGGAGAGAAAGCGAAGTTTGGACAAGAACGAAAATTAATTTCCGAACTGGCAATTGTAGATTGCAAATATCTTGAAAACCCAAAAATAATCTCTCATGAGCAATTCTTCGAAACGAGATCCTGGCAAACAATAAAGTTAAAAAATAACCTGACTGACAATGAGGCCTTTGAAGCATCAAAAGAATACCTTCGAAAAATACTGCTAGTAATAGCACTTAATATCACCCGGAGCGATAATCTAGATCACTATGCATCTGCTCTAGTAGGATTCAACGAAAAATTGAAATGTGACACCGAGCAATCTGCAGCCTGTAATATCGAAGCGCAAACTTTTAATGCATGGGTTAATGAACTCTCGGAGGCAGATATAGAAGTTACCACGATTTGCACCTCTCTAACAGTGGTGGCAAACATTCTCAAGAGTGCAAATTTCTATAAATCAGAAGTTCCTAAATTTATGGAAAATTATACGGTAAATGATTTAAACAACTTCAAATCAACCGAAGGATTACTAGAAAAACCAAAAATGGAACTAGGAATTACAGCCAAAGCGCCATTTACAATCTTCACACCAGGCACAAAATTTTTCCCAACAAACAAACTCATGAGTCATGCGCTACACCAAAATGATGTCAAAAATAAAATGCCAAAGGAAATCAGAGCTGATATTTGGCACGTAGCAGTGGTAATGAAAAATATCACAGAAAATGAACATATGGCAGAATATGTTCTCCCCGCAGATCAATTCGGCTCAATTATAACGACTAATAAGCTAGGATCTTTGGGAAACCCTATATTTCTACCACAAGGAACCCTGGAAAACAAAGAAAAAAGTATCGTTAATATAAAAAATGCCGTATTGGATTTTTCAAGAACTCAATCCAGAATGCATATAAGGCACAAAAAAGCTATGCAGATATTAACAACAGAAGATGCTGGTAACAGAAATAATGAGGTAGATCTAGAATTCAACGGTCATGTAAAATGTAGCAAAAAAATCATAATCTCTAATGAGTTTTCCCCTAAACTGGAAACGTGCAATTACACTTACACAGATGGAAAAAATTTGAAAGTTTTTGACATGACGACACTGTGTGCAATTGCAATTAAAGCCGTAAAAATCCACGAGGATGCCAGAAATTTCAGGCTAAAAGAATCACCGGGCTACACACTGGGAGAAGCATTTGGAGTAAATCTCAGAAATGAATCTCCAAAAATAGGAGTTTCCATCAAAACAACACCCAGATATCCACAATTTGAGTACCAGAATGCACATTCATTCAAAACATACTCAAGAGAGAGAACTTTAGATTATTGTATGAAGCGGATGAAAGCCAAAAAGTTAAATATGTCTGACAGAACATACCAAAACAGAAATTGTTACATTTCACCTGCTACGCAAGTTTCGCTAGATATAGCAAAAAATGGATCAAGGGTAGAAACTCTAAATAACTTTGCTGAAAACAACGATTATGGAGTAATTCAACGAGTACAAAGGGACAATAACACCATTCAAATGCAAAAGGAGTCTCAAGAACGAGCTGTACTAGCGAGAGATCAGTTAAAAATTACTCAGGAGTTAGAAATAGCTCACCTACATAGTCAATCAAATTCAGTACTAAAAGAGTTACGAAATATAACGAGAAAAGATCGTGAAATAATCCCAATTGTCATTCAAAATAACCAATCTTTTGTCACAGATTTGGCCACAATAAAAAATTTGAACGACCTGTTGAACCTGTATAAACGTCATTATGGGCCCAACTATTTGGTAACACCAGAATCGGTCAGAAGTATCCATCAACGATATCCGGTAAGATTCAACTACGCAAATGTTAATGTCATTTTTAGAGCAGTAGACGATCTATGGAAAACAACTATGTTGCGAGACATGTTAGGCGGAAATGGCGAGCAAATCAATAATGATCTAATAGTCGAAGAAATTACAAACTATTCAACTCTCATGAGTAAATTGTATAGATAGTGTAAGTAATCTTTTTTAAAAAAAATCAGATCATTAAAAATTTCAAATTAACAAAAAAATTAATAAAAATTGTTACAATTTAGAACTTCTACCGATGATAGAAAAAGAAAAAATTAATACCTCATGAGTGAAAATAAAGTATTAGACAAGCTGACAAAATCAAAAAAGGCGCGATTCAACATTTATCATAACTGCACTGTATAAACAAATATTTGAACTGTTAAATAAAAAACTGGATCAAAAAAACATAACGTTTGATTCAGTTTAGACAAACCAACAAAATTATACAAAAAGTCTATCATTAAAATACTTAAGCAGGCAAAAGTTAAAGCATAAACGGAAACTCTCGATAGTAAAAAATTTTGTTTATGAGTCTCTCAGACAAACTTAAAAAAACAATTCTCTGAAAACATTGTATATCAGACAAAAAAGTACTCGTTTGGAAAAAAAATTGGTCTTTAAAGTTTCTAGAAAACGGAACAAAAATTTCTGATGGTCTCAAAAAAATTGTGAAAAACAAATCACTCAAGAGATAGAGATCAAAGTAGCCAGTCGGAAAATTCGAAATTTCAGAATTGAAATAAATAATTAAATTTTTTTTGTCAAAAATGGATAAGCTAACGCCCGACAGTTCATTAGTAGATAGCAGCAAGGAAGTAGCTGGACCTATACAAAAACGCGAGGATATTTCATGTGACAATAGTGAGGACACTATGGCATCTGAAATAGTCTCAGATTCCGACCAAAAAATTACTGAAGAGCAAGAAGAAGATGATTCACCAGAACGTTTTTTAATTAAAAAAGTAAGAATAAATAAATATAGGATAAACCAAGACGACATTTTTTCAGCATAATTGCTATTAAAATGTCAAAAACAAATTATGCAGCTTCAGGAATAAAAATTTAAAAATAGGCTCTAGCGAAATAATTTATCGATATAAACTGATATAGGATTAGGACTAGAATAAATTATTAGCAACCATTTGGTTCAAATATAATATTAATTTTGTTTACAAAGAACATACAAGAAGCTCATAGAAAGTCAAATGAGTCCGAAATGGAGGAAATGAGAAACGACTTTTGGAGGGCTTGTGGTCCAGATACAGTAGAATATATGTTAATACATGAAAAACTGTGGGACCCAAAAACATCTCCTAATGAGTTTAGAAAAATTTCAAAAAATCTAATCCCAGCTCTTATACAAGCTGATCCAATAAAAAGAGTGAAACAAAATGCAGACTTCACATTCCACTTATTATATACGGTGTGTAGCGATTATGGTACTAAATTTTATAATCTAGAACAAACTATCTAAAAACTGTCTTTAAGTTTTCAGGAAATACATGTATCAAATTAAAAAATCGGACTAGTGAGACCAATGGGCAACACCCTTCGTGTGAGACCAATAAGCAACAGTGAGACCAATGGGCAACACTTTTTCGAAAAGCTCGTGTGTTGCCCATTGGTCTCACCCACTGTATATAATCAACATACATATAATCATATCAATACACTATATAATTATATTTAATTTTATATCATTATATAAAATTTTTATTAAATTAATTAATTTTAAATTTTAAGTATCAAAAGTTACACTAGTAACTAAGTGTTTACTTTGAATAAAAACCAGCATTTAGGTTTTTGTTTATTGTGTCATGAAAACGGCGAAGTTCTTGCAAAATCTTGCTTTTGGATCAAAAATCCTTTAAATTCATGAATACTGTTTCTCACGAATAAAAAACATTATTTAAATCTGATCTTGTTGGCTTTTCACGGTAGTCGTTGCGCCCTAAGCTCATTTCTTCAAATTTGATTGAGAGATTCAAATGCGATTTTCTCAAGTGGATTAACGTGCGATAATCACCTGCAGGGTGAAAAAATGACCTTCCATTGCTGGTGTTCCAAAATGATTGATAACACTCTCAAAAATGTACTAACTGGATTGTTGAAAATTTAATATTTTTTTCTGTTTTTACAGTCAAAACAAGACAGGATTTATAATTTAATCGATTTAGTTAAAGTTATAGTTAAAGATATTTAGTTAAATCGATTTTTTATGATCATCACCTCAAATGCCTTCAATATTCATATCATTTGGTCAAAATGGTAAAATCAATCCCCCAAAAAAGAGTTATTGATTTAAATTCTGAAATGATGTTTGAAGAAAATAAACGCATAAGTCGACACTGTGGTGTTGGCTTGAATATATTATTCTCCTCAGAAAAATTTGAATGTAACCTGTTAAGAAAAATCTTTTTCATTTTGTACCATAATATTAGCGCCTCGGGAAATTTTCGAAGTTTAAATCCGTGACAAAAAACAAGTGGACCAAATTATAATGCAAAGAACGAACATTTGTTTTTTCGAATTTTTACCGGTGAAAATGTGAACTGAAGTAAAAGTCGCCCGTTGTAACTTACAACTTGTTAGTGCCATTGCAAATTAATGTAAATTAAACGAGGTATTTACAATGAATAGGGTGGGCAGCGGGCCTTCCAGCGGCTAAAAATGCGGGGTTTTGAAACTCGCTTTCTGACCACTAAATGCAGAGAAATTTTTATCAACAGTTCCAGTTTATTCTGTAGGGTTCTCGCTGCGCACCCTGACAATGATTTATAAATTCTTTTAACGTCCCGTAATTGTTGTTCGCTGAAAAGAGGTATCATTACGCTTTTGAATCCGCGCCTGTTATTGGCTGCTCTTAAATAAAAGAATATGGTGCGTAGGTTCGTGAACCTGCCCCCTCGAGTGTTTATCATTAAGAGTACGTTATTTCTTGAATCATTTTTCTGATGAATAATTATGATGCTTACTATTTTTTCATGTTAAGTTTTATGGTTTTTCAAAAAAATTGCATTTTTTATGCTCTTTCTTATGTTCATACCAAAAAAGTCGGTACAGTCCCTAACCCCTTGAAATGCACATAATCCCCTTTAACTCCTTGAAATGCCTGTTTTTTCTGAAAAAGACTTTCGCCCCTTAAAATGCATAATTTATTTTTGCACAGTACGCAATCTACTTTTTACGTACAAAATGTTTCTTTGATTATCTCTATGATCATCACCTGGCAAGATGATATTTCCGATCGTTTTTTTGGCGCGTAAAAGGGTTTATTTGTTTAATTGGGACTCAAAAATACTGCATATAAGGTCTGCTTTTGTATACAAATTTATAAATAAAAATGACGAGAAAATACTTAAAGCGTAATAGTTTGATATTAGCACAAAAAAAATATATTATTTTTATATAGACAGCGGTCAAAAAAAACGCAGTCTTATTTGGCTATTACGGCATGTAATAGTCTCGCAATTTCCGTCGGGCGATTTATGGATGATTTAGGTAGGGCAAAATAGTAATTTTCTTTAAAAATGGCCTTTTTAATGTTTTTAACGCCATTATCGACGTGATGCGGGAAAATTTTTTTAAGATTTTGTGGCAAGTGTAATATGGTGCGGCCCTTGACGAGGAGCTATCTTTATGTAAATAGTCGGCGCAATTCCGTCGGAGTCGATTTATGGCGACTGTATTGGCAAAATGTTAGCCCAAAAAGCATTTTTTCATTTTGTAAACGCCATTATCCTCTAAAAATAGGTGTTAAAAAAGCTAAGCTTATCAGACGTTGGATATCAGCAAGAATTTTTGAACGAACACGTCCTATAGGCAATAATTCCCGCTTGTGTTAGGTGAGGTCGAATTTTTGGGCCAATAGAAAACCTCTTTTTTCGAAATTTGAAAAAAAATATCTTTTGGGTCTCCTAATTTTTTTTGACAAAAGTGCTGTACTTTTGCGACGTATATTCATAATACAGTTAATCTAGTCCAGATATATGGCTCATTTGCTGAGACAGCACACTAGCACCGGACTTCCACTGATATCTCGTGTGAGATTAATAGTATGAATAAAGACTGCTGAATATAAGTAATGTTCTAAACATTTATTACGTATATGCTACAATTCTATCGGAAATTTCTAGAAAATTTTCGAATTTTTAAGGGAGTACTGGTCGCATTTAAGGCCAAAAACAGGGTTTCAAGCGTCGCCTCAATAAGTACAGAAACAGCACGAACATATTGATTTCGTTTAGGATAATTGAAACATTAATTGCTTCACAAACAAATCGGAAGGCTCTGATGGCCGCACGCAATCAGGCAACGACTCTTTCAAAAGTGGCACTATTTCCACTAAAAGCCTACTCCTCCGAGTTTGAAGATAGAGAATACTTTTATAGCTTTTATTGACGCACAGAGAACGTGAGCAGAACCCCAAGTTCAGTTTTACTCAAAAAAATTCATCCGGCGCTTAAATGCAGCCAAAAAACTGTTTTTTTTGGCTTATTTTTGAGTGCCTCGGGAAAATACTAAACTCCTCCCTGGATTTCATCGGCAGATAACCTTAAAACTGGTATGTAACTAACGATCCTTGAGGATACGCGCAAACCCCTAGTTCGACATATTTGCAACTTTTTGTATCTCGTCTTTTTGGAAATCGCGATTCAAAAGGCTCAGAAAATTTCCAAACATTTGAAAAAAATCACACTGAATATTTCAAATCGCGAATGAAAATACTTTTTTATGACAAATGAAAATAAAAAGACATCTGATCAACTTGATTTTTTGTCCATATTTTCAGAAAAAAACATTTAAAAACTCTAATCTGGAAAATTTCATGTCTGAGTCTTTAAATGCGACCAGTATCCTTAAGTTTGAAACTAAAAATTCAGCAAAACCACAATTTGAATTTGTGTAGAATTATTCAAAGAATCGAAAAAAACATAAATATTCAGAAAAAAACAATTTTTTCTCCAGAAAAAGGCTTGCCCCCTTGAAATGCGCATAATCCGCATTTGCCCCCTTGAAATGCCTACTTTTTTTCGATTTTTTTTGCATTTCAAGGGGTTATAGGACTGTACTGTTGCTTACTTTTAGTTTTCACAACGGACCATACATTTGTTTTTTTTGGGATAACGTGAATTTAACACCTGCATAAGGAATTTGACCTTTGCTGTGAGTTACAAACGATAAGAAGTTGAAAATGGTTTGTAAACTGTGTTAAAAAGTGTTAAAAATTAAACTAAGAATTTTCAAATTGCGTTCAATTTGCGTTATAAAATTGAAAGATTATTTATGAGTTCAAGAAAACTTGACCTTTTGAAGTAAAAATTTGTAAAAACTACTGTCAAGTTTATTTCATGACAAACAAATTGGAAACTTGTTTAAATTTAAAAAATTGACCTAACATGCCGTGGTACGAAATAGTTGGAAACTGAAGGAGATTCTCAAGAGCTCATTTAAAAAAAAATTAAAACTCCTATTTCGATTCCGATTGCAATTTAAGATGGTTCTGGGTGGCTATTTTATACAAATATAATCGTTTTGGGGTGCGCAGATCACCAAAAAGATTATATTTTAAATAGTAACAATTTGCCTTATCAAATCAGGGGGATGATGATTTTTGTAATAGCGGTAATGCTGTAACCTTCCTCGAGTTATCTCGGTAAAAATTGGGGAGTTTAGCTTGCGGTGCAAAAATAATTTTGATTAAAGGCTTGGACACCTGCCTAGGTAGCCACTTTACAACATTAAGCTCTAAAATTCCTCAGTGAAATGGGGTTTGGGGGGGATATTTTGAAACTAAAAACAGTTACACTTAATTCGTACTATAATTTTTTGAAAATGGGGAAAAAGAAAGATATTATGTCCATAGATATTTCAAAAAGATTTTAAAAGAGAGCAAACAAATTGCCGTCGTCACTAGCAAAAATATATTATGCCATAGAAAAGTTATTTTCACACCTCAAGCTTAATTCACTCAATTCTTTTCAAGGAAATGCGTTTTGTACGTAACGCTCCCTACCAGACCCCTCCTAACACAGACGCACCCTAACACTCGCGAGGCGGACAGGCCCCATTACAACTGCCAGCTATCTTACAAAATGCTATCAGCTCCTGACCAGCGTGTTTGTTTCAAAAAAGAAACTCACCCAATTTTCAAAAAACTATTATTTCATCTATAATAAATCTCTGAAAAACGGTTACTTATCGATCAAAAAAGCACAAAGTTGTTCTTATTTTATCGAATAAATAAAACAAACAAACTATATTTTCCGGGAAATAACGGTCGATCACATATTGTTACTTATACATGTGGTCATTTTTAACCTTTGCAGTTTCAATTATAACGTTTCGACTCTAATACAACATATCACCAAATATGAAATAAATCTCATCAATTAAACCATTAAAAAGATTAAAGAAACGAATTTTAATTTATTTTTTCTATGAATTTTAAACAAATGTTATATCGGTCCCCAGGGAACCTTCCCAGGGAACCGTCCACTAACATAGGTTTCGAGAAGACTGGGTCAAATTATCATAGCGTGAATTGGTTGAAATTGTCCGTTCGAGAAGAATTTTTTCCCACACTGTGTTATGTGGAATTAGGGTATTTTTGGAACCTTTTGTCTGATGACTAAATCATATCCCAATCTCTTATTTTGACTGGAGCTTAAAGTACTTCGTTACCTGTTTTTCAAACTTTAATTTAATTTTAACTTTTTTGGTTGTTTTGTAATTTTGCATTATTTTATGACTTGCGACAAAATGGGCATTGGGAATAAAATATACATGAAAATTTTAATTTTGATTCGTAAGGTATAAAGACCTGTATCTATTTAGGCTAAAAGCTAACGAAAATAAATTCAATAAGTATATCATTCGGGATATTAATACTTACATAATTGTGTAAAATTATTTCTGATTATTGCAGGTAATTTCTGGGTGATCCTGTTTCGATCCCTTAAGATTAAATGGATAATCAATTTTTGCATTTTTTATGTTCGCTCAATTCTTCTAAGGATTTAATCTCATCACGCAAGATCTAAATTATTCGAATTCAAAATATATGTGGAGAAAACATATTTATTTTTGGAGAAAGTTTGTTTTAAAAATAATTCAATCCCGTAGTCATAAATCACTAGTAACCTGAAATATTGCTCGTCTTGGCCGGGGAAGATTCTCGGACATCTTGTTTATCACGCGTGATAACGTAGGGCNATAATGGTTTTGAAAAAATAAACTTATCAGCGTTGGAATCGCAAGATTTGAACGAACACGTCTATAGCAATAATTCCGTTGTTTAGTGAGGTCGATTTTTGGGCCAATGAGAAATTTGGTCTCTTAATTTTTTTTGACAAAATGTACTTTTCCGTTTATTCATAACTATCACATAACTCAAATGGCTCATTTGCTGTAACACCCTAGCACCGACTTCCACTATATTCTGTACATTAATTTATTAAAATTGTATGTACTATTAAATTTTCAAATTTCTAGAAAATTTGAATTTTTAAGTCTTTGAAACTAAAAATTCGGCAAACCAGAATTTGAATTTGTGTAGAATTATTCAAAGAATCGAAAAAAAATAAATATATCAAGAAAAAAACAATTTTTCTCCAGAAAAAAGGCTTGCCCCCTTGAAATGCGCATAATCCCATTTGCCCCCTTGAAAAGCCTACTTTTTTTCGATTTTTTTTGCATTTCAAGGGGTTAAGGACTGTACTGTTGCTTACTTTTAGTTTCAACGGACCATACATCTTGTTTTTTTGGGGATTAACGTGAATTTAACACCTGCATAGAGGAATTTGACCTTTTCTGGTGAAGTTATCAAACGATAAGAAGTTGAAAATGGTTTGTAAACTGTGAAGGTTAAAATTAACTAAGAATTTTCAATTGCGTTCAATTTGCGTTATAAAATTGAAAGATTATTTATGAAGTTCAAGAAAACTTGACCAACTTTTCGAAGTAAAATTTGTAAAAACTACTGTCAAGTTTATTTCATGAAAACAAATTGGAACTTGTTAAATTTAAAAATTGACCTAACATGCTGGTACGAAATAGTTGGAAACTGAAGGAGATTCTCAACCAGCTCATTTAAAAAAAATTAAAACTCTATTTTCGATTCCGAATTGCAATTTAAGATGGTTCTGGGTGCTATTTATCGATAAATAAAACAAACAAATATCATTTCCGGGTAAATACGGTCTGATCAATCAATTGTTACTTATACAATGTGGTCATTTTAACCTTTGAGTTTATTTATAACGTTCGACCTAAAATACAAGTATCACAAAAATATGAAATAAATCTCATCATATTTAAAAATCATTAAAAAGATTAAAGAAACGAATTTATTTTATTTTTTCTTATGATTATTTTAAACAAAAGTTATACGGTCCCCAGGGAACCTTCCCAGGGAACCGTCCACTAACAATAGTTCGAGCAAACTGGTCAAAATTAGTCATAAGCGTGAATTTGGTTGAAATTGTCTTTCGAAGAATTTTTTCAACACTGTGTTATGTGAGAATTAGGGTATTTTTTGGAACTTTTGTCTGATGACTAAATCAACCCAATCCTATTTTGACTGGACTTAATAGTACCTTCTTTACCGTTTTTCAACTCTTTAATTAATTTTAACTTTTTTTGTTTGTTTGTAATTTTGCATTTATTTTATGACTTTCGGACAAAATGGGCAGTTTGAGAAAACAGAAATATGATTAATTTAACAGTAAAATTTCAAATTTTTGAATTTTCGATAGGTAGAAAGACCTGTATTCTATTTAGCTGAAAAGCTAAGAAAATAAATTCAAATAAGTATATCCATCGGGATATTTAAGATTACATAATTGTGTAAAATTATTTGATTTATTGCAGGAATTTCTGGGTGACCTGTTCGATCCCTTAAAGTTAAATGGATAACAATTTTTTGCATTTTTATGTTCGCCATTCTTCTAAGGATCTTAATACTCATCAACGCAAAGATCAAATTTTCGAATTCAAGAATAATGTGGAGAAAAAATATTTATTTTTGAGAAATTTGTTTTAAAATATTCAATCCCTAGTCATAATCAGGGGTCGGCACAATTGGATCGGATCGGAATCGGATCGGTGGATCGGATCGGTTTCCGATCCGATCCCGATCCGATCCAATTTTTNAAGCAGCCAAAAAATATTTTTTATAGACAGCATTGTTATAAAAAACGCAGTCTTTTTGGCTATTTACGGACTTTATAGTTCTCGCAAATTCCGCTCGGGCGATTTAGGTGATTAGGCCAAGAGTATTTTTCTTAAAATTGGCATTTCATGTTTTTAACGCCATATAATGACTATGCCGATTTTTTTTAATTTTTGGCATGTATATGTGGCTTGACGGAGCTATCTTTGATGTAATAGTTCCGCAATACTCGCGATTATGGCGATGATTTCATGAAAAAGACGTTTAAATTTTCTGAAAAATGGCATCTTTTCATTATTGTCCCTTATCTTTTATATGGTTTTGGAAAAAATATAACTACAGGTTGGAATCGCAGATTTTGAACAATCTATAGCGAATAATTCCTTGTTTAGTGGTCGTTTGGCATGAAAAAATTTGGTCTCTTAATTTTTTTGACAAAAATGTCTTTTCCGTTTATTCATACTATCATAAATTGGTAGTTCTGTAGAACCCTAGCACCGACTTCCACTTTTCTGTACATAATTTATTAATGTAAGTGTATATGACATTTCAAATTTTAGGAAATTTGATTTTTAAGTCTGTTGAAACAAATTCAGCAAACCACATGACATTGTGTAGAATTATCAAGAATCGGAAAAACATATATAATCGAAAAAAACAATTTTTCTCGCCAAGAACAAGCGTTGCCTTGAAACTGGCTAATCCGCATAGACTACTTTTTTTCGATTTTTTTGATTTCAGCTTGGACTGTACGTGTACTTGTTACGACATCATCTTGTTTTTGGATTACGTTGAATTTACTGCATAGAGGAATGAGACCCCTTTTCCTGGTGAGTTAGTCAACGTAAGAAGTTGAAATGGTTTGTGAAACTGTGATAGGCTTAAAATAACTATAATTTTAATTGGTTCATTGGCGTATAAATTGAAAGAATTATGAAGTTCAAGAAAACGTTGGACAACTGTCGAATGTAAAATTTTGTCTAAAACTTTGTCAGTTTATTCATGAAGAACAATTGAACTTGTTAAATTTTAAAATTACTAACTGTGTGTTCGATTGTTGGAATGAGGAGTTTCACGCTCCATTTTAAAAATTAGAAACTCTATTTTCATTCGAATTGAATTTAAGTTCTGGCTGTATTTATCGATAATAACAAGCAAAAGATCATTTCCGGTAATGATGTCTGATTAATCAATTGTTACTTTCACAATGTGGTATTTTAACCTTTGGTTTATTTATAACAGTGCGACCTAAAACAGTTCAAAATATAATTCTTATTTAAAATCATTAAAAGATTAAGAAAGGAATCTACTTTATTTTTTTTGTTATTTTAACAAACAAGTTATCGGTCCAGGACCTTCCACAGGAACCGCATCCCATGAACAATATCGAGAACTGGTAAATTTGTAAGCAGTGAATTGCTTGAAATTGTCTTTTGGAGAATTTTTTCAACACTTGTTTATTTAGATTAGTGTATTTTGGATTTGGTCTGAGACTAATCAACCATCATATTTGACTGGATTAATATACCTTCTTTACCGTTTTTCAATCTTTTAATTATTTTAACTTTTTTTGTTGTATTGTATTATGCATTATTTATGATTTTCGCAAGGGGCGTTTGAGAAACAGACAAATGTATAATTTAAACAGTAAATTTCAAAGTTTTTGATCGTAGCGTAAAAGACCTGTATTTATTTAGTGAAAAAGATAAGAAAATAAATTCAAGTAAGTTATATCCATGGGATATTGGATTACATAATTTGTTAAAAATTTATTTGCAGAATTTCTGGGTGACTGTTCGATCTCCTTAAGTTAAATGAGATAATTTTTTTGTTTTTGTTCGCATTGTCTAGGATCTTAATACTCATTCAACGAAAAGATCAAATTTTCCAATTCAAGATATGTTGAGAAATTTTATTATTGGGATTTGTTTAAAATATCATCCTGTCTAATCATAGTAACTATTTCTCGTCTTGAGCCGTGGGAAGATCTCGGACATTATGTATTCACCGTTAAAGTAGGCTAAAGTTGAATGTTTTTTTCTGAACTTCAGGGACGTACGTTATTTATACCGTTCAAGTACAAAATACCAAGTAGTGGGGTTACAGCACAACGTTCCCGCCCGCATCGGACAGGGTCATGCAATGTACCCTCGGTTTACTTTCGCTCGAAATAATTTGAGGGCAGTTATTGGACGGAGAGGAAAGAGTGTTTATATGGCTTTTTGATAGTAGGCTAAATAATGGAGATATGATGCAGAATCATGAATACAATTGAGAAAGTATTTGTAATTAGATGTAAATAGTCATTTAGACAAAATATGTTAATTTTACAGAAGTTTCAATAAGATACAAAGTGAAGATAATTAATCCGATATCAGAATCCGCACGGAAGATTAGTTGATCAGGATTTTTCGAAGATGAAAAATTGATTTTTGTTCAGTAACAATTTATAGCTGTTTAGAAACGTTGAACTTGCTCTCAGGAAATTTAATCTAGATTTCCTCGAGTTTTTCTGACGTGGCGGTTTTCGGAGTCTGGCGTTCCTTTGAAAGCACTTAGGGTCATCGATAAAGTTTTCTGATGATACAGCCGCGTATGTGTTCATTTATCCGCTCAGATTATCTATCAATTTCGCATTGTTTGATACCGCCGTAGTGTGTTACGCTAGCTTTTTGAAAGGCCCCGAAAATAATAATCTTCGTAAAAATGCGTATATTACTGTTTTTTTTTGTTGATTTGTTGCATTTCGGTTTTGCATATGAATCGAGATCTTATTCCAGTCTTCATTCGAATTGTGCACAGTGCAGAATGTTGAAAATTTCGGAATTTGCTTCGCTTCCCAATTTTCAACACAGGATCCATTTGGTTATTTTAAAAAAGTTTTTTGCAATGGACGACAATCTTTCACCGTATTTGCGGATCTTTAAAGCGAATTTTGCTTTACAACCGCAAATTTATCATTTGAGCGGTTCCATTTTTTCTGTTTGTATTTCTGGTGTAGGGAAAAGGGAGGATCGTCTTCAGAGGTGGGAAGGCTGCTATTGTCCGCTCCTAAGTTACTCTTCCATATGGAGATTTTGAACTCCCAATTAATGTTCACCCATGGTGCGTTTAAGTTCATGTTTTTTTTGTACTTCTTAATAATATTTTGCTTATATCCTTTATACGCTTTGGTTAGAAGCGTAGGCCACTACACTTTAACGTGTGATTAACTTGTGCTACGCTTCTAACGCAAAGTGATAAAGGATTTACCAAAAATTGCTCCGAAAGAACTCCTAGAGATAATTTCAGACTCAAAATTCGAATTTGCTAGATTGAGGAATTCAGCTAGGTAATGTTTGTGTACAAAATCTCCCATGAAGCTAATAATGTACGAACGATCCAGTTCCGGAATGATCACCTATATGAGCCAGATCGTTTTTATAGGCCCGAGTAAGCACTTTTGCTCTCGCACCAAAAACTCCCTCGCCTCGCCCCTCGTGCTCAAATTTATTATTCGATGCGAAGTAAAAACGGTACACGGTGCCGCATCCGGGAGTTGTAGCGGTCGAAAATTCCGATTGCATGAACACCAATCTAATTTTCGATTGGCAGACATATAACTAATTCTAAAATAGCATGTTCGGTCTCTTTTTTTATTTGTTTGGCATGTAGCGGTACAAATCTAGATGTTAGATATTATTAATTTTAATAAATGATTATGGTGCCTCAAAACTTTGATATCGTTGCAACTACTATCAGCTTTGTGGCACACAACATGTCAAAAAGTGTTGCCAGAAAGCCAGAAAAAGTGTTGCCAGAAAGCAACATTTAAATTTTGAAAACAATATATATAAACTATGAAAATTGTCGCGTAAAGGTTAACGTGCAATAATCACAATACAATTCAGAATTCGACCTTATGATTGTGGCTCTTTTGAGAGCGATAAGATGTCATGTTCAAGTCACCCGCCGAGATGGAGACCAGGAACCCAATGCGATAAGAAAAATTGATGGATACGGAATGAATATATGAACCAAACTCAGTGAAGGCAAGGGGTAGGAAGAAAATTCTTATCAACTTTTCATCAGAAAAGCTCAACAACAATCGACAAATGAAAACTTCAAAAATATACAGAAAAGCTTAAAAATTGCTATGCATACAAAATATGCATTACAGGGGAATGAGGTTGAAAATGAGGTCATAATTTGAATAGTTTTTCAATTTTATAAAGAGTTTAACAATAGGTTCCAATGACGTTAATCACCAAAATTGGTAACACTAAGTACTTAGTTAAACGCAATAAAAAAAGTGAAAAAATTAGATTTGAGAAATTTAATCTTGAAATGACATTATTCATGACTTTAATAAGAATATTAAATTGCATAAGCATTTCGGGGATATTGGAATTTTTGATATGGGCACATTGAATATTTTAGCTGAAAATCATGAACTTGTGTAGGCTTTTTTTGTAGATATTGGAAACTTCGGCGATTAAGGGTCCCCTTCCGTGTTTATTAAAAATTTATATAAAACGAAAGAATTTTGTACTTTTAAAAATTGGACAAATAGTTCAGGGCCTGAACTTCAGGCTATAGAAACTTTGAAAGGTACGTTCAAAAATTTAGTAAAAATAATCTCATTATAATTAAATTTTTTCTGTGGAGTAATCTAAAATAAATTATCGTGTTATTTTCCCTATGCCAGGTGTGTAAAGTAAGATATCCCGCTGTGAAAGTGGAATACTAATGAATTTCCACCTCCGAAAAATTGTTATCTACGAAACTGGGTTCACGTAACTTACAAAAATCCAAATTTTCGTTGTTTTTGAATTAATGAAGGAGCAGTACAGATGAATTGTACGTCCAAGATACCGCACAGCGGGTGACCAAGTGGCTTTGAGTCAAACGTTAATGAAACTCTTGATGCAAAACTGAATCAAAAATGCATGTTATGCGTTAAGGGGCAAAAAAAGGAATCATTTTTGTACAATGTACAATTTCGTGTTAAACACCAGAAAAAAATGAAAAAACGATATTCCTTGGTTATCGAACGATAAGAATTGGAGAAATATTCATGCGATCTTGTAAGTCAAACAAGTAACTTGTTACAACTTTGAAATTATTTCTGTGGGAAATGTTGACCTTTCAATTAATTAGTAAACTATTTATCGGAATTATCGATCCATACTCGGGGTCTTAATGTCTTTTTTGAAGATGTTTGCAAGTTCCAATTTAGTAACTCACGCAAAAATTAGCCCTGAATGGTCCGAAAGTGCCAAACTGTCCGAAGGAAACTCACGAAATTTCACGTTTCTCATGCCGAGAAACTATCAGTGGCCAATTGTCCGATCAAAAATTTAAATTTTTTGGTAAAAAATACATTATGCATGTGGGAGATTGTACTACTTCCGTAATAAAAAAATCTTAAAAAATGTACATAAAATTCAGATTCTAGAAATATTGAAAATATAAAACTTAAATTTTCAACGTTATTAAATGGACCCAAATAAAAAATCTGATTGATTTCACAAAATTTCCAGACTCCTGGAAGAACTGGACCTCAAAGATTGAAATCAAGCGGCCAAACCATGATGGAAAAAGGTGATCTTATGCCGCGAAAACCATATATTCAAATACAATACTTCAAAGTGGCGACATGAATTTTACTGATATCGTCAAAGTGGTAAATTTGGGTGCTTTTGATTTAATCAAGGATCTTACAGTTCATTACCGATTTTGTATATTTAAAATTAAACTTAATTTTAAACGATTATCTCTACTTTTATTAAGCCAAATTGTTGTAAATTGTAAAATACAGTAGATATCTTCCAAAGAATTGCTCAGAAATGCCCTAGAGAATATGTAATGTATTTTGGATTTGAACAATTTCGGCCGACGAAATAAAAATGATCCTTTTGAGGTTAAGTTTGATATGACATATATACAAATTCGATTATAAACTGTTAGATCCTTCTTTAAAATAAAAGCACCCAAATGTACCCCGTTGACGACCTCTAGTGAGAACATATTGCCGGTTGGCCGCGAGACCACCACTGATCATTAATTAAGGCTATTTTAGTATTATATCAAATTTCTAGCCAAATTTTTCGGCTGACACTACCCCTATAATTCAAGATATTATACAAACTACAGTGCCCGATATGTAAAATGCCCACGAGAGAAAGAAATTTTATTACCGCTAAAACAAACAAAGTTAACCACACCTACGCGAGAATTAAGTTTGACCAATAGCAACGCAGCTTGAACGGCTTAGAATTAAAAATATCGAAGTGAGAATATGATTGGTCAGACCAAACTCGCACCGCACGATGAGGATTCCGAATTTACGTATCGGAGATTGTACAATATACTACAATGTTGTATTTTATTATAAAACTTGACATTTTAACCGATTATGGTCCTTTTCAAAAGTAATAATTTTGTGAGATAAATAAACTTGATCTTGAGCACAGAACCTAGAATTGCACGGAAAATCACTTCAACATAAACAGTTACACGTTTTACCTACGTTATACAGTTACACGGTATAACAATTTTTGTAATAAATATTTCAGCTTATTCTAGACCCAAGGCGATTAATAGATATGTAATAATTGTAATAAACATTATGGTTCTCCGAAATTATTTATATTTTTTACATGTGCAGGTGATTTTTAGTCGTGATAGCAGTGCTATCATAGCACAATAAAAAAATTGCAAAAATGTCAAATCGATGCAATTTTCATTATTAATTGATCGTCATTGATAAAGAATTCGCCAAGTATTCAAAATGGCGTGAACTGGTTCGAAGTAATTAATGGCCACGTGCACGGCTGGACTTGTGAAAACCCAGATTACAAGTGTTTCAAATGCGTTTTTGAGGCCACCATTTATATTCAACACGTCTTTATTACGTTCTCAGAATAGGTCNGAAACTCGAATTTTATCGAAACAACGTTAATAAGTTAAGCCGATTAATTTGCTTAAAATAAAATAAACCAACAGACTGATCTGAAATTTTTTGGTGACCTGATTTGCAAAATATCTTTTTATCAACTAAAGCCACGCTCATTAAAAAATATGGAATTGTAACCGTTTACATTTCGGCTTCTGGAAACGACTAATCTGATTGAGTTCTTGAAACTGACCAGAAAATGATATGATATCCTCAATTCACACTTTTGTGAATATCCCGGCCCACCTACTTAAAAACACACTAAGTTTCCTAATCAGGGCCTGGATATTCACAAAAGTGTGAATAGGGGATATTATTGGAACATGTTACTTACAAAATTTTAATGTTTTTATTATACATTTTTATTATACTATTTTATAAATTTATTCGATTTTTTCATTTCTTACTTTTTTAGAGACAAAAACTAGAGAACAAAATGAGAAGAAAACTCACTTCGGTTATTATTATTGACGATTTGAAATAAGAAATTTCAAAACTCAAAAATGGGTATCGATGTAAAATTCTCTACAAGATAGGTTAAAAACATCGATACCCATTTTTGAGTTTTGAAATTTCTTATTTCAAATCGTCATTATTATTGTTGTTTATTCGCACTCTACATGTACAGAGTGGCTACGACAGATTAACCATAAAATTATTTTGTTTAATACAGTATGTCGTTAATTTTATATTTTGAACTTGCAGTATAAATATATATTATAAATGTAGCAGTGTCATGTTTTAAAGTTTTATAATGTACAAGATATATCATATATGTACTCTGAAAAGTAATTAACAATCAAGCCTGACTTATTTTTAAACTTATTTTTAGTATTTATAATCGATTTATACTACAATATGTACATTATGACGTTTTTTTGGATTAAATCACAATGACAACTTTGTCATTTCTCACACAATGACNAGAAATGTCGCCTAGGGCGACATTTCTTGCACAATGACAAGGCTGATATTTCTTGCACAATGACTTAAGATCATTTACCGTCAATATGAGTCATACGAGTTACAAACGAAATGGTGATTAATTGTATATTTATGAGTCATATCTTACTCATTTCATTTTCTCATTGGCTTATCTCAAATATGACTCATTAAATAATTTTATGTTCATTTTATCTAAAAAAATTCAATAATTTTAACCACATAAAACTGTAGATTTGTTATGTGAATTTCTTACGGAGAGAGCAGTCCATATCTTAGAGAAAAAAATTTTTAGAGTCAGTTTTCATTCTGACAGGTTTTTTCAAATATCCTGAAAATATTTTCAAGAAAGCCTGTTAAACATAAATAATGCCTCTGTTTGGTATGAATCATCTTATGATTTAGAAAATACATACAAACCCTACAAACTCCGTTAGATTTTCGACCTCAATATTNTTAAGCACTATTTCACTTAAAATGTGAAAGCAAATTGAGAAATACAAATTCGGTTACAAAAAGCATTTTACAGGAGGTCCAATATTGCCGAAAGTTTTTTTGCTAAAAAATTTGGCGATACAGGAAATTTTCGGCGATATGAGGACAGAAATACATTTTCTTTGTTCAAAAAATGAAAACGCGTAGGCGTTCAAAATGACGTCATATTTTAAAAAGTAATTTCAATGTCTTAAGGCGTTTGACAATAGTTACAAATTGAGCGAATCACGAAAATGCATGAAATTAAGTACTCCACTAATTACAATGAAGAAAAGTTTCAAAAGAGTAGATCTGAAAACTTTTATCTGACAAAATTACGTCATTCAAAATGCAATCGAAGTAATTTGTGAAAAAAACCTTAAGCGCCTACGCAATTTGGCAATATTGGCACTTTCGGCGAGATTGACACTCAAAGTATTTTAGTTAAAAACC
The DNA here is from genome assembly GCA_004367855.1 of Oikopleura vanhoeffeni. Lineage (NCBI taxonomy): Eukaryota > Metazoa > Chordata > Appendicularia > Copelata > Oikopleuridae > Oikopleura > Oikopleura vanhoeffeni. The sequence continues at coordinate 272,161 of SCLH01000402.1, read as the reverse complement.
GTGAAATTGCGTAGGTGTTTTAAGGATATATTGGCAAATTAGGCAATATATGGGGCTCCTCCTTTAACTTGAAGCTTCACTTCTAAGTGTGACAAAAAGTCATAAAATAAATGCAAAATAAATTCAAAAAATTATAAAAAAGTGATTGATCAGATATTTGGAAATGTAATCCAAAAAATTTTCACAATTTTAAGCAATCTTTCAATTTTTTATGCTCGCTTTAAATGGTAAAACGATAAGCACATTACGGTATGATTTTGGTTAAATTAAACTGATTCTAGCATAAACAGCAGATTTATTTCAGCTTAAAAACTTGACGCCTTATTTGATTTTTTAAAAAATTGTTCAAATAAAGCTCATGTGAATTGAAAAAAAATTCTAATTCATTAGGCTGAATAAAAACAGTTCATGTGAATATCAACTATCAACCTTTGACAAAGAAAAATTTATTGTTAGAAGATGCATAATGCGCATCGAAAGAAAAAAACGAAATCTTTTAAAAGGGCGTAATTTGTAATCAATTATATCAATATTGTAAGATTACTTATTTTCAAAATTTGACTGACTTATTATGGTGCTTAAAAAATTTGTAACTGTGAATTAATGGATATAAAGATAAGAGCATTTTACATCGGTGGGGGTGGATCAGACATACATGTACTATATATCAGACATACTATATAGTGATTAAAAATTTATGATAAAGGCAACTTAACAAAAAACGTGATGGCTTATCCAATATCCGGTATACCAGTGATAACTGTTTTTGTTACTATAGAGACGATTTTTCGAGGACTGCATTTGACATATAATATGTCACATATTGGATCAATTTTTATGTGATTTGTCTTGAAATGTTTGGCTATCTTCCCCTCAAGAACATTTTGAGTAACAAAACCGGTTATTACCAGTAAGCCGGATGTCGGACCGGTCCACTGGAAATAATTGATGGTTATTACCTTGGTTAGGTACCTAGGATACATTTGAGTTTTTTCGAATCAGATGAACCGTTTTCGAGAACATTCGATAAAACTGCCAATTTTACGTGTCAAAACTTATAGCTCGTCAGCAAAGTTTGAAACAACGCTATTTAGATTTTTTTTAGAACAAAATATAACTTAAAAAGTGTAATAGCAGAAGTGTAAGGAATGGAATCACGTTATTGTGTGAAGAATAACTTGGTATTTTAGCCTAGATTTTCAGGCTAAATTGGAATTATGGGTTAAGGGAGGTATCCGACGGAGGCTGTATCTCTAGACTCATAAGTGATAGAAAGCTAATTTTTGCTGCATTCTCATTTTTATGACTGGTTTGCTTCCAAAAATGTACAAAAAAAAATAATTTCGATATAAAAAAATTTCCGAAAATTGCAATTTTTCCAAGTAACCTCACTGTATCTTTTGTAGTAATAACCCGTTCATCTTATTTTTGTGGCATTAGTTAATTGATTTTAATTGCATTCAATTTCTCGTGATCGGTTAATTATACAAAATAAAAATTAATATTTTGGGAGAAAAAAAGGGTCGAAATTAGATTTTTAAATTTCTTGTTGTTGAAAATATCGTTGTTTGAAGGTCACCAGACTTTGACTGGTGTATAATAGCACAACTATAAAATATATTTTTTAAATGCTCGCAGGTCTTGTATTGGGCCACTTTTGAAAAAGTGCTTTTTGTTTAGAAAAAAATCTGGTGTCGGTGAACTAGATGCATCGTTTTGAGCGACCATGTGCTAAAACACCTATTTATTTTGGAATTTCGTTCAATTTAATGAATAATCTTAAAGCTCTCGCAAGTCTGTTAAGTTAAGAAATTTAAGTAAATTTACAAAAAAAAAATTTGTTACCCAGGAGCCAGATGCAGCTATTTTGAAAATTGAAAATTCTGGGTTTTGGACCCGTTATACCGGCCGGTCCGGTCATAACAAAAACTTTTAACTCCATTTTTTTTTTAAAATTTCAAGCAAATATCTCCTGGATTTAGAAGTTTGAAACTCGGTACGAGCTTGTGGTTAGCTCAGGACTAACGTTTTAAAATCAGTAAAACCCGTCGGATACCCCCTTCATATAATTATTTTTATCACTATTTTAATCAAACGTCAATTCTCCTTAATTGACCACAGCGCTAGCCCTACTGCACCAATAGCTCTACCGCACCACTAGCCCTACCTTCCCACTAGCTCTACCGCACCACTTTTGTACCTATAGCTTACATATATGGACGCGAACGACTGGGAGCGAACCAATTTGACGTATACGGTATACTTTATACGGAATAATTCGACATAAAATATATTTATACTGTAGTAGAGTTTTTGATTTCATATGGTTTTTGCTGAACTTTGTCTTCGGATATGGATATTTTTGAAGATTAGTCAAGTGAAAATGGCGATCGAATCAGCGCGCGCAAATTACAAAAATACTAAAGCAAAGACAGTTTATCTCATCTAGTCATCTTCGCACATCAAGCATTATTTGAATTGGCCTAACATCAAATTTTCTAGAATGTCAAATCCAGAAAATGTCAATTTTATATGGTATTTAGCAAAAATGCCAATTTGGCATGTAATTTTAGCTGCCAATTTAACATATGCTGCTCAAAAACTTTTCCGAATGCTGTTCAAAAAGTCAATTTTTCAGGTTGTTTAAAAGCTGTTCGTTTCCGTGGCAAAGAATCACAGTAGAAATTTTAGCAAAACTCTACCATGTCTCACCACAAGAGGCGCGAATTACTTATTTTTATTTGAATAAATACTTTACAAACACGTTCTCACTTGTTTATAATAATAAGATGATTTACAATGTACAGTATGTTTAAATTGATTTTAAAGGAGCTCATTATGTGCTCGATCTTCTGATTGGCTGCCGTTTGAAATTTTTGGGATATTTACAATTGAGTCCATTTCTGTCCCTTCATTGACCATTTTCAGATAACTTTAGATAACTCGATAAAAAGCACTCTTATTTAACACTAGAACCGTGTATCTTGCCTTTTTAAGGTCAAGGTCAGGTTTATTATAGTTTAAAATTATAATTTTTGAATTCTGGAAAAGAACTGTTTTTTGTTAGAGGCTGTTTTATCGCTTTTAAGGGTCATCAGCAAAGATTATTTTTTCTTCTGTGTGTAGTTGGCTAAAACGAGGAATGGGACAGATATTAAGGGTACATTTACGGGGACAAATCCCTATGAATTACATATGACAAAATATACACAAAATTAGTTTTTGCCGAGATTTTTACGAAAATTTACATCCAAAGAATCAAAAAAGGCAACGGTATGATATGAGTAGTCATTTATCTCAAAATGACTGTAGCGTTTAATGGTAAATTAGGTATCGCACAAAATTTCCGAAGCCGAAAATGGTAAAAAGTTTTTTTCATTTTGGCCGTTTTATTGATAATTTAGCGACAATTGTTTGGGACCCCCTGGCTGATATTTCACGAAATCCAGGAACAAAACCGAGCGCTTTAATGATTCGATAGTCAGAAAAATACACTGTTAAAGTAGATATATTTGGGCATATTTGGGGCGTGGGTGGTCGGGTGCGTAGGTGTTTTTGTTCTAGAATTTTTTACTTCCCGGGAGCATGGTAGCTTCGGTACAGCTAGCTCCGAGGAACGCAATTCCGTATCCGGCATCGCTACCGCAACATTGATAGGTTTTCTTATTGTATTTTTGACTTCCACAACACATATTTGCTCCGTCCTTGTCATAAAGCTGATCGTGACAACAAACTTGGTCCTAAAACAATGTTATAGAAAAAATGTTTTGAGATTTACTGCGAAAAAATTGGAATTTTTGATCTTCGAAAATTATTAAAAGTCAAAATTATGAAATATGAGTCCAGAATTTGAATTTCGAGAATCAAAGTAGTTTTTATGCGAAAATTGTTAACAACCTTAGTCTGGGAAATCATTATTTGCATAGTTTTCATTTGGCTTGAAACTTGGCTGATTTACCTACGCAAACATTGCTCGCTCAAAATGGTTACGATAAGTATTATAAACAAGATGTTGAAAAAATAAAAAAAAGGAAAAAATTCTAATAGTAATAAAAATTTCAGAATTATCAATAAAAGTTTTCGCGCCATTTGGCATAATCTCCTAGCGGGTACGTGGGTAAAAAAGGGAAGGCCGAATAGCCTATTTGGAATAGGTAAAAATCGCTATTTAATCAATCTAAAAAATTTCTATAGGCAAAAAATGGAGGGAACGAAAAATCTCCAAAAATAGTTCCTTTTTGCGAGCTTGCATCTGTTGAAAATTTATTTTCGATAGTTTTTTTGTCTACTGGGAAACCGCTTAAAAATAATAAAAAATCGACACCGCGATCAATTACGTGGCTTTTATAGACGTTTTGGTTTTAACCGCGGTATTGATTTTTAAGTACACCCGGTGACCACTGAAAGGTCATTTTTAAAATAATGTTCAGGTAGTGAACATTAAAATTTCATGTACGAAATCTACCGTGTGAGTTTTTCTAAATTCCATGTGGTTTTTTCATTATTATTAAATAATGCGTAGTTAGGCATTAACTATTTTTTGTGGGTGATTGCACTCAATTGACGTCAAATTTTGGTCATAAACTAGAAATTTTTACTAGTATTTTTGTACAGAGTTTCGCTTATTAGAATTAGGTGGAATTCTTAAAGAATTATTCTTTCGAAACGACTCGGAAATAATTAACCATACTATCTAAAAATCATGAGTTTTGACTTTTTGTTCCTTAAATTTCCCATCTAAGTGGGGTTAAACAAAAATTATCTTTTACATGGTTCATCAGTTATCTACTCTCAGAATTATAAAATTTGAGGGCCCTAAAAATTAAAACGATAATATACTTCAGAATTGTAAGTTTTTGTTCCGCAGCATGCATCGGCCATGACGTGAGCTGGTCTTGCGTGATTTCTTGGGCCGATATTTGGCGAGTTAATTGGATCTGGAACTGGCTCATTTATCAGTTGGTTGTCGCTGTTTCCTAAAATAATGGTTTACAAGGGAAATTGAATCGAATTAAAATCACAGTGGGGCATGCAAAGCAGGAAACCATAAAATTTAGAAAAAACTTTTCGGAAACCTCATTATAAAATTTGAAAGACAAATAACAAGGAAAAATATAAAAAAACATATGACCGACGGATTTGAAAAATTACTTTATTTCATATCATTAACTTATTTCGAAACACAAAAGTTAAAAAAAAATCAGTGCTGAAATTACGTCTACATACTGTTTTTTTGAGAAACAAAAATGGCGGACTGAGTAAACATACAAAATATTGGTTATTTAATTATATAAATACTTCACCGCTTGGCTTTATCGCTATCAACGCCATTTTTCGAATTTTTACTGAGAGCGCTCCTGAGTTCGATTTGAAAAAATAACGAAATTGGAATTTTGCCTTTTTCAACTTCGTGAAAATGCTTTGTAAATATTTTTTAATCTCCGTGGTCGGTTTAGTCATAAAAACAGTGAAAATAAGGTTTTTTGATAATTGTTCAGCAAAATCAGTATCTTTATTCAATTTTTTTTATAAATTGTAAGAAGTCAACCGAATTTAATCATCTCAGTAAATATAAGTAATGCTGTTATTTTGTTGTGGACGAAAAGATAAGTTGGAACCCTACAGCCTCATTAATAATAAAAATATTATGAATTTATATTATTATCTTTAATAAATTAGATACTTGGATATTTTGAAATTCATTTATTTCGATTCAAGTTTTTCAAAAACGTTCGGTTGATAATGTTATATACTTTTAATCTAACTTCTATAATTTTTAAAGAACTTTAAGGGGGTAGCAGCGATGTGGCAGATTGGTACATTTTTTCGGAGTGATTTATGAAAAAAACAAATGTGAAAATTTATTTTTTTATTTTTTATCTTTAATAAGTGTTCATTCTTGCAAACTTTTACAGTTTTAATTTTTTAACATACTTAAGTATCTGTAAAAATATCAAAACCACTTTTCATTATAACTACATTTCCAACTTGACCCGATATGAGAATTTTTTTGAAGGCGATATTAATAAACTTTAGGCATTTTCGGGTGTTATGCGATAATTAGTGGGAGAATCATTATCCATATGAAAAATTTCCTCAATATGAAAGTTTTTTTTCCTTGAAAAAAGAGAAAAACAGCTTTTTAGGAAAAAAAAATTGACCTTCAATTGCGTTTAAATATTAAAAAAGCTCCTGACTTTGAAAAGAAAAGTAGCCTATAACACCCGAAATTAATTTGAGATTTTTTGAAAATAATAAAATTTTAATAAATTGCGTGCCAAATGGCACAAACCGGTGTCACAAGCAAGTGTTGTAATTTTCATCAGTAGTTCAGAAACGAATATTCGATTCTTCTATCGGTTGAAATACGGAAATCAAATAGATACCAGAAAATAACACAACTGATTTGGCCTGATTTTTTCAAGAAAAATTCAAAAAAAGCAATAATAAAAATTTTTGGACTTGATTTGCGAAAAATTTTCATAATATTTCTAAAAAAAGTCGACAAAAAATGACAAATGAACATGTATGATTTTTAAACAGCAGTCAGAAAATATGTAAACATGCATGAAAAAAGTTAAAGTGGCTATTTTTTTGTTTTTATTCACAGATTTCAGAAAAAAAACAAAAAAACATTTTGAGTGAAAAATGCGTGAAATTTTAATAATGTTTTGAATTTTTTTGAAAATTTTACGAATTCAAAAATAAAAGTTCGAACTCAAATCTTTCCTAAAATAGATAAAAAACATTTGAATGAGCTGATACACATTTATTCTGGTTCAGCTAACGATAATAAGCACAAAAAAATCAGCCAACTAATTATTTTCGTAAGTTAAATTGAAACTGCCAGTTCTGCCACATCGCTGCTACCCCCTTAAAGCGAAAAGTCAATTAAACAATGCAGAAAATAAAAATTTGATTATTAAACATTGTAAATTGGCTTACAATGGAAGCTAACGGGCTAAATCCGCCCACCAATCTCACGTTTTCCAAAAAAATAAATTATGTGGTGAAATTATGAGGTTTTTTAAATCTTCATAGAACCTACTAGGCTGTCTGAGTTCCTGAGAGAATTTGTAAATCAGAAAACCATAATCAGGGAAATTAAGAGTAAAAATATATATTTCTTATGAAAATGTTTGTTTTTGGCCGCCTAATTTGTCTCCCTTTTTGATCCGTCTTATTTTCAAAAAGTTTTACGGTATACAGTATTGGAAGTATACCGTATACTTAATAATTTGAAGTAAAATATATAATAATATAAATCTAAGCCTAAAACATGTACAATACATATTGAATGATTTCAGTTTTTTGAATCAGCTCTTGTGCGGGTTGAAAGACCATCGCATTAGCGCGTGTCAGCGTAAAGCCAATGATTAACGTGTGGGGGTAACCCGCACACAATTTAATACTCCTCATGAGTATTGTATTTTAAAAAATATCCGTATAAAGTTATATGCGGGAAAAAGTATTTGAAATATTCCGAAAACTGTCCCAAAATTTTTAAATTTTCAATTATTCGGAAAGTACACCTACGCTTTTTACTGAGGATAGAGTTGCCTTTTGACAACAGTCCAGAATGGTCCGAAAAACTTTTCTGTATCAAAGATATGATAACTAATTAAAAATATGAAAATTTAAACATGTAGAATAAAGGCAATTAATTTTATTAATAAAAGACGAATATCTGAGAAGGAGATTTCCGGTCCATTAGATTAACGATCGAGTTTGACCAATAAGGTCGTTGACCAATAAGGGCCCTAAAAATCAGAGTCAAACGCGAACGGGAATCTGAAGGACCAAAAATCCCCTTCTCAGCTTAACCACTTACCGACGCATAAGATCATTGTAAAACTCCGATGCTTTCCATTTTATAACAATGGGTCTCAAAAATGATAGAATTGTCTCAAAAAGTAAAAAAAAATTCTTTTTAAGATTCAGAAATAAAAAAACACTCACGGCAAGGGCATGCAGAAGCAGTGAATCGTTTTTGACATCCAAATCCATGAGTACAAACGTTCATGTTCAATTTCACAGAATCGCATTTAATCTCGTTACAGTTTAGTTTATTCGATCGAATAATAACAGTTTTTCCTCCTTCACCTCCAAATAATAATTCTGGTCCCATAGGGTCATCGGCCGAGAAAAGATTGCCCCAGATTGACGGTGAAAGTCCCAAATGGTCCATGCCAATTTCAATTTCTCCAGAGTTAAAATCGATATTTTGAATGGCAGAAAGTTTTTGCGAGCAGGTCAGGACATTAGCTGGTTCTCCACAATCAACCTTGAGGATATAAGGTTCAGATTCGATATTTCCAGCGATGGTTCTGATATAAATAGTATATTGCTGATCAGTTCTTGGGAGATTTAACCGGGTACTGGTTTTACCGGCTGGGTAGTAAAATGGTGGTCGGTAATCTTCATTTTCGGGGTCGGCAACGAATGGAGAGTAGGTGATGACGAATCCGTCCCATGAACCGGTTTCTGGGACGGCCCAAGTTAGATCGAGGATAATTTCTTGGGATACGGTAGCTCCCCAGTCGGACATACCGTCGTTTTGTAGATTGACAGATGATTCTCCAACGTGGCAAAGTCCAGTAGCGGCACCAGGAGATTCAGGTACGGTCGTTTGGCTATTTTTGGGTAATAATGCGATTAATTCGAATTTGGTGTCAAATTTCAGATTAAAACAAATAATCGGTCTCAACTTTCATATTATGAGATCATATCACAAATTAAAATTTAGATACAATTGTTGACGATGATTGATATACTGGTCTAGAAAATAAATTTCTGAATGATTTCTAAAAAAAAAATACATTTTAGTTTTTTAAATTCAAACCAAGAAACCTGAGAACAAAAGTTAAGCAGATTAACGCTTTGTGTTCAAAAAAATATAATAGTTAAAAAATTTATCTTCAAAAAGTATTCAACATTTGAATTTCGTGTCAAATTTCAGAATAAAACAAATATTCGGTGTCATTTTCGAATTATTTTTAAGGGATTAAATTACAAAGTGAAATCCACAAACAATTTTTAAAGAATCATGTTTGAAGATGATTGATTTGGTTTTGATAACTATAAGTTCCGGACTACTAAGTTTCGGATTATTTGTGAAGGATCATATTACAAATACAAATTCATACACAATTGTTCAAGGAGTTATGTTTGATGATGCTCGATTTGACTTTGATAGCTATGAAATTGGTGTCAAATTTCAGATTGTTTGCGAAGGACAATGTTGCAAAATAGGCGTAAAAATAACATTTTATTGAATTAAGTCCTTAAATTTGATTATTTCTTTTGATACGATACCATTGAAATTGGTGTCAAATCTTAAATTATTTGCAAGATATACGAATTAAGATATAAAATTCGACTATTATTTGTTTGAATACAATGACTTCAGCACCCCTAAACAATACCGAAAATTTGACCAAAAAATCTATTTTTATGAAATTTATTTGAAGAACAAAAACATCGTCTGACTTGAATTTTTTTAGATAATAAAACTTTATTGAAAGATTTTCGAACAGATACATAAAATTGCTTTATAAAATCAAGTCTTATTCACCCCGTGTGGAAAACTGAGGTGTTAGACTGATTTGAGTGCGATTTTAGTTTGACTTTTGCCGTTACTTTTGACAAAAACATTTGTGCACAAGTAAAAAACATCTATTAGGTGGGCCAATAAAATCCATACCCATTTTTGACTTCTGAAAGTCCTCATTTTAAATCTGCTCTGAAAGGTGTCATATTTCATCATTTGAGTCCTATCAGATCACTTTTATTATGTCATGATAAATCTTTTGCGTAATTTTAAAGCAGTGCCAAACTTCATGTTTTCGAATTAAACGTGATGTCTAAAGAATTACTGACAATTGTCTTGAAAATGCGAGACAACTGTTGCAACGTATCGTTTAATCGAGAATTTTGAACCTCTTGCTGTTTTTTCATGAATTTCAAAAAGTTTTGACAATAAATAAGCTGTCTATCGCTCTAATTATCTGTCATTATCGTGATGATTTCGAAGTAACTGAATTATCAAAAACAAGCGTCTTTAAAATGTAATTCACAGATGCGGGTCAAAATATGAGCGACCATGAAATTGTCAACCGTCAACACGAGGGGTTAACTGTCATAATTAATGATTTTGCACGAAGAAAGTAGCTTGTTGTTTTGTTGATTAACTTTTTGTCAATCTGACGTATTTTGTCGACAAGTAAAAATTTTTGATCGAACAAGTACCGTCTAATTTGCGTTTATACGGTATTACAGTATCTAAGAAAAAACGTGTCTAAAGCATAAAGTTGAAATTTTGTATCAACAACTTTTTAATTCAACACTCGGAAATGAGCATTTGTTGACTATAATATTACTAGTTAAATTTTACTTCAAATTGTTCTAATAAACTTTCGAATTATCGAAAAAAAGTAATTTGAAAGTTTTGAATTTACGAAGAACTGAAATTTGACAGAGAGTATTTTAATGCGAAAAAACGTATTATTGCTAATAATTTCTAAAGACCGCGACCTTCAAATTGGTGTTAAAAAGTACAGATTCTTGTCTTTAATACCAGAAAATACGATGTTTGTTTGAAATTTCATTCATTCGAAAAATAGAGATCAATTAATTTTGCGAAAATAACAAATATATCCCCCTTTCACATTATCAGGAATATCCCGGCCCTACTACTAAAAACACACTACGTTTACTTTACAGGGCTGGGATATTCCAGATAGTGTGAAAGAAGATATTCTGCTTCGAAGATATTTGAAACGTGAAATTTTAGTTCACTAATAAGAAAAGTAAAGGTGCAATAATCGCGTGAGTTTCAAGTAGCGTCGAGACATAAATTAATTTGTCGATACTTGAGGTGATTTGAAGTCAGATTGAGGACCTTTTGTATAAAAGCGTGGTTCAGCGTTATTGTTATCACCTTTTGAGATGGTGACTGTCATTATAGTCTATCAATTCAACTACTTTTGGTACAATTGTCTCTTATTTTAAAGCTTTTGGTATATCGATAGCAATTTTATGAATGTTGATTTTGACACTCAATATTCATAGTGTAGTTTTTAATTCTGAGAATTTTGATAATTTATATCCAATTAAGCGCAACCCTTACAATAAAACATTTTTTTTTTACAAAAAACGCACTTTTAGTACAATTTTTTGTACTTGAAATCATTTTCGGATTTATTGAGATTTTGAAAGGCAGAGTCTTTAAAATCTAGAAAATTTATAATTATTATTGAAAAAATCGAACAATAAAAACGGTACAATCGTTACGGTAGATTGAAAAGTTCCGTTATTTCGATTTTCAGATCGAAAAAGTATTTTAGTTCTGATCCCTTATCGTTACATAACATAATCCAAATTAATCTCGACATCCAAAAAAAAACTTTGAAAAACATTTTTAAAAAATAAGCTTATATTATTTTCAAAAGTTTCAAAATTAAAGAAACAAAATTCTGATTTGATGTGATTTTGACAAAGACATAGTCTTTTAGATCAACTTAATTGAGAATTTTTTTTATCAAACTCGAATAATTAAAACGTAGATCGGAAAGTTCCGTCATTTCGATTCTATATTTAGAAAAGTTTAGTTCTGAGCCCTTAACGTAAAACGTATCCCGCATCGTTATATAATATAATCCAAATAAATCCTGACTGCCAAAAAAAGCGTTGCAAAAACATTTTCAAAAAGTTAAGCTAATATTATTTCCCGTGTCTGAAAGTAGCTGGTGCGGAGAACAGTTTGTATTCAATACTTTGCCCTTTTCGCTCTCCATTCATGATACAGTAACTTCTCAGTTCAAAGTCGTTTCTCTGTCCAGCCGCAAGATTTTTCATTCGGAAGTTAGAGTTTGAAACGGTATAATTTGCTCCGGAAGGCATTACTTTTACGGTGTAACCTACAGCATCTCCGGGGTTATCCCAGCCAATATCGACATAATCTTTTTCAAAGTTTTTAAGCTCAACGTTGATTGGCGGAAGTGGGAGGGTTTCGAATCTTGAGCGAGTTTCCCCGGTCGAATAAGCGTCTTCGTACATTGTGCGGATTTGAACCATGTGAGGGGTACATGATCGGAGACCCTCGAGAGTGTAGCAATAGTTTCGATCGTAATCCTCGTAGGCGTATTCTTCAGATTGACCGTGAACTTGAAATTGCTCGGTACCGGTTGCGCCATCTTGTGAGGTCCACTCAACCTAGAAAGTTTAGACGTTAATTATGGTAATTTGAAAATTTGTTGAGACTTTGAAAAATGTATACCAAATGCCAGGGAAATCAATTTCGAGTTATTGGGATTACATTTCCGCTCTCAGAGAGCCCTATAAATCATGGGCTAGGATATTCAAACTTTTCGATTTGAGAAATATTTTTAAAAAATTTGCAAATATTTTTTGACTTGAAAATTTCTTTTTTTGCTAGTTAAATATTATTTGGTGCTTAGCAAATGAGTGTTTGTCTTCAAAATGAGTGTTTTTGGGACACCAATCATAAATGTACTAGTTATTTTATTTGATGACAAATATCATATTTTTTATAAAAAGAGCGTTTTTAAAAACCCTACGTTCCAAAGTTTTTCAGCATTTTTTTCCTATAATCACTTTGGTTCTTCTATTTAACGCGCTCAAAATTTGGCAACAATATGTTTTTTGAAAAAATAATTTGAAGGAACAATCAAAATTTTTGACTCTGAGATTCGATGTCTTAAACAATTTTCATAGGTATCGACTGACAATAATCTTAAAAAAAATTCGTAGGTTTTCCCCTCAAATTAGGTATTTCTCCTAGTTCAAAAGTTGACTAAAATGAGTATTATCGGAGTAAAAAGTGAATAAATACTTTGTATTGTCATAAGAACAAATTTATGAATTATTGTGGTCAAATTTACAAATAATTTAGAAAAAAAATTTACTCGATTAAAAACTATTCAGAATAGTCTATTCTCATCAAATCAAATCAATAATTAAAAAATAATTCAGATTTTAATTTAATCACAAAAATTATCTCGTAAATGTATTGAAAATTATTGGAGTGGAATGTAATTTCGAAAGGAAAGTTCGTGTTAAAAAATTTACAAGGAGGAGCCTCATTAGGCAAAGCAATTTCACGGTTTTTAGCTAAGTGCCTGCCAGTGCCCATATTGCCGTCATTGCGTGGGCGATTAAGGTTTTTTATTACAAATTACTTTGAGTGCGTCATAAATAGCGACATATTTCAAGATCAAATTTCTCAAATCTACTTTTTTTCATTTGATTGCGTTTGGTAAAGTACGTGAATCTACCATTTTAGTAATTTACTTCATTTGAACCTATTGTAAAACTCCGTATATAATTGAGAAACTTTTCAAATCATGACATCATTTCGAACGCGCACGCGTTTTTATTTTTGAACAGAAAAAAATTATTACTGTTAACCCACATACTCAGAAGTTATGAACAGTGACGTACAAATCTGGCCACCTGACTTTAAAAAATCATATTTTCATCCAAGTTAACGTTAGCGAAAATATAAACTATTAATTCAATAGCTTCAACAATTATTTGATAGAAAAAAAATTTAAATTATATCGGCGATATTGGGCCTCCGGGAGGCCGCCTCCCCCAGTATAAGCTTATTTCATTTAAATTCAAATATGTTATATCACTAAATTTATTTTCAAAATCGTTTGAATTTAAATCAAGTTTTGAGGCAGTTTAAAAACTTCAAATAGATTAATTTAACGAAAACCAGTTATTATTTCTTCGGTTGTGTCAAATGAAGAGAAAATTACTACCAAAAATCACCTTACTGAAACTTAAGCAAAACCTCCTTCAACCTGGATAGTAGATTTGAGGTAAGTTCAAGTTAATAATTATGAAGATTATGTTTTCAGTTTTTCTGCACTTTTTTTACTTAAAAATGCAAGTTCAAGTGTTGAACTAAAAACTGGAAATCGCTTGGAATCCACTATCTAAGGCCATTCCGAGAATTTTTAACCTTTGGCCTCGTAAGAGTTAACCAGATCCGCTCCAAATGATAAAAATATTTTCTAGATGATTTGACATTTTTCTGGTAACCTTTACAATTTAATAATTGATACACGTATCTCGGCGTGAGATATTTTAAAACAAATAATTGAATCAAGTAATTCAGCTCCTGCCGAGTAGCAATCTAATTTTCCTCGTATTTTATCATTTTTTCGAGTTTAGAAGTTTTCGACAGATTTGACTAATTTTAACATAATTTAAAATAATCTATTATCACTAAAAACAGTATTTGAATTTTATTATTCATTCCAAAAATTGAATTCATTTCTAAAAACACTCAAAATCGTGCTTTTGGAAAAATAAAACATCCCTGTTAATTTAAAAAATATCTCCAACTTTTTGACTATTAAAAACAAAAACAAAAAGGTGATTGTATTATATGGGTTAAGGGCCCTTAGTTGACAGATCGTGACAATTTGAATGATACAAACAACACGGGAAACTAGCACTCAATCAATAGCCTTGATTGCAGAATTGGCCGATTTCATAGGTCATATTTGTTCGGCTCCAACCAATCAAATGCTCAAATTCCGCATTTTCAAATAGTCAAGATCTGTCGGGTAAGGGCCTTTAATCTATCTAATTTATATTTGATATCAGTTATATCACATGACTTTTTAAAAATATTGGACAAAAAAGTCCATTTAAAACTTTGTGAAATTCACATGTATTTCAACTCAGTGGGTTAAAAACTAAATTTTCTAAAGATTTCGCTATAATATTTTTTACAATAAACTTCGTGGGCTTTAGTTTTTTGATGCAAAAGTTGCGTCATCAAAGTGAGGCAGTGAAATAACGTGAATAGGGGCACCTAATTACAGGCGAGCAAGTTTTCTCACAAAATATTTCATCCAATTAATTTGCTTTTAGAACCACGTGATTGATGAGGCGGGGAAATAATTTTCCACGCTCAATCTTGAAAGTTTTAAGTGTTGTTATGTTGTTATCATTTCATGAAAAAAAAAACTCAAAAATTATAAAGCGAAGTTTTTCTATCTAGATATGAAACCAAAAAATTTTCTCGAAAACTTTAATTTGAAAGAGGCATGTGGCCAAAATCTCATAAAGATAATATTTCCTTTTACAAAATCCTTTTTATAATTCCTATATATTTGCTATGATATCTTATAATTCCTACATATTTTTCATGTTGAGAGTCCTAACGATTTGATAACAGTGTCCGGATTTGGCCTCGTTGTCTAAATAAACCACATCCTTACAAATAGGGGCCAAAGTTGAAGTTATATCAGCTACCATTTTATACTTTTAAATCCGCCCACGAGTTAAGCTTATTTCCCAAAGAACTTCCTTTGTGATATGACTTTTCGAAGATTACGTGGAAACTGTAAGAATAATATAGCAAATTTTGGTTTCCGGAGAAAATATAGACTTGGCTTAGTTTTCTAATGTTATTTCTATGATGTCTATTTTAATACTCGGAATGTTTCGTGATAAAAGTAAAACATTTCATTAATTTTTCTCGAGTAATTTATTTAAATTCAAAAAAGTACTATTCTTATTGAAGGGACATAAGTTTTTTGAACAAGGTGACTCAAACATTGCTCACGTGACTCGGGGTCTACCAAAATCTTATACAGGGGGAGGGGGCGATATCGCCGAATGTGCCGATATCGCCGAAAATACCCAATATTGCTGATTTTTTCAAGTACAAATTACTTTGTGGGCGCTCTGAATGACGTCATTGTCAAGATTGAATTTCCAAAATTTTCTTTTTCGACCTTTATTTGGTAGCGTACCTGATTCTACGGATTTTAGAGATTAACTTCATTTGAACCTACTGTAAAACTCCCTATAAATTGAAAAATTGTTCGACATATGACGTAATTTCGAACGCCTACGCGTTTTTCACTTTTAAGCAAAACAATTTATTTCTGTCCCCATATCGCCGAAAGAGCCAATATCGCCGAAAATGCCCAATATCGCCGAATTTTTCTGACAAAAAACTAACGGCGATATTGGGCCCCTTGTATACTAATTAAAATCTCTTTTTGATTAAATATAGTTGTGAAATTTTGATAAAGGGTTCAGGAAGCTAGAGATTACTTAGTGACTGATAATTGAGACTTTGATTTTAATTTAACTGCAATCTTTGCTCACATGACTTGGGACACTAACATTTCATTATATGGATTACCGGACCTCAGAGTACAAATCCTAAATATTTGAATGATACAAACAACGCAAGATATTAACCCAATCCAAACTCTTAGATCGCGCATAATAGGCCGACTTCCATTGCTTCAGGTGTAGAAGAATTAACCATCAAATGCTCAGATTCATTTTTCAAATATTTAGGATTTGTACTCTGAGGTCCGGTAATCCATATTATTTGAAAAATTCATAATGGGTTCATAAAGTGTGACATTGCTTAGTGACTTTAAATTAAAACTTGATATTTATTTATTTATGTAAGTCGAAAAAAAGGGTTTTGCTCAGTGAATTATCATAAAGATCCAAAAAGGAAACTCGATCTGAGTGGCTCGGATGATGCGTTCCATTTGGAATTGTATGCTGATGACGAGAATGAACTTAATTTTTGTAAACATAATTTAAAAAACTAAATTCTGATTGGTTGAAATTTAAACGGATCAAAATCTAGAAAATGGATTAACTTTTTACTCAGCTTTTTTTGTTGCTTTTAAAAATATATATTAAGTATATTTAAGTATATCTAGGCCTCCCGAGCAAAAAATCAGCTACCCGATAAAAAGGTGCTATGAGTCTGAAAACTTCGGACATAGTATAGTTTTTGACCGCGAAAATTTTAGCTTAATATATTTGAAAATAGTAAAATCGCTGAAAATGTCAAAATTTAGCTGAATTGCTTCCTAGCGGTTACTAAGCGCAATGCCGAAAATACAATATTGTCTCAAAATTTGATGCCAGATTCGAATCGAATGCGTGTGATCACGCGGCTTTAAAAATCACGATAAATAAAAATTTAGAATAAAAAGATTTTTTATTTCCGAAAAAAATGATATGATGATCATCTACTAAGACCTTCTCGTAGAAAAGTTCCGTATCAACAAGCTGAAATCTCTAAGCTGCCTTCGATACTATTATGTATAAGTTATACAGTATAACTTTATGTACACCGGAGACTTAAGCTTTTGCTCACTTTTTGCTGACGTCAGATAAAAAAATTATTATGTAAATTAGTATACCAGGCCTCGGTAGATTATCGCAAATACCCACAAACATTTTTATACTAGGCTTTCCGAAGTCATTCCAGCCATAACGTTTTGTCTGTCTGAATGACTCGAAAGTGGTCTTACACGACAGATAGATTAATGACCGAGAAAAAATTTCATTATACCATGTCAAATTTTTAGCCACTGGGTGGCCACTTTGATTGTAGAAATAGGTCGAAATAACGGATTATGATAGGTTCAAATATCAACCAATGAAAATTTCACTTAACTTTACAAAAAAAATATATTTTCGGAATCAGCACAAAATTTAACGGTAAATTTTGGACAGTCTATCTTAAACCCTACTAATCTTTCAATTTTGTACACTTTTCAGAAACATAAATACATATGTTACAATTTATTTTAAAAAATAGAGCTTGAGAACTGGACTTAGACCCTTCTCTTGGAAAGTCTCAAATCGGACACTCCTTGATCCGCCACAATGAAATTTTCTATATTTTTTTGGTCGATATCTCAAAAACCAATGTTTTTTTAACTATTCCAACTTGGAATTTCCAAGATAAAAAATAAATGGGTTTCACAGTTTAATGTGCTGATTCAGCACTGCTGAACGTGAATATTAATTATATTTACGTTTTTTTTGAAATTTTGGTTAGTTTTTCTGATATTTCAGTTAGAATAACCAAAAAGGGTGTTTTCGCGGTTTGAGGCGCACATGCTTTAATTCGGTAAAATTGAGACATGGTTAAATATTCAAATTTGTATATAATATTAAAAGAATTCGCTCGAAAATAAAGTCTAAATAAGAATTTTGATGATATTCGATATTTTTTTCGAGAATTTTCAAAAATGTTATTATATGGATTAAGGGCCCTCAGTTGCCAGATTGTGAATATTTGAATGATAAAAACAATTCGGGATACAAGCACCCAATCAAAATTCAATTAAATGTTCGGATTCCACATTTTTCAAATAGTCACGATCTGTCGGTTAGGGACCCTTAATCCATAAAAACATAATTATTTCTTGAGACAAAAGAATAAACAGTTAGCATGTTTTATCGCCATCAGTTTTAAGCACTAAAAAATTAATTTTGAATTTATCTTGATTTATAAACTAAACAGAATATTGTAAAAAGGTTGTCCCAGCGCTGTCATTTTTGCCGTGGGCGAAGAGAATCTAATATCATCTACGACAAAAGTGCCACGTTAAGGATAACCCACACAAGAATAGTTTTTCAATATCAGGGTTGAAGTATTTTCGTTATTTGGCGCTATGAGAGCTGGACAGCTTTTAGAATTAGATAACCGAAAATTAATCTGAGAAAAAAGAGTCAATATATTTGCGACTTAATTGACTCAATTAATTTTATAAAACTAGTAAACCTAGACAAAATAGAGTCGATTATGTTTCAGACCTGTATTTACAATACTTATCAACGAAATCGGTAGTTTGTTCAAATAGCGTGGGGGGACCAATTTCTCTGATTAGGAGTCTATAACAGTTGACGAAATATAAGTTGCAACGAGGACCCCCTTAACTTCAAAAATAATGTTTTCGCGGAAGCAAATGCAAGCGGTTTATCAACAATGTCATACAAAACGTGATTTTCTGCAAAAAAATATGAGGTAAGGAAGTACAGTAGGTACAAAAACAATCACATCCGGATTCTTGATCTCAAAATGCAATAATAATCAAGTACATTTTTCGATTTATGTTTAAAAATAAACTTCACTTTCATTTTCATGTTGGTGAGGGCTTGCCCATCGGTTTATTATGACTTGAAATTAATAAATAAAAATGAGTTGTTCGTTTCAGTGTTTCGGCGTTGAACTTGAGTTATCTCAACAAATTTTAAGAGTAGATTCTTGAAATTTAGTTCTGAAAAAACGGAAAATATTTGACAAAAAATGGGTGAGCGTTTTTAATGTTGTGAAATTTTAGGATTAAGAGGGTTGTGGGTGTAAAATATAGCTCACTACAAGAAATTTGAAATGGCTATAACTTTGTTACTATTGCAGGAGTGAATACATTTGAATGTGCATATGTAAATTGAAACCATGAGAATAGCTGGTAGGATTTTTTTTATTTTCATCGTAATTTTCATTACCAGTTAAAAATATACTAAATTTCAGCTTGTTTTAGCTCTCGAATGCTTCGGAGCATTTGAAGTTTCAAGATTTAAAAAAAAATGTTAGGATTGTGCGAAAACCACAAAATATATGAATGTTGTTTCTTGATTATTTGTGTTTGATTCCAATCGGCTAAAAATCAGAAAATATATTTTTTACAACAAATTGTGGAGAATCCCTGTTATTATCATTTTCGAGAGAGTAACACCGAAATTCTTGGCGTGCAGCTGGGGTACAACCCCTGCAAATTGAATTTCATTTTTATTCAGCATGTATTT
Source organism: Oikopleura vanhoeffeni (assembly GCA_004367855.1). NCBI lineage: Eukaryota > Metazoa > Chordata > Appendicularia > Copelata > Oikopleuridae > Oikopleura > Oikopleura vanhoeffeni. The sequence goes on along the minus strand of SCLH01000402.1, from coordinate 252,538 downwards.
TTTTCCTGATGGAGAGCAAAAATCGAACACCAAATTTCATTGACGCTCAACAATTTAACAACTGTTTTGTGTTCGATCAAATTGATCCAAATATAATTAGCTAATTATTTTGAAAAATTTGCTCTGTAATAAATTAAAGCCACTTTGAATTGCTTTAACATTTCAAACATTTAGCACCCACAACCCTCTTAAAGAACTCACTTTATAATTAGAGTATGAATTCAGGATTTTTATTTTATTAAAATTGGCTCTTTTATAAAGAACATCGCTTCTGATCTATTTTTTTGGAAAAATTATTTTTTGGAATAAAATTTCAAATTATTAATATTACTTTTGATATTGTACTTTATTGGCCTGTGAATATTAAGCAATTCATTCTAATTATCGCATGGGCTCCAAGTGGCGTCGAGACCAAAAATGAATCGTCGTACTCAATCTGATATATCCGCTTTCAGAGCCCTATTAGGCTTCATCTTGCAAATTGAAAAATACGGAGAATTGCGAACGGGATTCAATTATGATGTTCTTCAAAAAATCGAATGAATAATTTTATTCTAGCCTAACGTTCACAACAGATCACTTTTTGTTTCTATGCCACTTGAAACTCAAGCGATAGACTGTTCAAGTAAGCATAGTTTGGAAATAACAAAAAAACCTCTTTTAAAAATATTTTAAAAATTTTGAAATAATTTTCATCGTAAATGTGATTCTGAAAAAATCAAATAATTCGTAGTCCATCTCTGGGACAAACTTAAACAGCCTTATTTTTATGTTAGAAATTCTCACGGTGGAAACTAGGTCAAAAATCAGTGAAAAACTTGCTATTCAAAATACCAACGGTAATTCCTTCAATTGAACCCGTGGAAAACGGTCTTGAATTGTGAGAATAAATCAATTCAAACTATTTCAGGTCAGCCCCCAAGGTCACTTAATCGACCTGTGTCATTTTAGGTCCCCTCGGCGGAGTATTGAATAATTTCTAAAGTCTTATCAGTCAAAATTTAAAAATCGTTATTCCGTCAGAATGTCCCATAAATATCTCCCTCTTGAATCACGTTCCCGGCGGTTTTGGGCGAGACTTTTATGTGCCAATTTTGGACACAATTTTGATAAGAATAATTGGACTGATAAAAAGTACTCGTGGCCTTCTAATAATTCTTGAAAGCGATGAAGATGTGGATTACTTTTGGCAAAACGTAAGAGTTAAGGATCTACACAAATTTTTTTTTAAATTTTATCTTTTTAACAGCCTTATTTATCATTTTTTACTTCATTTTGTGACCAAGTCATTTAAAAAAAATAACCCGCGCATAAGTTGACCAGGCTATCGATATAACGTTTCAAAGCATGTAGTTTTAGGCCACTTTTTCATATACTTATTTAGTTAAAATTTGAATACCTTCCATTACGACGTCTCACACTATTATTTTCACTCCAATGCATAAAAAATGCAAATAAGAAAACAAAAGATTCCTTCTGGAAATATTCTCGATTACTTTTTCTTTAGGATTGTTTAATTTGAACTTGAAATTAATTTATCCTGAAAATGATTATACAATAGAAATCGAAACGTTGATAAATAATGAATAAAAATTCTGTGTCATTGATTTTGCTTGGTTATGCAATCAAGCTCATTTTGAATGCATATTTTTTTGAAGTTTTTTGTTATGATGTTTTTGAAATAAAAATCAGAATAATTTTACAATTTGAAAAAAATTAGTTTTTAACGCCCAAAAATGACATTCTTAATTGATGCCAAGTTCACATTTATGTTTTGGTTTCAAAAATCTTTACTTTGAAAAAGTTTTAACCGCAGTCAGTTATTCGAGCTAAGTTGTATAATTGAAAAATTCTTTATTTCAGGTAGTTTCAATTTCAATTTTTTTTAAAAAAAACTTAGTTACGTATGTGTATGTGTACTGTATAATACGATTTTGTTAAAAATGTCCAAAAATTCCGACCACAAGATATGGAGAACAAAATTTCTGGAAATCGTTAACATTAAACTCCAAGACGACTGATTCAAAAAAATAAGTAGGTTTTTGAAGACAAAGTTCAAATAGATAAATGACTAGATCCAGTGGATTAGCTGTCATCGGTCTCGACCAAAACGGAAATGGAAATAGCCTAGAGTCTAGGCCCTAGACTTGAAATAACCAAATTATATACAGTAAATGTAATAATAGAGAACTAGATGACGAAACGTTAATCCGCTTAATTTTTATCCGCCTAATTTTTCATCCTGATAATTATCAGGATTTTGGACAATTTTATAGAAAAGTAAGAAAAAATGGGTAATGAATAAAACGTTTTGGCCAGTCTAATCTAGTCGTTAAGTGTAGAAATAGTCTGGTAAAATAGTTAAGCTCTTCTTTATTGGTTCACATGAAGAGAACGCGAGTCAAGTTCTCTTGCGCTCACGAGCATGAGAACTGAAAAAATAAGTTCATGCACTAAACCGCTCAATTAACGAATTAATTTTTCAATTAAGGAAAAGTAAAACGAGCTAAATTGGATAAAAAAGTTACAAACGTTTTTATCAACAGTACGAAGATTTTATAGAATATCTGGCCCAAAACTTAAAATTCCAAGTAAATTATTCGACACCAAATATATTTCTTGTTTTAATCAAGGTCACTAGAAAGTAGACGTCAATCGCTTTGAATTTTTTCTTAGTGAAATCCAAATCAGGTTGTCAATTAGCTATAATTGATGATTTGAATTTGTTGACTGAAAGATTTCTAATAAGCTCCAGCCTTATGGCGAAGTTCGGAGATTAGCCGCTTGATTTTCAATTTTTTATTCAAGTTTTATTCAGGGTCAAAAGTATTTGGTTAATAAGAATGTTTTAAGGTGGAATATTGAAAAGTACTTTTTGGCCACAAAAATGTTAAACGTTAGCTCCGAAAATTAATTCCACGGCCAGGAACCACGCGGTCGAAATTAGCTATTTGTGAACCCTTCTAAATCATTTTAACATTATCATTACATGTCACGAAAAAGTTCAAAAAATAGGCGTGAATGTTTTAAAAGGGTTTTTAAGCTTAAAAATTGAGTGTTAATTTTTAGAATTTATTTTCGTAGTACGAGAGCCTCAGCCGACTTGCAGTCCTTCATAACTAAACCTAATAATATATTATTAATAACGTTAAGAAAACATTGACTATAGTCTAGTGTCTGAAGTTTTTTTGAATATTTGAAATGGAATTTTTGGTGATTTTATAACAAATTCAAAGTTCTTTAAATTTATTTTCTTAGCACGAGAGTCTCAGCCGATTACAATAAAGTACTTTAAAACTCAACGATAGGACACGAAAATTCATAATAATTAAATATTCATAACGTTGTAAAAACATTGAATATAATCTGGTGTCTGAAGTTCCTCAATTAGTTGATTTAAAACATTTTCGGTGATTCCCTAATAAAATTCATAGATCGGAAAATTGACACATAAGAGTTGTATATATTTCAAGTTTAAAAAATGTGCAAAAATGTTTGTATAAAAATATTTTTAACAAGAAAAAAGGAATTTTGAAACGAGACAAAATAGTTAAACAAGACTTTTTAACAAATCAGTTTGTATCTCAAAACGCACAATCAATATGGAAAAATAAAGTCTAGCCCGCCCCATCGCGTCAGTTTTTGAGTGATTTGTCGAGACTTGAGGTGATTCAAATCCTCTTCTTTTATCGCATGTTTTCCAATCAACTCAAGTCTCGACCCAATGTAAAAGTCACGCTGTATATCTGCAATTTTTTTATGTCTTTGCTTATTTTTTTTGTGAAACGCTGTTTTTGAGGTCGAAAATTTACTTGTTGAAACAACCCTATTTTTGATCTATGAACTTATTCAAAATACTTTATTTGGAACTTGTCATACGAAAATTTTGCATAATCAATGATTTGTATTCTGAGATATTGAGATGCCTCCTTAAAACTGAATTCCTACAGGACCAAAACTTGAATAAATTTTGTAGTGATTTTTGTGCAAATGCAATTGCTTATTTCCGATGTTTGTGGATTTTCGGAGAAGATTTGAGTGAACGAAAAACGTGTATGTTAAAGTTTAAAGTATATGTAAACTTATCCTTCAAAATATATTCAATTTGTTCCGGAAGTCATTCAGATGCGAATGCGAACCAAAACATTGCCAAAAATTTACACGTTAATCAATCAATAAAATAAACCGGTCTGAAAAATTTGGTTTCTCATTTGTTATGTCCGGTCCAGCGGTTTTTTTTCAAGAACGTCCACCAAATAAAAAAAAATAAAATCCCTTGAATATGTGATTGGTAGCTACATGACGCAAAATTGTGCAATTTTGCACATATAAAACGTGAGGATGATAGATATGAGACGATGGTAGTCAAAATTCTTTATTAAAAAGATAGACTTGAATCAAGCCGCTCGATTTCATATATCTCTTACGTATACTGAACTATAGTCTATAGTACTAAATCATAGTATCAAATTGAGAGCTCTAAATGAAAATTACCGAATTGACCCTTAGGTTAAAAAAATATATGAAGCATGCAATTTTTAATTCCCTTCTATTCAACGATTTTTAAATTTTTTATCTGATTTGCTGGCGAATATTAGGGAATTTTCAGCCCAATCCAATTTTTCATGAAAATATGATACAAAGGAAGCTCAATATATCGCCGAAAGTTTTTTTTCAACAAATATTGGGCACTTTCGGCGATTCGATCAAAAATAAAAAAAATGCGTGGGCGTTCGAAATTACGTCATAATTTGAATAGGTTTTTAATTTTTACAGGTGTTTTACAATATGTCTAAATGAAGTGAAATACCAAAATGTTTAGAATCAAGTACCCCACCATACGCAATCAAATGAAAATTAAAAAAAATAGGTTTGCGAAATTCAATTTAGAAATATGACGTCCTTCATGCCATTTATATGGATCTCAATCCCGTGCGCGGTCTGCAAGTCCGATTCAAATGATGTTTAATGCGTGAATGTGATTTGCTGAGGTAAACTCTCTTTTGCTCTGACGAATAAGTTTCAACCAATCAGCCTGCATCATTTCCGCCAAATTTAGCAATATTTAAATCGGGCTTCTTGACCGCATTCGGGTTGGAGATCCATATTATATGGACCATATATCAAAGTTAACAAAAAATAATTTACTCAGTCTTGTAAATTTAAATTTTTTGTAAAAAAATTTAAATTAATCAAACTTTTTAAACGAAAGCAAATTTAGTCCTAGAAATAATTTATCAGAGAAAAAATAGCGGTTATCATCACCAATCACAAGATGATATACCTAAAATCCGGGAAGAGGGGAATTTTTAGTTAGTCAAGCCGAAATTTTTTTTCATAATTTATAACACAAGGCCCCTTTTCCCGGATTTTAGTAACATGGTGTACGTGAATTTTAACGCAATATAATAAACGCAATATATATAAATTATATATTAGTTTGCATTAATGGCCCTTAGTTGACAGATCGTGACTATTTAAATGATTAAAACAACACGGGATACTAGCACCCAATCAAAACTCTGGATTGCAGAATAGACCGATGTCATTGGTCAGATTTGAGATGAATCAACCAATCCAATGGTCGGATTCCGCATTTTTCAAATAGTCACTATCTGTCAGTTAAAGGGCCCATAATCGATATATATATAAATTACTTAAAAGTTACTTTGTCCGTAGACAGATTATCTTCCATATATCACTAAATGCAGTTTAGTAATTTTCGACGAATTTACTAAGTTTTTAACCCTCACGGTGATTTTCAACGTTTTTGGAAAAAGATGGCGGGGTACCGTTATTAATACCGAGTTTACAAAATGTTAATCCGGCCACGGTTGTCATGTTCCTTATAATTATTAGTCAAAACGGCCTGTTGTAAGGTCATGTAAATACAAGATTATCTATCAGCTTATAGCCTAACAAACAAAGAAAACTTTACAGAATTTTTGGCAAATAGTTCCGACAAATCAGTCCTTGCAATTTGTCAAACAAAATCAGATACATTTTGAAACAAATTAGAAAGAAAAATCAAAACAAGGCTAAGTTAAGACCAAAACCTTGTAATAAATTTATAATTACTGTACAGTGAAATTAAAAAAACATAGTAAAATTGTAGGTGTCAATCGTTATCAGATAATCACCATCAACGAAAATTGCTTATTTGCAAATTAAATTCTAATCATACATAGTAACGTTGCGTGCTAGGCGAAAAACGTATAATGCGTGTTAAAAAAACAATTAAAAATATGAGTTAATAGTAATTCGTGGAAAATTTCGTTATTTTAAATATAAAGACAACTTTTGCTAACGAATTGTCCAGGCGAAAAAATCGATTTTATTCAAAAAAGTGCTATTTAGGCAAAAATTTGAGAAATGACGTCATATGCCAAACTTTTTTTTGATTTTATAAGGAGTTGCACAATAGGTTCGAATGAAGTTAATCGCCAACATGCGTAGAATTTAACACTCCGCCAAACGCAATCAAATTAAAGTTTATAAGAATGAATTTGAGACATTTAATCATGAGAATGACGTCATTTATGACGCCCACAAAGTAATTTGTAATACAAATCTTAAAAAAAATTAGACGATTTTGGGCATTTTCGGCGATATTGGCACATTCGGCGATATTGGCACTGGAAGTGTTTTAGCTAAAAATCGTGAAATTCGTAGGTTTTTTCGGCGATTACTGCAAAAAGTAATCAGTGACTTTTTATCTTTGCTTATTTATTTTATCGTCGAAAATTTTTAATAAAGCACAATTTCAGACAGCAAAAATCGAAATTTTAAGAGTTGGCAGTTTTTATGAAACATCTAAAACTAGCAGTTCATCAATAGATCGTAATCAGGCTTATAAGCTAAGCACGGCTTCAAGTTAAGTTTGAGACACCTTTAGCATATCAAATCTCTTAAATATTGGACAGATGAAATTGTTATTTTATATCGACAGTGAACATTTTTGACGGCAAAATAAACGCTTTGCGTATCTGTTTATAATGGATTATGTTGAATATAAAACCTCGGAATTGAACTAACTAAAAATTCATCGATCAATGACAAGGATTATGAATCAGTAGTATAATTTTTAATTAAAATCGTAATTTATACCCTTTTTCCAACCAAAGTGAATCTGGAATATAATAATCTTTATATCGCGTGTTCGAACCCCACTAATGTTGTGTTAGTGATTGTCTTGGGTATAATAATAGCTAAGGGTCCTTGATATTGGGAGCACGAAAGTTGATTGGTGCGTAATCACTAAGATATCCCTTAGTGATTGTCACTTAGACAACACTAGTGGGATTCGAACACGCGCTATAAAGATCATTCTCATTTTCAAGTTCCACTTTGGTTAGAAAAAGGATATAGGCGGGAATTTGGAGCTTATCGTTCCTGTAATAGGCTAAGAAAAATTGACCTGACGGATAAAACGATACCGAGAGGTATTAACTTCATAGCTAAAACGATTAATAGGATTCCAGTCAAATATCGATGAAGGTTATTTGTTTTTGGCAAATGTCAAGATTATTTGATAAGAAAAATTTTCAGCAATTACGGTTTGGCCAAATTAATAAATATTCTAAGACCTATTTTTTTCGCTCAAATTTGCTTTGAAATGTGATTTTTTTTATTATTATTATTATTGGTATTAATTAAATAATAATCGAGAAATTAGTTCATGAAATCGCAGCTCAGAATTAACAGAATGAATTTGCGAATTATAAGTGTCAAGAAAGAAATTTGATACCAAAAAAGGCACTATTTTACATTTTTTTATATCTTAGTACCTGGTATAATGCAGTTCATTTAAATTACAATTATAATTTACCTCAAATCCAGTAAAATGTCCTGTAGTTGGCCCCTGGAAACACATTTCGACAAAATCTCCACCATTATTCTTAGCTCGTGGACGTCCTGGTTGTTGTGGTGGTACTCGAATTTTCTTGGTCATTTTTGGTGAGACAAGAGGACCAACTTGACCATTTCCGCAAGTGGTCGACCACACATCAATGTCGTATTCTTTGCCTGGGACAAGATGAATAAATTGTCGGGCTCGTTCTCCTGGATTTAACTAAAATAATAATGTTAAAATTAGATTCAAAAACATGAAAAAATATGCATTAAAAGTTGAAATTTTTGAATTATTCTCACAGCTTTAAACCGTGGTAATTCACTTGATATATCATGGTACTGGCCATCATGAATAATTTCTTTAGAACTTCAAAATTAAATTTACTATTCAAAAAATGTAAATATGGTCAATAACGCACACAATTTAACATATCTGTCAGATAATCTGCATAAATTCATGACCAAAAAAAGGATTGGCGGTTTTGATTTTCTGTTATATTTAAAACTCTTATTGACCTATTATTTGGGGAGTTTTCATTTTTGGTCGAAGAAATTGTTGGTTGACGTTTTTAAGAATGTCTTTATTTTGCTACAAGTTTAACAAGTGCGTGAGCAAAATCAGCTTTACAAGTAAAATGAAAATTTGCGAAATTTTTCATTATTGCATTCAAACCGTTTGGTTTATGTTATACAATTGGATTCAAAATTTAGATATTTTCCATAAAATGTTTTGTTGCACAAATTTTTTTGAATTTGTGAAATTTTCGCCTTCACATTTTTCATGTGAAAGATGGAAGTAAAAAAAAGAAGAAAAATGCATAATCTATTATTTAAAATGATGGAACCATAATTTGGTAATAAAAATCAGGTTTTTCATCCCGGACAAGTATTTAGAATTTAAAATGAGCCCATTATATTAATTTGATACAAATTTAAAAAAAAATATCATTTTTGAAAGGACTTTTCTTTTTTAAAAAAGACCTCGAAAATTTCAAAATGAATAACTAGTTCTTGAGAAAACAAAACTTCATTTTCATTCTCGAAAAGTTTATGCCGCCAAAAAGCTAGTCACTTTCAATTTTTATAAAATTTTAACCTAATCTTTCACTTAAATTTGGTACCAAAACAATTCGTGAACATCTATTCCATATTATGCGAATTGATAAATGTGATACCGTATTTGAGGCTTATTCCGGGATAAATATTCCGGCAATAACTCACGGTAATACTGGTTCAAATAGTTATGTGGAATGTCAAGCAAATAAATTGTTTTTGCCACAAATTTTACCAAAATTCAAATTTTTTTTTAAATAATTTTTATAAAATTACATCAAAAATAACCCGTTATTGACTTAGGAAACCTTAATTTTATTTTTGTGATATTCTGTCACGCAAAAAATGCCAGTGGTTTTAAGTTTTTGTCATTTTTTAACCTCATTTTGAACTTTAATTTGGTACCAAAAAAATTTGTAACAAAAATTCCATGGTATGCAAATCGGTAAACGCGATACTTTAAATTGTGCGATAAGTGTGGTTTCTCTCAGTATATTCACAAAACCTTGATAACATTCTTTTCTATTTTTTCGGAATTTGGAAACTTATTGAAAGATTAGAGAAAACATTTTTGCGAAAATGACATGAAAAAAGTGCTGTGGGTTTGCTCAAGGTATATTTCGAGAATACTTCTAAAGAAACAGAATTTTGCTGCAAAAAGTTCGATCTGTAGAATGTCAAAAAATGAATAAGTATTTTTTGAGGTTTTCTGTTTGAATCCGATAAAATTATAAACTTTTAAGATTTTAATAAATTTAAAATCAGAATCAGTTTTCAAAATATAAGAACAAGTTTTCTACACTGTAGATTATATGAATCTCTGCCCGAATGCAGACTAGAGGCCCGTTGCTAAATTGTGCGGAAATCATGCTGAGCGGCTAATACGTATATCCCTTTATCACACTTTTGTAAATATCCCGTTTCTGATTAACAAACGTGATGTGTTTTCAAGTAGGCGGACCGGGATATTTACAAAAGTGTGGTAAAGGGATATGCTGAAGCAACAAAGGGTTAACTGTCACCCAATAATGATCACGGAGCAGAAATGCTTAATAAGTTTTCTTTGAATCCAGCCTCCGGTCTGCATTCGGAGTGGAGATCCATATTCCAAGAAATATTTTCTCCAAAACAAATATTGAATTCAAAAAAAATTGGAAAACAGTTTATTTTTTGAATTCTGGATCGTAATTGATATAAAATACTTTCCTAACGAAAGCAAAAAAAGAGCTTTAAACAGGGTATATTTCGAGAATTATGCTGCAAAAAGTTCGATCTTTAGAATGTCAAAATAATGTTCTAATAAACAGTTGTCAGTTCTATTTATGGTTAATAATTTTTAGTTGAATAACCGTTAAAAATAAACTGTTAACTCAAAACAAATAAACGCAATTATGCTTTCGAGATTTCTAAAATCCATTTTAGTGGCGGCCATATTCTTAATAGGAGCTAATAATTTTCCGGACTTTTTTTTCCATTTTTTGCTTTAAAAAATGTATAATTTAGGTTTCGTTAAAAACTTGGTTTAATATTTAATTTCACCATTTTAATTAACCCGTGTACTCAGACAGTGCCGATTGGCACTGTGTGGTTATTTAGCGAGTTTGTTGTTGAAGTAAAATACACGCGAATTTTATTAAATTTATGCAACTTTAAAAATTGACAATAATCTATCTTTTTATTTTAAAAAACATCTTATGTACCGAACATTCTGGAAAACATTCTTTGGGCACTAACTAATATTTATGATGAATACCTAGAAATACTAGTATGAAAATATTTTTTTCGATAAAAGTCTGGCTTGAAATTTTTTCTGCATAGAAAATCAATCATTTCATAATTTGGCATGACTAAACTACAAAAAATTGCAAAATTCTGACGCAATGTTAATTTCGCATCTGATCAATTTCAAAATAATCGACTCAAAAAGATGGTAATTTATGCTCACTTTACTCAAAAAAGGTCTCTATAATCTATGTTTTGAAATCATTATCTGAAATTGATAGAACCGTATTTCGATCTCTCGAAATGTCAAATTAACTTTTTATTACTGAGGGTATACAGATAAACCGACTTTCAAAGATAAAGCCATTTCGAAGTTGCTCTCCCTAAATTGAAACATATCACGCATTGACACTAAGTGCTGATGAAGCTAGAATTATGTGATATTAACATTATAATGATTTCGGAAAATATATAATATCTGAGGTGGAAACATGGCTAATTAGTTCGGGAAACGAAACTTAAGGTGGTTCTATAGGCAGCCCATATCTTTTGTACTGAAAATTATTTTGACTCGATTTTAGAATTTTTGATCTCCACGTAGATTGTTTAATTATATAAAGAAATAAAGATTTGAAAAAATTCAACATTCTGGAATTTTTTCATAAAATTTGAAACAAGCTTATTTTGAGTATATCGAAGATCCTGCCTAGTGTAATTTTTATCTTGTCGCGGGATTCTTGAATTGAGCAGGATCTTCGATATAGGTTCTATAGGCAAGTCGTATCTTTTGAACTAAGAGAGCTAAAGGTCTGATTTTATGATTTTTGAACTTAGCATGGCTTTTTTAGACATAAAAAACCCAAAAACCATCGTAAATCCTTAATCCGGAAAAATATTAAAGTGTCGAAAATAAAAATCTTTCTGCTCTAGCGCTCGAACGGTTTAAATATTTGGTCATAGTTTATAAAACCGTTTCCAAAAACATTTCAACTTACGAATCGTGGTTCTTTAAAAAAAAAACTGATTGGTCGAAATGGATGTCAACAATAAATTTTCAAATGTACTCCTGGGAGTTAAAAAATGAATCGTTACATCGGACACAAACAATTTTGTGTCAAAATTATTACAAAAAACTATAGTGTACGGAAAAATAGTTTGCCATGTAGCATGAAAAAAAACTTTCCGTGGCCAATAATAGCAAAAACAGTCCTTTCGCCAATTTTGATACCTTTTTAGTGAGAAAAGAAAAATACGACAACAATTTTTTCCGGCTTTGAATTTTGCAGATAATGTCAATTTTAAAACATTTCCTAAATAGGACGAAAAAAAAATACGGCTTTTTCAAGAATAAATTTTTTGCTCCTGGTTAACCTCATTTACCGGTTGGTTCAACATGCTACTTAAAAAATATAATTTAAAACGTCTTCCAAGGATTACGAACTTACTTATCAGAATGTTTTTAGTTCACTTCCTTGTCTTTATTGGCCGAGAGAAATAAGCAATTCAAAAAGTTCATTTTGCCTATAGAACCCCCTTAAAGGAGTAACCGACGGAGGCTGTATATCGAGATCCATACATGGGAGAAACTTAATTTTTGTTGCATTCAAGATTTTGTCATCGGTTTGCTTCCGAATCAATTACAAATTTCCGTATCAAATAAAGAACCTCCGTTTATCAAAAAAGAAACGTCGAAAACTATCAGATGCACCTTTTTTTCTAGAAAAACGGATATTTTTTAGCTGAGAACACGTTTTTTCGATTTTTTTTGGATATTTATATTAATAACTTCTTTTTATAAATTTGATCTAATTTCTTTGCGCTATTATTTCGAAAGACAATTTTGTATTTATTTTATTTTTGGAAATAAAATTGCAAACTCTATGACGCATTTGAATTGTAGGTCTGTGACAATGTTATTTCTGCGCCGTTTTGGCCCCAGAATTTTTTTTTGCCTTCAGATAGTCAAAGGGTGTGAGGGGGTTAAATAAAAAAAAATCGAGTAATTGGGCTTGAAAATACCACACTTGTTAATGTACACTTGTTAAGGTACACTTGTTAATGTACTTATTAATTGTACAATTAATCAGACATCAGATTTAACAAAAAATTTACAAAAATGGTACCGTGCAGTTGATATATCCCTTAATCACACTTTTGTAAATATCCCGGCCCTACAAGTTTAAACACACTACGTTTGCTAATCAGGGCCGGGATATTTACAAAAGTGTGATCAAGGAATATACAGCGTATTTAAAATTGATGATTGAAGGAAAAACATCATGAGAGATTTATTCGAAAATACGCCATTTCAGATACGGTAATTGTTCATAAATAAACTGGATATATATTAAGGTAGGTACCTATGTCACCATATTTTTTGTATCTAAGAAAATACAATACCCTATGATGAATACAAACCAGTTATCATTCTAGAGCTGCAATAAAATAATTTTAGATACCGTAATATTGTATGAATAAGCCCTCGGAATTTGCAAACTTGGAAGTATATTTGTGTTTAGAAAATTAATTTCGAGCTACAATTGATAAGTATGATCTGGCTCTGAGTACTTTTATCAGTTAATCTAGTAGTTAAACTGCACGCAGCTGCTCAAGGTCACGTCCGGATTTGAATAAATTAGACTTTGAATCAAGAAACTTAGATCAGCCATATATTAATTTCAGAAAAATAAATGCCAAAATTTCCGAAACTTTAAGTTGTCTCTGATATGAGCAGCATTTGTGAAAAGTCCTACAACCCTTATCTTGGAGACCGTCATTTTGTTTAAAAAATCGTGGGCGAATTGGCCAACCAGCGGCATTTTCAAGCGATATGGTTAGTTAGGTGCAATCAAAAACTCTTTTGCAAAAAACGGTTTCCCGGATTAGTGTTGTAGTGACTCACTAATAGTGAGTTTCTGGAGAAAAAGTGATCATAAATGGTACATTCAGAATGATATCAAAGATAATGCCTTGTCTGGAGAAAGTAACGTTTTTAAGTTTAAAAACTTACTTCGTCAGGACAAGGCATTATCTTTGAAGTCTGACTGGTAATCTTCAATTTATGGTTTGAAATTAGTTTACAATTTTTTTCCACTTATTTTGTGGTGCTATCAATCAAAATGATTAAAAAAACAAGTATTCGTAATCATTTGTATGATCTTTCAGTCGTATATCAGCAAAACTGGAGTTTCGAAATTTAGTTTTTAACATTTCGTTCGTCAACGGCCCCAGATTTCATAAATATCTTCCGGGTTCATTTAAAGAAAAAATTTGACATCATTTGAAATGATTCATTTTTATAAGTTTAAAAAAAAACTGAAAGCTATTTTGGTCAAACTTTTTAGCTGATGAGAAAAATATTTTTTTTTGATTTTAGTAGAATTTTAATTGGTCAGATTTTTAACCAAACATTATTGAGTCATTTTATTCAATTTTCTGAATCGGTTTTTCGTATGAATAACTTAAGGGCCTCGGTGCATTTTGACAGATACCGAAGCTGGCGAAAGGACTGTTTTTGCTATTTTGGCCACGGAAAGTTTTTTTTTCATGCTACTGGCAAACTATTTTTCCGTCACTATAGTTTTTCGTAATAATTGTAACAAAATGTTGTCCTGATTTAACGATTTCATTTTTTAACTCCCAGGAGTACATTTGAAAATTTATTTTGACATCCAATTCGCCAATCAGTTTTTTTTTTAAACAAAACGATTCGTAAGTTAAATGTTTTTGGGAACCGGTATTATAATATGACCAAATATTTAAACCGTTCGAGCGCCTAGAGCAGAAAAGATTTTTTATTTTCGACACTTTTAATATTTTTTTTCCGAAAATTTTTGGTAATTTTTTCACGATTTTTTGAGTTTATATGTACTAAAAAGCCATGTGAGGTCAAAAATCATAAAATCAG
>SCLH01000402.1:167537-237984 GCA_004367855.1 Oikopleura vanhoeffeni | reverse complement strand
TTTTGACAGATTACCGATTGGGGCTCTTGATGAAAACTTTGTCACTGTGGATTGATAATATTTCTCAATATATATACCGAGTGACCTTAGTGCCCAAAAAATGGCACTTTAAAGCGCGCCGCCTTCAACTGGCCCAAAAATTGGGGCATTAAGGCGCGCTTCAACGCCGCAAAAATTGGCGGCACTGAAGCGCGCGCTTTAACTGCCCAAATTGGGCATGAAGCGGCGCTTTAAGTGCCAATTTTGGGCAGTTAAAGCGCGCGCTTCAAGCTGCCCAAGTTTTTTAGCCAAAAAGTTCCATTTCTCAAAAATGCTCAAATTTTAAGAAATGAACTTATTAGCTAATAGTTCGTTTCTTTAGTGTCAATAGATATCAAGAAAACTGGAAAATGGAAACTCTTTAAAAATTTAGAAAATCTGCAACGGGGCCGCTAGGGAGCAAAATGGACCTTACTCCCTGAATAGGACCAGACACCTCTATTAGAGACAAAACCCGCTTAATTAGGAATGGTAACCCTTTATTAGGGACCAACCCCCTTAATAAGGGCCGAACCCCTTAATTAGGTGGTTTTTCGAGAAAATTTTGATGTTTGAAATTTAACTTTTCGAATTCGGAGAAATTATGAGAAATTTTGGATAAAGTTCCAAACATAATAAAAAATGTTTTGAAAACTTGTTTATAACTAATTTTCTAGAACGTGTTTTTTTCGACTGCATATTTTTTTTCTGTTACACATTAATTCCGTACTGATGATGAAGTGAAATCTTCTTTGTTAAAATTCCAACACTATTTTTTGGGAATCCTTAGCTGAAAATGTTGGGAATTGGCTAACTTTCAACTATATTTAAATTGCTTTCGTTTTTTCTTTTTCGCTCTGTGTATACTCTGAATCATACTTTTGAATGAAAATAGGGTTTAGCCGGCGAATAAAGTTAAGCCTTAAGTCAAGAATTAAAAAAAAAATAGATTTACCGAGACTTGCTCAATTGGTAAGCCGACCTTGTCGACCGTTTTAAATTTGTTTCATTTGGCTCAAGTGAAAAAACAATAGATCTTTTCGATGTGCTAAAATTTCGTTTTTTTCGACTTTTTCAAAAACTTAAAATTTTCGATTTTTGACTTACAAATCGTGATGAATTTTAAACTAATAAATTTTCAACGGTCGACAGGACCGTATTTTAGAGTTTCTTAGTATAAAAAATGGAAAAATTATTCTTGTAATTTAGACACGTAACTTAAAACGCGCGTTTTTTGAAGTGGTTTTTCAAAAAGATTTATAAAGTTAAAAATAAGTCATCTGAAGAAATCAGATTATACAAATTAAACGAAAAGTGACAACTTGTGTTCGAAAAAGTTTTTATTCGAAATTTTTAAAGTGGAAGTTCTTATCAAGAGACATAAAAAATTGAAAAGTGCAAATCCTGTCAAAATCACCGAGGGCCCTTAATTTTAAATATGGATCTTTTTGGGAAAAAATTCTGATGACTTGACAATTGCGTTTTTCTCAGATAGAACCAGCTAATCTGTTTTGGTAAAAATACTTAATAAGATTATGAGAATCGATGTTAGAATTATTTAACTGCCGTTGTTTAATTTTCAGCTCGAAATGGCAACGTTATTGAGAAGAGAATGTGTGAAATTCCAATTTATGATTACATTAAATTTTCAAAAAATGATCATTTTCACGATTCTGTTCAACATAAGAACTTTTGTGTCTAAAATCTTGGTTTTAAGTTTTATAAAATTCAAATTAAAAGTTCGAATATTTCTTAAAAAAATAGTATAATCACAGGAGGAGGCCAAATATTTGTCTGAATGTTTTTTCTAATAATATTTCTCATATTTGTCACAACACGCAACAAACAAAAGTTCAAACAAGTAGAGGTTTTGAGAAAATTGAATTTTGAATATGACGTCAATTCATGACGCACTAAAAGTTAATTATGTAATAACATCAACGCCACGCAATTAAAGGGATTATTGGCTTTTCGCGATATGGGTATGCAATAATTTATGCTGAAAATGTGAATATTGCGTTTGTTTTGTTCGGGAATATTTGCATTCGGCGATTGATCCAGCCGGGGGCTATACGGACTTGAACCTGTAATATCAAGTCTTGGCCCGCTGAAAAAATTATCGACATAATTTGGACAGTGAAAAGCGCATTTGAGTAAAAACCAATCAATATTTATAAGTTGACATTTATAAGTGATAATATCTAGTGGAGAAATTCAGAAATTAATAGTGCCATTTAATTTTTTTCAAGAAATGAAGTAAAAATGCCACATATGTCAAGACCGAAAATTGAACTATTTATACAAATAAAATAATAGAATTATGTGTCTCTGAATCTTCCAATTGTAGCTTCTAAGTGGCGTCCGAGACTTGAGGTGATTCGCAATACATGCTGATTATACAATGACGATTGAAATAAGAATTTCAAACTCAAAAATGGGTATCGATGTTTTTTAACTCCATCTTGTAGAGAATTTTTTCTGGTCTTTTAAGACAAGGATATTTTTTTTTTTTATGAAAAATTTTTCAAAAAAAAAAAATCGATTTTAAGGTCAATTTTTTCGCTTGATTTTTACAGGTTAGGTGATCCATTCTAGGCGAAGCGTATGAAGGCTAAAAGGCTGATTTTTGTGGCCAGTGAAATTAAAGCGTTTTTCGGCTACCCGTTTTTGTAATTGAGGGGTCGGCGACCAATATGGTTGAACCTCTAATGACCGGTCAAAGTTCAAGGTCAATTCAATTCATCGTATGCGACGTTGTAAGTACGCCAAAAGAATCGAAGGGGGGTCCCGACTGGTCTATGAACCGATTAGAACTATGGGGTCAATAACTGTACTGAGGGTCGCTAGAGAGCAAAACACTGGTCACACCCAAGGTCAACCTCAAGTTCATCGTATTAGACCTTGTAAGTACCCCCAAAAAATCGGAAGGGTCGACTTTCTAATTGAACGCCTATTAGCAACTATGGGGTAATTATGTACTGAGAAGGTCGCTAGAGAGCAAAACTTAGAGAGCAAAAACAGTTTTGCTCCTAGCGACCTGTCAGTACTTATTACCCATAGTATGCTAATTACGTTCATAGAAAGTCGACCCTTCCGATTCTTTCTGGGGGTACGTACGTACAAGTCTATTACGATGAACTTGAGGCGTCTGAACTTGGGTGTTGACCAGTTTTTTGGCTCTCTAGCGACCTCTATACATTCATTGACCCAAGTTCTAATATACGTTATTACGAAAGTCGACCCTCTCAATTCTTTTGGGGGGGTACTTACAAGTCCATGTACGTGAACTTGAGATTGCCTTAACTTTGTTCCGGGCATTAGAGGTCACTATTGGTCGCCGACCCAACTTAAAAAACCGGGTAGCCGAAACACGCTTAATTTCACTGGCCAAAAATCAGCCTTTTAGCATTCATACCGGCTTCGCTAGAACTGGACTCACAGTTTACCTGTAAAATCACAAAAATTGACCTTTACAAATCGATTTTTTTTGAAATTTTTCATAAAAAAAAAAAATCCTAAGTCATTAAAATACCACGAAAAAAATTCTCTACAAGATAGGTTAAAAACATCGATACCATTTTTGAGTTTTGAAATTTCTTAATTTCAAATCGTCATTATGATTTTAAATTGGCCTGGCATAACCTCAAGTCTGAACAAAGCATTTTTGTTTCGAACGGTTTATTTGAAACTCACGCGGTACATATGATCAAATAAGGCAATCAGTTAACTTATCAACAAAAATTGTTTTGTTTTTATCTCGACTATTTTTGTTTAGAACAAAATGCTATCATAGTTATCCAAAGGTTTTGGTGTTTCTTCAAAAAAAGGTTAATATTCTCACTCTAAAAATGATTGGAAAAAATATCTAAAACGCACTGGGGGATACCCATGATAAGGCGTGTTAATGATATGTTACATTTCCTATCGCCACCGCAAAATAATTTTATGATAAAGTCAAGAATAATTTCACCAAAGAAGATCGTATACTGCGGTGCTGTGATCAACTAAGATAAATTTTATACTTGGATTGTTTTTGCTGTGGTTCCATATAAAAAAATAATATTAGCTTTTTGGTTGATCATGAAAAGTACGAAATTATAAGTAAAAGAAAAATATTTTGAGAATTAAAAAATGACTTAACAGATTGCAGCAGAGTGAGTCAGCGCAATCTTTGGAAAAAAGCCGATGAATAATTCGTTCAGATAAACCCACGGGGGAAATTCTAAATAAATACGTATTTCAAACCACGGACCTTGTCTACTCAAAAAAATATTTGAGCCTTTAAAAAAAAAAATATAAGTCTCTAGTGAGACCTCTACGCACAGAAATTTGCGTTTACCGTGTTATATTTTCAGGGAACTACTATAATGCAAATAAAAAGTCACCGCGAAAATGCAAGGTATTTTAAACTCAATAACTTTCATGAGAAGGTTCAAAGAAACAAATGTTTTGTAAAACTAATTAAAGGCAAAATCGAGTGCCGGCAAGACTTTCAAATTATTCAGCGTGCTGTATCATTTCTGAGTCAGAAATTCTGACTCATTAGTTCCTTGGCATTTTAGCGGTGGTATTTTGTATGATAACACTGTTTATATGCTTTAGTGTGACTAGACACCTTTTTCCGCTATGAACAAAATCTCCAAAAACAGCCGATTCAAGGGTCTTAAAATATGAAAAACATGCACTTGTTCTAAATATACATTACGCGGATAGCCGGTGCGCGGTACCACCTAATCGTTCAGATTTTTGAAAAGCTCTTTTGTGGTTTAATTTTTAAACGATTTTACTGTAAACTCCGAAGGAAAATTTTTCTCGCTTGATAAAAAGTACACGATACAATCACTATGAGTGAGTGAGTGTGGTGGCGTGGTGAGTGCGCCTCGAACACGGCGACGTGGCAGATCCCGTGAATAGGTGGTGAATGATAGCTCTGCGAAGAGCCGCGGGAGATACGTAGGATGCGCGACATGGTATCAAAACGTGCGTGCGATTTGTCAGAAGAGCGGGTCCGTGATGTGTTGGTTGCACGATGAAACGAAGGTTTGGAAGATATCAACCAAATCAAATGGAAAATTCTGGCATTTTTTTCAAATATCCAGGATCTGTCTCTGGAGGGTCGGGTCAATCCATATAATATTTTTAGACATTACACGAAATTTTTTTGCAATTTTTGATTTTGATACGGGAAATTTGCTTTTTTGAGTGCGGATTTAAGCAAAAAAAGGAAATTTTGAAACATTGATGTATATCGCGAAAAAATTATCCTAGTGCACCTTTCTGAGCACGCGTTATAACTTTGAGAAGAGTGACCAATTAAATCGCGGGATTCTTTGAATTAAGTCGACATCGAGTATGTCATTGGACACCTGCTCAAAGTTATGGACGCGTGCTTGAGAAAGGTGCAATAGGGATAACTTTCGATATAATTAATTTAGTATCAAATGGAGGAAAAACTGAACTTTTAATAACTTTTTAACCCATGGAGTTTTGATTGTTCTAAACATCACCTGTCATAAATCATTAATAACGTTTTGCAGGGTTCAAATAAGCATTTAGTTTTTAAAATGTATGGTTTATACTAATTTTTAACAGTATTTCACACGCCTCTTCAGCATGGACAGAATTCTGCTTGAAGCTCCTTCTTAAATGGATTTGAATATAATCAGAATTTTGACTTGTCGGTTGTCATGTTTAGAATTAAATTAAAGGCCTGAAAAGTTTATAACGACAACCTCATATTCTCTATCATGAGAGCCTTTATTTTTAACCAATAAACAAAACTAAAAGTTGAACGGAATTTGAATGATTAAGGAGAAAAAATTTTCGATTATGTTAGGGAGAAACGATGATGTTAATTGATTGTTTCCCATTCATGACAAAAATAGAAGAGAATGGACACATACGGTTGAAATTGTAAATGGTCACAGGGTTTCATTTATGTTGATCACAAGATTAAGAAAAAAAATCACACGTTACGATTGGAATTTTGAAAAAAGGTCATTGTGTCAGTTACGTTACATGGTAAAAAAAAAGTTGATCAGCAAAAACTGACATACTTACAGTTAGTTTGAACTTTAGTTGGACTAATAGGTGGAAACATTAATTTAAATTGATTTATAAACATCAAATTAAATATCGAGAACACAAAAATTTTTACGCAAGGGAACGTAATTCGCTATTTACAAAAAATTATAATAACGACTTAACAACGTTTATATTCTGTTAAACATATTAAATATCTATATTTGTTTGTTCTCAAACGTCACTCAATAATTAAAATTACCAGAAATTTTGCAAAAAATCAAACACTAAAAATACAATCAACTTCATTACTTTTAAAGATCGACGCTGTTGGAAATTATTCCCCCCCTCATTACTCCAGCGTGTTTCTCTAAGAGCAAACTCGGGCGAAATTTGCGCGCGCCTGACATTTGCTGCGCTTTTTCACGGTGATGACGCACTTTTTCATGAAAAAACTGGAAGCCCGCAGATGTGTGTTTGTATAAAAATTAGGCGATAGTAAACATTTTCTCCTCAAAATCCTATTCTCGTATTGAAGAGGAAAATGTTAATAAATTCAAATAAATTAACGTTCGGTCTCTTAGTTTTACCAAAGTAAAAACTAAGTTATCATTTTCACCGTTTCACTTCCATACTGATCCTCAAAAGCAGCAACGGGAACGTTTTTATTTTTAAAACTACATGCATTTTAGCACTTAATGGTCTCTAACCCAAAACGAAAATGGTTTTTAGAGCTGTGAGGGTTATTTTAGGAATTTAGCAAGCCAGGATGGGGAAACATGGGAAGCAAGTGAAAACTTGATCTTTCAAAAAAATTTACTTATTTTCAACCCCAATTTTTATTAATATCGCAAAAATACCAGATTTATGTTTTTTGTGTATTTTCGTAAATCAATAACGTTGCATGAGTCCAATTTGGACATGAACTCAAGTTTTTACTTCGACTCGAACTATTTCAAACCGCCCACTCCATCTTAGACAATAGCCCTTAACTTTTCTGTAGTACGTTCTGATAGAGCCAAATTTCTAATGCCAAATGTTGTAAAAATGATTAGGCTTGTTCACGACTGTATGGGCAGAAAAATATGCAGCGGTGAATTAATCTGTGGTTACATCAAGTAATCCAGAAGACATAATCGAGAGCGAATTACATTGTAAAGAAATTTAAGAACAATTTCGATTGGATAAAAATTCAAATATATAAAGTCTTGAAGCCATTATTCTGGTAAAATGGTAAGTTGCAGCAAACTTCGAAGTGTTCTGAGAAATTCAAAAGTAATAATTTCTTTATATAATAAAAATTAACAAGTGAGCGTTATCACTGATAACTATCAGTGTAAAAATTAACCTGTTCACTTAAAACTCCGAGGTAAATCACCGAAGTAAATCTCGAAAGATGAGGTTTTTTGAAGTGGTTTTTTTAGATAAAAATTCTGTAAGTTAATATATTTTGAAACTGTATTTGGTAAAGTTTTTAAGGGTCTACCCTTTCGGCACTGAATCGATGCTTACAAACTTTTATGGCTTTTAATAAATGAGAATCTGGAAGTCTCTAGAAAAAAGATTCGCCAAAGCCAGCCTGAATCAGTCAGTTATGGTGACTTGATGTTATATGTGAGCCCACTTTTCCTGTCCACGACGTCATTCAAGTGACTGACTCGAAATTTAAGCTAAGAGCTATTACATTGTTTGTGTGGATTTGAAAAATGACGCAATTAAAAAGCAGTAAATGTCAACTGCCAAACAAAAAAATATACTGCGTTTTACTGAAACAGGTTTCATGAGAGCTTGATATTTTTCAACATAAATATTATTAAAGTCGGAAACGTAGATGTTTTTTTTGCAATCAAAATTCAGATCGGCCAGGACGAATTAAAAGATAAAAAAATTTAAATAATGGACGTTTTCTAAATTGTCTGTTTTGAAAAAAAACACTTTCTACCGCTTCGGAGGAGTAATTCTATTGATACCAACAGACCTTTTCGGGCCGCAGGTCACAAAATCTTATGTGCAACACAGAAACTTTTCGGATCTTTTATTTGTGGAGCTTGAATTTATTGTAGCTTGGATTTAAACCCTTTTGAACAAAAAGGTATGAATGATGTGCCCGCTCACATAAGTTTACCTATTAAAAATGACTAAAATTGCATTTTTGAGAAAAAAATAATGCATTTTTTTTATTGTCTTGGTTAACCAAATGTCATTTGGGCAGACAAAAACACTCAGGCATTTGCTTATCCAAAACTTTTTAAAATTAACCGTTGTCCTCAAAAATTGAAACCAAAATTTCTCAAACCATTACGTCAAAATTACAACACCAGCGGCTAGAAAAACGTCAACCAACAATCCTCGGACACTCCAAACTACGTCGTATACACCTATCTTACACTTCGGAAAAAAGCAAGTTCAACCCGGCAAATTCCGAATTGACAAAATCATGGTTTCGTTGAAAATGATAGCCTTATTGACTCCGGTAATGGATTATTGGTTTTTTAATCCTTCATTGAGGAGGTTACCGGGTGCTAACCGACCTTAATATTATTGTGACATAATTGAAAAGGCAGCTTCAGAAATACCATAGTCCGTGATAAAAGTACAAATCTGTACGAAATTCAATTCTGTTACTAAGCGTTAAAACAAGTAAATAACGCGAAAACAAAACAAATAAATCGCTTCCACTTGATTTTTTTTGGATTTTTTGATGAACTTGCAGAATTTTTTCAGTTCAAGTTAGTAATGCTTAACAAAAAAGGACAAAATATACTGTTTACACGTCGCATTGTTCTGAAAATTGCTCGAGTTGTTAGGCATTTTACCAAATGTGTTAACATCAGTTAATTAAACAGACGATTTTTTGACCTGCTGAATTTAATTAAACGTAGAAAAGTAATATCGATCCTACGACTAACCGTTTTACTACAGAATATAAACACTCGCACGTTTCGGATTTCATAGCAAGATATGGTTGGGGCAAAATTAACTTTGATCTGACTCACCATTTCTGAAGTCCTGAGATCACCTAAGCAGAAAAGTTTAAGAGCAGTCCTTGAACCACTTAAAAGTTAGTCCCCTTAAAGCGCGCTTAATCTCCTATGAGTCCATATAGTAGCGCTATGACCCTTAAAGCGACAGATTTTCGAGAAAAAAATTTTGTCCCCTTAAAGCGCATTGTTTAAATTATGCATTTTTTTTTTGGTTTACATTAAGATAAACTCCCTGGATATTCAATTATAATTGTTTGAATATGCGAGTTTTCCGCCAAACAAAGTGGGTATTTATTTGCTTCAGTGGGAGTCTCAGTATTACCTAAAGCCGCTGTTTCAATAATTGCAACTGAAAATCGTCAATGGAGTACGCTCAAACGTAATGTTTTTTTGATAAACCGCACACTTACTTAAACGATCCTGACAGTTACTGTCAGAGGTTCCTAACCAACAAACGGCCTGGACTTTTGCACCTCAGTGGAAATTTATATCCTCCCTGTTCACCTATGGGTGAGATTTTGGTCCGTTGTCTTAGTAAACGTAGTGGTTTTCTAGTGCAATGGACCAAATATCACTCACAGTGTGAAAGGGGGATAGTGCATGTTATTAGTGCGTGCCAAATATAGTCTTGACTTACTGTATTATTTAAATTCCTAACTTAGCTGTAGTAATTTTTTAGATGTATTAGGAAGCGGTTTTAAGGGTATCCGGTCCCTAAAATGGACATATTCTCGAGTAAAATATTAGCGAAAACACGGCTTCGAGATATTTTTCAGATTAGCCACTGTTAAAACCAAGTTTACCGGAAATTTTATTCAAAAATTTTTTTTCAAAAGTTAAGTTTTTAAATTGGGCTCAATAATTTTCTTCTTAAAATCTTGGACAAACCATTTCATTTGAAAAAATCACAGTGTTATTAGCTTATTTTCATAAATTTCAATAAAAAAGCCAAAAAACATATGGTATCAAACGTCCTGACGTTACTAAAACGTCTTGGCAATTTACTCAAACTTCCTGACAAAATTTGTCCAAATCACAGATGTGAGACCTTTTATTCCGCTGGGTGTATTTTCATCTGAATATTTTAGCCAGTCTTATCGCAAGTAAATTCATTTTTTCATTTAATTATCAGCGTTAATATTTGAAACTTTAAAGAGAATCTTAGCAAATCGCTTAGGCTGATTACAAAACGTGACAAAAAATCTATAAAAAAAGTTGTTTTTTCACTAGAAAAAATGCACCGGACCCCTTAAAGCGCCTTCAATCCCCTCGGACCCCTTGAAGGGAGTGGGTGCGGCAGTTTTGACTACGGTGTCGGCGTAGGTTGAGATTGTATTCAGATTACTGTTAAATTTTAAATTTAACCGCGAGAGTTGGTTCTGTTAGTTACAAATGTTTTTGGGATATCCAACTTTTGCTGTTAGTTTGGCGGGGAATGGCCGTCGGAAGAGGCTCAAATTTTGCGACACCACTCTCTTAAGACAGATTCTCGCTAAATAATGAAAATGCGTTTTAAGGAGTCAGGGACTTGTATAGCTCTTGAACGTGTTTTTAGACATTACTTTTGGTCTTGTTGTTAAAAAAGCCTCTATGCTTATCTTGTTGATATCAATAATGCGAAAAAACAGCATCAAAAATAAAATACAATTTCTAAAATTTTAATTTTTCCCGGAAATTTCTCTCCACTTGAAAATCATTGGTTTTACAGTCTTGAAAATTGATTTCAAACACTAATATATTTTTGCGCTTCAAACTTTGTACTTATCGCGGGTTTTTCTTTAAAATAGAGGTTTACGCATTTAGAACAAATTATCAAAATAAAGTCGACGATAAAAATTAATCGGAAAATGAAGTTGTACTTTTCAATACATATTCTTTTCTCAACCAAAGCTCCATTCTCAAAAACGTTTACTATCTTCTATAAGCGCGTGTTCGGAGTGCACGATGTTGTCATAAGTGTTGTCTGTAGGATTGCATGCTGTGATTACGCACCGATCAAATTAAGTGTCTCAATATTCAAGCACCCCTTGCCTATAATCATTACTCCAAGACATATCACGAAGAGAGAACATTCGTGGGATCGAAACACGCGCGTATAGAGACATAGTAAACGTTTTTGAGATGGACTTGGTTGGGAAAAGGATATTGTTTATTCAACGGTTCCGATTTTTCATTAGTCATTTCAGGATCATTTCAGGTATTATTAATTTGTGCTGAACCAGTGTCAAGGGTTCATGATCAATAAGGGATATTCACTTTTCAATCAAATGTGCGTACCGGGAATCTCCAAGCCGGAAGCTATGAATCATAGAAAAAATAGTTTTCTAAAAAATTATGGTAAAAATGCTGTAAGCGGACCTTCATATCTTGAAACTAATTTGAATTATCCTAACTGGATTAATTTATTTTTAGAGTGTTCCAACTGTTAGTATACTAATAATTGAGCTGCCTATTGTTCTTAAATTAGGAATGGCTTAAAAATTAAGAACCTCTTCTTCTTATAATCAATTTCTAGACGACTTTAACGTTTTTTATCTGCCTCGGAAAATCTGATTTAAATGGCTTATTTATTTGAAAAGAATTTTTAATTAAAATCGTAAAAAACGAATTTCTAAACCGACCGGGAAATCTTGCGACATTAAGTAAAACTCAGATTAACTTTGGGAAAAATTGAAATTAATTTATATCACGAAATACAAATTGAGGCCTATCGGGGTTAACCTTGGCCTTCACCCCAGCCAACCACGAAAAGGTTATTCTCCGTTGGCGTTGGGAAATGTGGGAAAGTTCAATTTTTGAATAAGAATACTCGGAAAAAAAAAGTTAATGTTAGCTTTAAGATTTTGTCTTGTGTAAACAATTAAATTTAACCCTTGGCCACTTAATGGCCTACGTATCGTTAATAAAATCGCGGGAAAATCTTGCAAATTTAACTCGCAGAGTAGAGACAAAAAGGCTTTCGGATGCAGTTTGAAGGGCTACGTTAGAATGAGAGAAGCTCAAGCTATAATTGTTAAATTTGTTTATATCTATTTTCTTTTCGTGAACTAGTTAAAATCGTCTTTTAATAGGAACTTTTAAAATCAAAAAGAGATCGTTTACTATTAATAATAAGGTATTTTTAGGCAAATTAAAATAGTAATTGATAAGACAAAAATAGTCAGCAGGTGCATATTGAATTTTTTGCCTAATAGATTAACGCTCATGGACAAAATCTCAATTTGGATTCGAATACATTTTCTAAAATGCAGGTAAATTCTTTGATGACCGATTCTTGATGATTATCAACTATCCGTCAGCCAAAGGTGAAAAGTTCACAGCAGTCCAAAAAAAGAAGAAAAATTAATATATTCGTAATTTCCGTAAATTGTCAACCATTGATTATAAAACATAAAAAATGCACAAAAAAAATATTGTGTAAAACAATTTTCGATTTTATTTACCAGTACCAAGTATCAAAATTATTTTGTGCCCATATTTAAAATAAAAGTTAACATTTTGAAATATTTATGTTAAATCATTCAAAGATTAGAAATGTTCAACTTACAAAATTTGTATACAAATTGGAATCTAAAAAAATTATTTTTTTTAGCAAAAACATATTAACCCCGGAAAGTGTAACTTGAGCGTCGACGTTTGGTTGAATTTTAACCCAAGTAGGGTATTTGTCCACTTGCAAATTTTATGCTGGGTTTGATCGATCTAATCAGATGTCCTCAACTGCTCGTTGAAAAAGTACACAAAAATTGCATTTAAACCACCCGCAACTGTTGTATTTTAAGCCTTTATATCTACCCAATTTTACTCTTGCGAGCCCGAAATTATGAGACTTGTACAAAAGGAACAAGTTCAGAAAAAATAGAAGAAACACTTTTTTTGCAAATAAACGGTCCAAACCTCCCGACCTTTGCAGAATTGTACAAAAATTATCATTAAATTTATTCTCTAAAAAGTTATCGTTTAGTAAGGTGGGGTTCCCTAGACCGCCCAATGGAACGGAAAAAGCTTCGATTTCAAAGTTCATATTCAAATTTGAAGGTCATGTTTTTTAACGTAAAAAAATTGTCGATTTTCGGTTTCGAAATTTTGAGCAGTAAATTATTAGATAAGTAGTATATGGCAGGCGGGCAAATTCACCAGATTGCTGCAAGTGTAACTAGTCCCAAGGAAAGGCACAAATTTAATGGTGAGGAGATTCAATGAGTCATACAAAAATTCCATACTGGACTAGTTAGTATTTGAAGGTCAATGTGGATTTTTAGAACTTTACTTTGGGTTTCAACTGAACGATAAGAACATGTCAGATTAACCGGTCAAAATCTCTAGCTTTAAGACTTGGAATTGGTTTGGCAACCATCATATTAGGAATAACTAAGACAGAAATACTTTACAAAACTTTTGGAGTTATGATGGACACTTTAAGAGGCCTTAACGAAGACGTTTAAGGTAACCTGTGGGGGGTTTAACGTTGTGAAATGCACTCAAGCATTGAGTCTCCAAGACAAAAAAAATACAAAACAAAATAGTATTATGCGCGATCCCGAGATAAAATTTTCAGAACAAATCTAACAATTATTAATTTAATGATAAATCTAAAATTATTACGCCTTATATATTCAAATTTTTGATTTTGTTTCTAAATGAACAGGCCATTATTCATAATGCTCTTGAAAAAAATTTAAAAATTAGGAAATTTTCGTGCAACCAAATGACAGAAAATTTTGC
The DNA here is from genome assembly GCA_004367855.1 of Oikopleura vanhoeffeni. Lineage (NCBI taxonomy): Eukaryota > Metazoa > Chordata > Appendicularia > Copelata > Oikopleuridae > Oikopleura > Oikopleura vanhoeffeni. The sequence continues at coordinate 224,236 of SCLH01000402.1, read as the reverse complement.
ACTCATTTCAAACGGTTACGTTTTTAAGGCCGTGCGGTGCCATTTTGACAGAGGGACTGTGAAACATACTGTTTTTTGAATGAAATACGGTTTGGGAGAAATTCTCGAAGCCTCTTCTTAAATCAATAATTAATTTTTTTTATTTCACCGAGACTTGCTCATTGGTAAGCCAAACCTGCGACCGTTTTAATTTATTTTCATTTTAACTCATGAAAAACTTTTTTGGAGATGTTGCTAAATTTCGGTTTTTTCGGACTTTTTTCAAATTTTTTAATTTTTTCAATTTTGACTCTTAAAAATCGTATGAATTTAAACGAAAATAAAATTTTCAACAGTGGAACCAGGACCGTATTCTAGGGCTCCTAATTAATAATAATAAACAAAATCAATTTTCTGTAATTAGGGACACCTGCGATTAAGCCAACGCGCGCTTGTTTGGGTGTTTTTTTCAAAAGACGATGGATAAATGAAAAATAATCAACTGAAGAAATTCAAGATTATACAATTAAGTAAGCGTGAAAGTTGGCCAACTTGTGTTCAACAAAGTTTTTAGTCCGAAAATTTGAAGTGGCAAAAAGTTTCCCCTCAAGACAAAAAAAAAATTGAAAAAAGTTGGCAAATCTGTCTAAGGTGCACCGAGGCCCTTAAAGTGTAAGAAGTTGATGATTTCACATTAATTTCAGTTATAGATCTATCCATTACGATCCTCAAGTCAAAAAAAGATTCCTAATCTTTACAAAAAAAAAATTTCGACTTGAGATCTTAATTCATATCTCTTTACGAGGAATGTAGATAGTTTTCTACATTTGGTCTGAGTACATTTAGTCTTTTAAGTACGTTACTAATGTTCTAGCCAAATGTAGAAAATATCTCCTTCCTCATAAAGGAATATATGCATAAAAACAGTGGGTGACCACAAATTGCCCTCTAAGAAAGGACATTTCGAAAAACTGGGGGCAAATTTGTGGTCACTGGGCGAGTGATTTGGCAACTAAGTGTAGATATATGGATCTCATTAGCTAGAATATCCTTTTAAATTTTAGTACGTTTTTTTTTACTTTTAAATTCGCAACAAGAGCGAGTTTATACCGTTTTTCAAGTTACGAGAAAAAAAATTAAATTTTTCCGACTCAAATAAAATCGAAGATATTTGATCTTTAACATGTTTTACATCAAAAAAAATACAATTCAGAGTTTGTAATATTCAACATTAATTAATGAAAAAATATATGAGAAACTATTTCCAGCTATTCAGTGCCAAAATTTGTGCTAATGATTAAGTATGGTAAGTAAGCACGTTGATCAAAAGGTCACAAAAGTGTCTTGAACGTTTTTAACAAAAAAATTAAAACTATGGAAAAAATTAGGGACCTCGGAAAGTGATGTCTTCCGATACAAATAGGAAGCAGGAAATTAAAAAAATACAAATTTGAATAAAATTTTCAACGTATCCGGAGGGGCTTAGTGTGTGAAAGCTGCAAGGAGGGCGCGATTATAGGGGGGTTATTAGTCGGAAACGCGAAATTAAAAATACGAGTTGTGCGCCGAGATTCACGGGACTGTGTAACAAAAACATCACGGTGCTCACTTGATATATTTTTTTCTCACTTGAACAAACTTTATTGGAACTTATAAATTTTTTTGAACAAAATGAAGATCAGTCACGACGGAAAAAATTCCGAAGTTAATTTGTCAGAATATGAAGGGGTGTATGGGTAAATTACGAATTACAAAGGGGTGTGCAATGCAGTAAATGGGCTGCAGTTTCCAAACTCTAACCAATTAAAAAATTATTCACCGACGGAAGGGTTGGTTAACTCTTTTTCAGTGGATCGAAATATGAAAAGTTGTTAAAAATATATTGAGTTATTTCTGATGTAAATTCGAATCCTTTTTTCGAATGTTTTCTGAGTATCTTAAACTCCAAGAAACGTTCCGGATAAAGTTATCGCCAATTTTTAATAAAGTCCATTATGATATGGACCATATCCATTTTTACAGGGGTTGACCACCCCTCTTCAAAATTACAATTGTAGAAAATATATTTTGTTGAAACGTAGAAAATCAAGACAAATTGGGACACAGCATTTTTAATAAGCGAGAAAAAATCTCTGCTGAAATACTTTTATCATGAAATGAAACGCGCTGTCACTAGTCATATCAGACATAATCATAATCACGTTAAAATTAAATTCACGAAATTTAAAAATTTCACTAAAAAAGGATAATTTAACTTATGTTTAAATGTAAATGGGTAGACAATACCATAAAACATATAACTTGAGTCAATTGCTGTTTCAATTTTAATTCTAAATTGATTATGTTTCGGGCGAGTTTTAACGTTAAAGATAAACGATAGTATTATATTGATTAAGCGTAAATATTTTTTATTATTAAGTATATTCTTAACGAATCGTGGATAATATGTTATGAATAAAAATTTTACAAGTATTTCTGTCCTTATATGATATAATTGTTTATCGCATTAATAAGTCTTCTGAAAAAAAAGTGAAAAGTTCGTCCAAAATTAATATGTTTCCTAGTATATTCTGAATTTCTTTTAATCATGTAAAACATTATGGTTTTATAATCATAAATAACATTCGTAAAATAGTTTAGAAAAAAACAAAGAATAATTTGGACACCATGAAAAAAATATCTTTGGTAAATCCCAAAAGATAAAGAGAGCTATCCGGGACACCGGCGTATCTTTCAGATGCCAAAACTTGATGGCAAAGCTTAGTAAAACTATAAATAAATTATTTAGGGAGAATTTCCGATATTGGCGCAATATATGTTGATTTTCAGATAACTAATTGTATCGCGTGATTCTAAATATTGGGTCGTAATTTTCTAGTTCATAGACTAATCCCTTAAATAAAATTCAAATTTTCTTCAGTTTACAGGTTTAAATTTTTCTTTTAAGCACATTTTTGTTAATTTTTATATGCTTGTGATTTAAATATGCTATAGAGCTATCAATGTGTTATAAGGGGTTGGATATGTCAATTGTTGACATTGCTTGGAGGGTAAACTGATTTTTAATGATCTGTAAACTTTGTTTAATAAACAAAACTAAAACAGAGATAAAAATATTTGTTTCGTAAACACTGTTTAGTAATATTTTATCATAAATTATTTTAAATAAGTAACAAACTCGTTAAGGCGCGTAGGCAGCGATTGTGGCAGCACTGGGGTCAGTTAACTTACGAAAATAATTAGTGTTTATTTTTTTTTGCTTATTCATCGTTAGCTGAACCGAATGAATGGATATGTTTCATGTGAAATATTTTTTATCTATTTAAGGAACGATTTGAGTTCAACGTTTTCATTTTTATAATTCGGTAAAATAAATTTCAAAAAATTCAAACTTACTGAAAGATTTATCCGCATTTTGTCCAAAAGGTTTTTCTGATTTATTTTCCGAAATGAATGAATAAAAACGTAAAAAAATAGCACTTTAACTTTTTCATCATGTCTACATAGTTCTTCACTGCTGTTTGAAAAACATGAATAGTTATTTTTGGGCATTTTGTTGTCGACGTTTTTAGAATAAATTATGAAAAATTTTCCGCAATCCAAGTCCAAAATTTTACTAGTAGGTTTTTTTAAACTCTGTGAAAAAACTCAGCAGAATCACTATGTGAAATTTTCTGGTATTTTTTGGTATATCCGTATGTCAACCGATGAGTGGTCAAGTGCATATTTTCAATTCTGAACTATGATGAATTTATACACTGCTAAGGAATGCGTCCTGTGCTCATTTGGCACGAATTTAAAATTTTATTCTATTTTAAAAAATTCTTGCTAAAAATTCGGGTTGTAAAAGGGCCTTTACTTTAAAAATGTCAGACATTTTTTAATATTTAAACCAATTGAAGCGTCAATTTTTTTTTCGAAAACAAGCATGTTTTTCTCTATTTTTCATGGAAAAAAAACTTATATTAAGAAATTTTATTGAGCGATAAGATTACAATTAGGCATCTACACCCGCAATGTTGAATTTATAATATCGCTTTAAAAAAAATCCCACTCGGTGTCAAGTTGGAAATGAGTGTACAGTGAAAAGTGGTTTTTGATATTTTTCAAGCTACATTAGTATGTAAAAATTTATAAATATAAACTTTGCAAATGAACACTTTATTATTAGATAAAAAATAAAAAAATAAATTTTCACATTTTTTTTTCTTTGTCAAGTCCTTAAAAAATGTACCAATCTGCACATGTGCCTACCCCCTTAAAATTTTACAAAAACGATTTTGAGTCTCTCGAATTCTCTCTTCAGCAGCTTAAACAAATTCGCAAAGTTTTGATATTCGAATAAATTTGAAATTTTTAGTATACAACTGGAAAGAAAGTTGTCAACAATTTAATGGGACAAGAAATGATTAGTTGACGGTCAGGTCATTCGTTAACAACTAGAACATAACTGGATTTTCGTAAAAAATGAAAAACTGTCGTATTAAATTTTTATTAAGTCGCAATCGATTTTTAGAACCCGATTACCAGAAATTATATTGTGTTTGTTTAATTTTCCAGCAAAAAAACTTTTTTGGCTTCAAGCAAATTGGGCCATACTCCAACTTCCGTAAAATAGAGCACGTAATACATAAAAATGTCAGGATCTCATTTACCAAAGACATATTGTCGATAGTGAATTAAGTTAAAGTTGATTGTTACTTCGGCTCGCGCACTTTCGGTCAGTGTGCACGAACGTATATTTATGGCTCAAACTTTATAATAAGATAATCATATGAAAATTTACTGGCGTTATACAACAAACTCATACGAGCGTTGCTATAGCAAATACATGCCACATTAGTTTTTACGTGCGTTAAATCATTTTTGAAATTATTTAAAATTAATTGCCTATGCTGACATTTGGTAAATTTCATGCCAAAATCGGAGTACTCAAGGTCCGTAATGGGAATCTTTTTTCACCGCTTGAAAACGTTTATTTTAAATGAATGGCACAACTCAACATTATTCACATCCGGAAAAAGCCGATACCGTTATCGAGATTAAGACAAAAATTGTCAATTTTTGATCGTTAATCTCTCCGGAGTTTCTATATCTGTTATGAATGGGCCGATCAAAAATATTTTTTCGGAATGGTTCTAATGTTTAAGATTTCTAATTTCTTGTAATCCAAGGGTCTTATTAAGGAATGCTTAATAGAATATTTATATTATTTTTAAAAATTAGAACAAAATTACTCAAAACACTTTATGCGCCCACGGCGTTCTCAGCCAAGAACTCATAAATTCAGCTTGGAATCAAATTACGAAGGCTTAAACATTTGCTTTTCTCTTAAATTAAAGAAAAAAAAAATTCTGTCTTGGACCTTTGGGTCGTCGAATTATAACCATTTCGGACCAAAACCACAAACTGCTAAAATTTTGAAGAAAACTTGAATGATGTTTTTTATTGAGAAAATGAAAATTAATTAGGAAAGTTGACTCAAAACCGTCATTGCAAAACAATTAGTCGTTTGGACTTTGGCGTCAAAAGTTGAACGTAATAACTAATTTTTTTGTGACCATTCTAATGTTTGATGTTTTCTAATTAATTTTAATACTCGAATTACCAAGGCATGCATTTCAAAAAATTTTTTGAGAGAATTATTGGACGATTTTTGAAGTTCAAAGTTTGCTTTTTGACGATTTAAATAAAAATTTCCCAACGTAATGAAAAATTTGGACTTTTGGCCGTAAAAATTAATATCGATATTTTGGGCTTGATGGAATTTAGAAGTTGAATCAACTATTTTTTCAAAGAGGTTACATTTTGCAAAATGAAAATGACCCGGTGATAGTCGCATTTTTCTTGTCAAGGAAATAATCGCATATGTTATTTGTTTGCATGCAGTTTTTGGCACGTGATTATTTTCCAAAAGTCAAGGCGTTGATAATGGCCTATAATAGCTGTCCAATGGGATAGTAACTTAGGCACGTTTCGAAATTTGGAAAGAAGCTATTCATCAAGTATGGGCATAGATACTTATGTGTTTTTTACTCGGGAAATAGAAAACGGCTTTGAAGCGCATCCCGCCAATTAAAAAATGGGGCTCCATTACTTTTTTTTAAAACCCTGGTTATTGACGAAAACTCGGTTTGGCAAAATATAAGCCACCTAATCTTACCGTATTTTAATTGACGACAATTTGGCTTCAGAAGCTGTCCCAATTTCCGGAGAAAAAAAACACATGACTGTATAAAAAATTATATTAAAAAATTCGCAAAATTTCCAGAGATGCTTTTCTTATTGGGTAAAAATTCGTACCCACTCACCTACCGCAGATTTAAAAGTAGCAAAAATTTTGCCTCTTTTTATTCAATGAATATGCTATTAAAAATTACTTTCTGATGTTATGCATATTTGCTAAAAAACAGGTTATTTTTTAACAGTTATTATGCCCCTAAAGTTCATAAATTTTTTTTAATAAAATTCGCGATTGTCGATTTTTTGCATTTTGTTCTGGATAAAGGTATTAAAATCTCACCTCTCCGCCTTCATTCTTTAGTCGATCTGAAGTCCCTATTTGGTCCAATAGAGGCTTGATAGCAATCGCAATTTCCCATAGTAGGTGGCTCCACTCTGCCAAAATTCCGATCACGCTGTGTCGATTCTGTGCGGCACTGTTGACCGAAAAACGTGACTTCGACGGCTTCAAAACTTCAAACGTGCTGGATAATTCTAGAAATCTGGCTGAAGGTGGGACGGTATTTGGTGAAGAGACTGGATGGACCGTAAACTCCGTCGGTTCATTTACTGCGACAAACGTGTAAAGCATTCCTGGTTCGAGGACGGTAAAAGTTCGGTTGTTATTAATTTCCAGGGTGTTACTAGATTTGCCAGCGGGTTGAATTAAGTAATTTCTACATCAGTAGTCAGAAGGTAAAAAAGTGACGGTGATCCCTATTCGGATTTATATCCAACTGCTTGAAGTTCTTGCACCTCCATTAAAGTTGGGCCATGGATAGCTGGCAAAAGAGCTAGGCGCTATGAGGAGCCCACGGAACTCCTCTTAAATTATATATTTGAGGAACAATGAAATTTAGAATCGTTATTTTCTAACTCCATGCCCCAAAAAAAGAATGAAACTGCCACTTTTAGTAAAAAATAATGGGTAATTTGGGGACGTTGTTATAGTCAAGTTGAAGGGGGAGCCACGGCCACCACCGAAACGCATTGTGGTTATTGTACAAATTTTTTCTCGCAGACGATTGCAAGTGAGGATAAATCAACCATTTCAACCAATTAAGTGTTTTCTATATTAATTATGAGCCCTAATGAGGAAAGTTGCTCTAGGCAGATGAGCAGCTGTTTTACAGAAGAAGCAGCGCCATCTGGCGGGCGAAGCAAACAAATTAAGCAAATACGCAAATGTCGCTACATTTTTTAATGGATCTGAGCCTCACGCTAATTGTCACGTTGCAACGTTGATGTTTATTGGTGGATGGTATAATTTGGGAGAAGTATAAACGTCATCATGAAAAAGAGAGAAAATAGCAAACCACTTTGACCAATGAGCGTTCATAGTCGATTATGTGCAAAAATTAAAGGCAATTATAAATATCAATTTAAGTAAAAAATGATTATTTTTTTACTACGTGAAATACGGCCAGAAGATAATCGAGCGCGGCTCATTCAGTTGATGAAATTACCAACGTCGAGAAACTTTTATTAACACGAATATCTCTTGATTTAACCGCCATTTCACATCAACTGCATGTGCAATTCATAAAATTTGACAAGTTCAAGCAGAAATTATTCCGTCCGATTTTTTTTATTGAAATATTTTGATTCGATTTTTTTATTTTATATATAATTTATATTTCAAATTGCCCTGATGAAAATATTTTTACCCACTTAGGCGAGCTAGACTAATTAACATGGAATGTGAGTCACTTGATATCGGCAATTTATGTCAAATTAATCGAGATCGCTATATATTAGAAACGTAGAAGTACTTAGAAAAAAATTCAACGAAATAAAATTCACACCAAGGTTGCGAGCAGAATATTTTTTTTTAATAATGTTCAATCTAAACACAAAATTTTTCTATTGAATCTTCGCAATTTTCTGTTAGGAATTTTAAAAATTGTGATTTGGTTTTACTTAAATATGGCAATTTTATGCCAGATTTATCTACCGCATATATGATAATACGCTATAAAATAATTGAAAAACATTCAACAAGGTGAAATGTCATCTTAGCAAAAATATTTTCTCAATTCCCGTCGAGTCCCATAATTCAATATTATTGCAATGGGCATCTAAACCTAGAAATTTACGAAACCTCGTCAGCACTGTCACATTTTGTTGCTCCGATTCTTGCTTTTGCTGAGATTACCTGAGCCAATCAAAACGTGTTGGAATTTGCTAAGAGGACGTAGGTTTTAACAAATTTTCCAAGCTCATAGATCACATAGGTGTTCAAATCTCAGGTTTTTACAAAAAAGGTGAAGATCGGGAGCAAAAATGTAACACTGCAGGCACTGTCACACTTTGCTATTTGGTCAAAAAGCTCATCAGAAAAAAGTAAAAAATTCAGTTGTGTAGAATTTTAATCGCTTTTTATTCTTTACTTAATAAGTGTGGTCAAAAGATTCATTTAAAATACCAAAACAAAAAATTGAAACTGAAAATATTTTAAAATGCATGAAAAACGTGAGAGTTTGCATGTGTCAAATTAAAACCTGAAAGTAGTATAAAATTGCAAAATAACATGGCTAGACAATTCGAACGAGGGAAATGCACTCTATAAACCTGTCAAATTTATGAATGGTAAACTATAAACGTACAAACGTGGTGGCCGCGGTTGAAAGAATGTTTGTTTAATTTACAATAAGTGATCAGAAATTGTAGAAGGAACTTTGTAAAGTATATTAGCCAAAATTATCATTCATGTCTACAACCGCTAGTAATTTAAACCTCCACACTATTAATCCGAAAAACTACTGTGAACTTTTGAGCAAATTCTGCCACCTACAAATTGTCATCAAGATGTTACCTCAAATGGGTTAATGTTTAGGCAAAAATCTGTGAAAATACACTTGGGTTAACTTATTCTGACAGTGTGGAAGTTAAGGATCATTTTTAAGGTCAGCAACGAAATCACAGGAAAAAAATAAATTTTTGTTCGTGGAAATTCTTTGAATTAAATTAGGAAGACCAGAAAGACAAGTTTCGTTTTCGTTCAGCCAAAATTAAATCTTGGTAAGCCTCAAAAGAAATTTTGTGAAACCAAAAGAACAGATTTTTAATAAAAAGTTATTTTTGGATGTATAATACACGCTATATTGATTCTTGTACAGAAAGTATGACTCGATGGCGTTACCTAAATTGAACAATTTTTTTAAATTGGTTTATTAATTGGAATTAATTAATGAAAATTAATTAATTGGCTGAAATTAAATGAATTGCCTTCAGACGAATTTTTAGCATAAAACATCTGTTTTTACGTATTAAGCATTCTTGTCAGTTTACTGTGATACAATTTTGTGTAAAAGTGTAATGAGTTCTTATCTAAATGAGAAATCATGCATGGAATTCTCATGATTATCAAACCAAGTTAGTAACTCTAAACGAACACCCATATGGTTGAAAATGACCTTTCGTATCAATTTTAACAAATGAAGTAATTATATACTTTTTGTCAGGCCGTAGAGTGTTAAATGTTGAAAACTAAAATGCTTTTTCATCTGTCCTGAAGCCATGAGTCAAAACGTCACGCAAAAGTTAACGCTCAGCGTTTTGACTAATTTTTATTTATGTAGCCCGAGAGATTTAAAAGTTCCAGTAAAAAATTGAAAAAAAATTTGGTTGACTTTGTAATACTTCAAGTTAGCAAAACAACTTATCCAATCTATGTTGGACCATCTATGTTGACCATCTATAAAACATATATGTGACTGTCTATTTTTCAAAAACGGATCGTTAAAAAGTAGCATATTATTCTTTAAAGTAAGTTACTTTGGACACAGCTTAAAATGACAAAAATGTATCGTATAATTAGTTGTAATTAGTCATTACAAAAAAGGCCACTGCATAAGAGAAATAAAAGCTTAAACAGTTTTGTCTTTTCTCGTCTCGAATTCTAACGAAATCACTGATATCAGCAATTTTTTCCAGGCGGTCAAATTTAAACGTTTCCGTGATAATTTTGTAAATTCTATGTCTCTTGAACCTTTGTGAAGATTTTTGACCCCACACGCCTGATTACTACTTTAGATTAAATATAAGCATCAAACATATTGTTCAACATAAATGTGGTCACGTTGAAAAAGAACCAAACTAACACAGCGTCAACTCGTTACAGAAACCGCCGCTTTGTATACTTTATCAACTTACCCGTGGATTCTAGTGATGTTACCCGTATTTGCGCAACTTTGCATTTTCATAGAATGTACTTGATTTTGTTGAAAAATAAGCTCACTTGGTACAATGACGGCAAAATAGTCTCGCGGTATTGCGGGCAGGACCCAAAAATGGGAAAACGAAACACTGGGCAATATTGATAAACGCCAAAAAAATTTATATTTAAGTTTTAACGTGACATCTATCAACTTTCTAGAACACGAATCTCTTCTCTCCTCTACTCGACCTTTTAGTTCAAAAGATACGGTTTGCCTAAAGAACCTATAGACTCAAAATAAGCTCGTTTCAAATGTTATGAAAAAAATTCCAGAATGTTTAATTTTTTTCTAATTTTTATTTACTTATATAATTGAACAATCTACGTGGAGATGAAAAATTCTAAAATCCAGTCAAAATAATTTTCGGTACAAAAGATATGGGCTGCCTAAAGAACCCCCTTAAGGGGGTTTGGTCCCTAATTAAGGTGGTCTGGTCCCTTATTAAGGGGGTACCGGCCCTTATTAAGGGGGTTTGGTCCCTAATTAAGGGGGTTTGGTCCCTAATTAAGGGGGTTTGGTCCCTAATTAAGGGGGTTTGGTCCCTAATTGAGGGGGATTTGTCCCTAATTAAAGGGGGTATGATCCCTAATTAAGGGGATTTGGTCCCGAATTCAAGGGGTTTGGTCCCGAATTAAGGGGGTTTGGTCCCTGTTTAAGGGGGTTCGGTCTCTAATTAAGGGGGTTTGGTCCCTAATTTAGGGGGTTTGGTCCCTAATTAAGGGGGTTTGGTCCATTTTGCTCCCTAGCGGCCCCTGCAGGCATTTTCGAAATTTTTAAGACTCAATTTCGGTTTCCATGATATCTATCAACACTAGAAACGACCTATTAGCCAAAAAAGTACATTTCTTAAAATTTGAGCATTTTTTAGAAATGGACTTTTTTGGCTAGAAGTTCGTTTCTAAGGTGAATCGATATCAAGGAAACCGAAAATGACTCTTAAAAATTTCAAAAATGCCTGCAGGGGCCGCTAGGGAGCAAAATGGACCAAACCACTTTAATTAGGGACCAAACCCTCCTTAATTAGGGACCAACCCCCCTTAATTTGGGACCAAACCCACTTAATTAGGGACCGAACCCCCTTAATCAGGGACCAAACCCCCTTAATTAGGGACCAAACCCCCTGAATTCGGGACCAAATCCCCTTAACTAGGGATCATACCCCCTTAATTAGGGACCAAACCCCCCCTTAATGAGGGACCAAACCCTCTTAATCAGGAACGAAACCCCCCTTAATGAGGAACCAAACCCTCTGAATTAGGGATCATACCCCCTTAATTAGGGACCAAACCCCCTTAATTAGGGACCAAACCCCTTCAATTAGGGACCAAACCCCCTTAATTTGGGCCGGAATACCCTTAATTAGCGACCAAACCGCCTTAATTAGGGACCAAACCCCCTTAATTAGCGACCAAACCCCCTTAATTTTGGCAGGAACCCCATTAATTAGGGACCAAACCCCATCACTTAGGGACCAAACCCCGACGAACTTTCGGACACGTGTCAATCTTCTCTTGCCCTTCCTACTGCGCAAACACTCAGATCGAGGTCAAAGACGAACGCAAAGGGAAGGGCCAGGTGATCCCTATCTTAGATATGATTGGGTCTCCCGAGAGTTTAAAAATTTCAAACCTGCTAAAAACCCGTCGCATTATGTTTGGATCTGCTTATAAACCATAAGCAATGATGCGTCATAACTAGAGTTCACAAAATAGTTCAACAATAGTTCAAAATAGTTCACAAAAGTTCAAACCAAAATAAAAGTTATAAACTACCGAGTGCCCAAAAATTGGGCACTTAAAGGTCACTCATAATAGACACCTTTTGTGCTAAATTNAATATTTCTTTCGATGTGCTAAAATTTCGTCTTTTTTCAAAATTTTAAATTTTCGATTTTGACTTAAAAATCGTATGAAATAAAAATAAATAAATTTTCAATGGTCGACAGGACCGTATTTAAGAGCTCCTTATTAATAAAAAAAAAATTAAATTTTGCTGTAATTTAAACACCTTCGATAGCAAACGCGCGTTTTTTTAGTGTTTTTTCAAAAGGCGATTTATAAAGTTAAAATAATCAATCTGAGAAATTCAGATTATACAAAGTAAGCTGAAAAGTGGCAACTTGCGTTCGAAAAAGTTTTTATCCAAAAATTTTGAAGTGGCAAAAAGTTTCTTATCAAGACAAAAAAAATTGAAAAGTGCAAATCTGTCAAAATGCACCGAGGCCCTTAATTTTAAATATGTATCTTTCGGGAAAAATTTGATGACCTTGAAATTGCGTTTTTTCTCAAGATAGAACCAGCTAATCTGTTTTGGTAAAAATACTAATAAGATTATGACGAATCGAGTTAGAAGTTATTTAACTGCCGTTGTTTAATTTTCAGCTCGAATGGCAACGTTATTCGAAATAGAATGTGTTGAAATTCAAATTATGATTAATTAAATTTTTACAAAAAATGAATCATTTCAGATTCTGTTCAACATAAGAACTTTTTGTCCTAAAATCTTGTTTAAAGTTTTATAAAATCAAATAAAAAGTTCGAAATATCTTCTTAAAAATAGTATATCACAGGAGGAGGCCAAATATAGCTGGAATTTTTTTCCAATAAATTTCTTCGATATTTGTCACCAAACGCAATCAAACAAAAGTTCAAAACAGTAGATTTGAGAAATTGAATTTTGAAATATGACGTCATTCATGACGCACTAAAAGTAATATGTAATAAAAACCTCAAGCGCCCACGCAATTAAAGCGATATTGGCTTTTCCGGCGATATGGGTAATGAAATAATTTATGCTGAAAATCGTGAAATTGCGTTAGTTTTTTCGGCGATATTTGCAAATTCGGCGATATTAGGCCGGCTATATCGGACTTAACCCTGTTAATATCAACTCTTGCCCGTGGAAAAATTATCGACATAATTTTGAGAGTGAAAAAGCACATTTGAGTAAAAACAATCAATATTTATAAGTTGTCATTTATAAGTGAATATTCATCAGTGGAGAAATCAGAAATTAAAGTGCATTTAATTTTTTCATGAAAATGAATGAAAAAATCCAAATATGTAAGACCGAAAAATTGAACATATTTTTACAAAATAAAATAATAGATTATGTGTCTCTGAATCTTCCAATGTGAGTTTCAAGTGGCGTCGAGACTTGAGGTGATTCGAATACATGCTATTATACAATATGATTTAAGTCTGGCCTCGCATAACCTTAAGTCTGAACAAAGCAATTTTTGTTTCGACGTTATTTGAAACTCACGCGAAACATATGATAAAATAAGACAATAATTAACTTATCAAAAAAATTGTTATTTTTATCGACTATTTTTGCTTTAGCAACAAAAAAGCTATCAATAGTTATCAAGGTTTTAGGGTTTCTTCAAAAAAGGTAATATTCTCACATCATAAAAATGATTGGAAAAATATCTCCGCACTGTGGGATACCATGATAAGGCGTTTAATGATATGCTTACATTTCCTATCGCACCGCAAAATAATTTTATGGATAAAATTCAAGAATAATTCACCAAAGAAGACGTATACTGCGGTGGTGTATCAACTAAGATAATATTATACTTGGATGTTTTTGCTGTTTTCCATATAAAAAAATAATATTAGCTTTTTGGTGATCATGAAAAAGTAGAAATTATAAGTAAAAAAAATATTTTGAGAAATTAAAAAAAGTGACTTAACAAGACTTGAGCAGAGTTAGTCAGCGCAATCTGAAAAAAAGCATGAATAATTCGTTCAGATAACACGGGGGAAATTCTAAATAAATACGTATTTCAAACCACGGACCTGTACTACTCAAAATATGCCTAAAAAAATATAAGTCTCTAGTAGAGACTCTCTACGCAGAATTTGACGTTACAGTTTATTATTTTTCAGGGAACTACTATAATGCAAATAAAAAGTCACCGCGAAAATGCAAGGGTATTTTTAAACTCAATAACTTTCATGAGAAGGTTCAAGAAACAAAATTTTTAAAACTAATTAAAGCAAAATTCGAGTGCCGGAAGACTTTCAACAAATTATCAGCGTGCTGTATCATTTCTGAGTCAGAAATTCTGACTCATTATTTCCTTTGCATTTTAGCGGTGGTATTTTGTATGCATAACCACTGTTTATTATCTTTAGTGGTGATAACACCCCTTATTTTATGAACAAAATATCAAAAACAGCCGATTTAGGGTCTTAAAAATGAAAAAATCACTTGTTCTAAAATACATACGGTGGTTACCACAAATCGGTTCAGATTTTTGAAAAGCTCTTGTGGTTTAATTTTTAACGATTTACTGTAAATCCCGAAGAAAATTTTTTTCTGCTTGATAAAAAGTACACGAAATACTATGTATATATGTATATATGGATAACAGACCCTCAGAGGACAGATCCTGAATATTTGAATGATACAAAGACCGCGGGATACTAGCACCCAATCAAAACTCTGGATTGCATAATAGGCCGATTTTATGAACAGATTTGGAAGAGATCAACCAATCAAATGCGAAAATTCTGCATTTTTCAAATATCCAGGATCTGTCCTCTGAGGGTCGGTAATCCATATAATATTTTTATACATTCCGAAATTTTTTTGCAATTTTTTATTTTGATACGGGGAAATTTGTTTTTTCGAAAATTATCCCTATTGCACCTTTCTGAGCACGCGTCATAACTTTGAGAAAGTGACCAATTAAATCGCGGGATTCTTGAATTAAGTCGACAATCGAGTATTGTCATTGGACACTGGCTCAAAGTTATGACGCGTGCTGAGAATGGTGCAATAGGGATAACATTCGATATAATATAATTTATATCAAATGAGGAAAAATGAACTTTAATAACTTTTAACCCATGGAGTTTGATTGTCTAAACATCACCTGTCATAAATATTAATAAACTTTTGCAGGGTTCAAAATAAGCATTTAGTTTTTAAAATGTATGTTTATACTTATTTTAACAGTATTTCACAAATCCTTTCAACATGACAGAATTCTGCTGAAGCTCCTTCTAAAAGGATTTGAATATAATCAGAATTTTGAACATTCTTGTCATGTTTAGAAATTAAATTAAAGGCTTAAAAGTTTAACGAAAACCTCATTCTCTATCATGAGACCTTATTTTAACAATAAACAAAACTGAAAAGTTAACGGAATTTGAATGATTAAGAAAAAAAATTTCGATTATTTAGGGAGAAACATGATTTTAATTGATGTTTCCCATTCATGACAAAAATTAGAAGAATTGACACATACGGTTTGAAATTGTAAATGGTCACATGTTTTCATTAATGTTGATCACAAGATTAAGAAAAAAATCACACGTACGATTGGAATTTGAAAAAAGGTCATTGTTTCAGTTACGTACATGGTAAAAAAAAGTTGGATCAGCAAAACTGACATAACTTACAGTAGTTGAACTTGTAGTTGGACTAATAGGTGGAAACATTAATTAAATGGATTTATAAACATCAAATAAATATCGAGAACACAAATTTTAGAAGGGAACGTAAATTCGGCTAATTTACAAAAAAAATAAGAACGACTTAACAACGTTTACTATTTTTAAACATAAAATATCTATATTTGTGTGTTCTCAAAGTCATCAAAATTAAAAATTCCAGAAAATTTTGCAAAAATCAAACACGAAAAATACAATCAACTTCATACTTTTAAGATCGAGCGTTGGAAATTATTCCCCCCCTCATTAATCACGTGCTTCTAAGAGAACACTTGGGAAAATTTGCGCGCCTAACATTTGCTGCTCTTTTCACGTTGATGACGCACTTTTTCATGAAAAACTGAAGCCCGCAGTGTGTGTTGTATAAAAATTAGGCGAAGTAACATTTTATCCTCAAAATCCTATTCTCGATATTGAAGAAATGTTAATAAATCAAATAAATTAACGTTTCGGTCTCTTAGTTTTACAAAGTAAAAACTAATTTATCATTTCACCGTTCACTTCCATATCTGATCCTCAAAAGCAGCAACGGGAACGTTTTTATTTTAAACTACTTGATTTTAGCTACTAATGGTCTCTAACAAAGTGGTTTTTAAGAGGCTGAGGGTTAATTTAGAATTAGCAAAGCCAGGATGGGGAAACATGGGAAGCAAAGTGAAAACTTGATCTTCAAAAAAATTACTTATTTTCAACCCCAATTTTTATTAATATCGAAAAAAATACAGATTTATGTTTTTTGTGTATTTCGTAAAATCAATAAAGTGCATGAGTCCAATTTGGACAGTAATCTCAAGTTTTTACTTCGACTCGAATATTTCAACCGCCACTCTCATTTAACCAATAGCCTTAACTATTCTGTAGTACGTTCTGATAGAGCCAAATTTCTAATTCAAATGTTTAAAATGATAGCTTGTTTCAGACTTATGGGCAGAAAATTGCAGCGGTTAATTAATCTGTGGATTACATCAAGTAATCCAGAAGACAAAAAAAATTGATTGTAAAGAAATTAAGAACAATTTACGATTGGATAAAAAATTCAAATAATATAAAGTTTGAAGCCATTATTCTGGTAAATGGTAAGTTGCAGCAACTTAGTTTCTGATAAATCAAAAATATTAATTTCTTTATATGAATAAAAATTAACAAAGTGAGCGTTATCACTGATAACTTATCAGTGTAAAATTTTAACCTGTACACTTAAAACTCGAGGTAAAACCCGAAGTAAATCCTCGAAAATGAGGTTTTTTGAAGTGGTTTTTTAGATAAAAATTTGTAATTTAAATATATTTGAAAACTGTATTGTAAAGTTTTTAAGGTCTAACTTTGGCACTGAATACGATGGCTTACAAACTTTTATTCTTTTAATAATGAGAATCTGGAAGTCTCTAGAAAAAAAGATCGCCAAGCCAGCTGAATCAGTCAGTATGGTGACTTGATGTTAATATGTGACCACTTTTTTTCCACGTGACGTCATTTCAAGTGATACTCGAAATTTAAGCTAAGAGCTATTACATTGTTGTTGGATTGAAAAATGAGATTAAAAAATCAGAAAATGTCAACTGCAACCAAAAAAAATATACTGGTTTTACTGAAACAGGTTCATGAGAGTTTATATTTTTCAACATAAATATTATTAAAGTCCGGATAACGTAGATGTTTTTTGCATCAAAATTCAGATCGGCCAGACGAATTAAAAGATAAAAATTTGAAATAATGGACGTTTCTAAATTGTCTGTTTTGAAAACACTTTCTACCGCTTACGGAGGAGTAATTCTATTGATACCAAAACTTTTTGGGCGCAGTCACAAAATCTTATTTGCAACACAGAACTTTTCGGATCTTTATTTGTGAGTTGAATTAATTTTAGCTTGGATTTTAAACTTTCGAACAAAAGGTATGAATAATGCGCTCACCATAAATTGACCTATAAAAATGACTAAAAATTGCATTTTTGAGAAAAAAATAATGATTTTGTTTATGTCTTGGGTTAACCAAATGGTCATTTGGGAGACAAAAACACTCAGCATGTGCTTATCCAAAACTTTTAAAATTAACCGTTGTCCTCAAAAATTGAAACCAAAATTTTCAACCATTATCAAAATTCAACACCAAGGGTAAAACGTCAACAACAATCCTCGACACTCCAAAATACGTCATAACCATTTACCTTCGGAAAAAGTTCAACCGGAAAATTACGATACTTTGACAAAAAAAATCTGTTTTGTTGAAAATGATAGCTTATTGGACTCACGGTAATGATTATTGGTTTTTAATCCTTCATTGAGGAGGTTACCGGGGCTAACCGACCTTAATAATTATTTGACATAATTGAAAAGTCAGCTTCAGAATTACCATAGTCGTTAAAAGTACAAATCTGTACGAAAATTCAATTACTGTTACTAAGCGTTAAAAAATTAAATAAGCGAAACAAAAAAATTAAATCGGTCACTTGATTTTTTTTGGATTTTGATTAACTTTGAGAATTTTTTTGTTCAAGTTAGTATGCTTAACAAAAAAGGACAAAATATACTAGTTTACACGTCGCATGTTCTGAGAAATTGCGATTTGTTAGCATTTTACCAAATTTGTTAACATCAGTTAATTAAACAAACAGATTTTTTGAACCGTGCTTGAATTTAATTAAACGTAGAAAGTATATCAGATCCTACGACTAAACACTTTTCACAGAATATAAACGTTTCGGATTTCATAGCAAGATATGTTTCAAAATTAACTTTGGTCTGACTCAGCCATTTCTAAAAGTCCTGAAGATCGCCTAAGCAGAAAAGTTTAAGAGCAGTCCTTGACCACTTAAAAGTAGTCCCCTTAAAGCGCGCTTAATCTCCTATGAGTCATATATAGGCTATGACCCCTTCAAGCGACAGATTTTCGAGAAAAAAATTTGTCCCCTTAAAGCGCATTTTAAAAATTATGCATTTTTTTTTGGTTTTTATCATTAGATAAACCCAAGATCATCATATAATTGTTGAATATCGAGTTTCGCGCCAAAAAGTGTGTATTTATTTGCTTAGTGGGAGTCTCAGGTATTCCTAAAAGCGGCTGTTTCAATAATTGCAACATAAAATCGTCAATGGAGTACGCAAAACGTAATGTTTTTTGAAAACACACTTACTTAAACGTCCTGACAGTTACTCAGAGGTCCTAACCAACAAACGGCCTGACTTTGGCACCTCAGTTGAGAAATTTATATCCCCTTTTCACACTATGGGTGAGATTTGGTCCGTGTCTAGTAAACGTAGTTGGTTTTCTAGTGCAATGGACCAAATATCACTCACAGTGTGAAAGGGGGATATGCATGTATAGTGCGTGCAAATATAGTCTTTACTGTACTTATTATAAACTCCTAACTTAGCTGTAGTTAATTTTTTAGATGTATTAGGAAAGCGGTTTTAAGGGTATCCCGGTCCCTAAATTGACATATTCTCGATAAAATATTAGCGAAACACGGCTTCAAGGATATTTTTCAGATTAGCCACTGTAAAACCAAATTTCACCGGAAATTTTCTTCAAAAATCTTTTTTCAAAAGTTAAGTTTTTGAATTGGGCTCAATAATTTTTCTTCTTAAAATCTTGGACAACCAATGGTTGTCAACCATTCATGAAAAATCACAGTTTTATTAGCTTATTTTCATAAAATTCAATAAAAAAGCCAAAAAACATATGTATCAAACTCCTGACAGTTACTAAAACGTCTTGGCAATTACTCAAACTTCCTGACAAAATTTGTCAAATCACAGATGTGAGACCTTTTGATTCCGTGGTGTATTTATCATCTGATATTTTGCCAGTCCCTTACCGCAATTAAAATTCATTTTTCAATAATTTCAGCGTAATATTTGAAACTAAAGAAATCTTAAAGCAAATCGTGGCTGATTACAAAAACTTGACAAAAAATCTATAAAAAAGTTGTTTTTCACTAGAAAAAATGCACCGACCCCTTAAAGCGCCTTCAATCCTCGGACCCCTTAAGGAGTGGGTGTCGCAGATTTTTGACAGTACCCGAAAGCTATTTTTGGACTAAACAGCAGTGCTGATTCCCAAAAACTTTTGCAATCTTGAAGAACAATCTCACGGTGAATTGTAATTTGACCAGTAATCTGATACAATCCACCTACGCCTACGTTTTTAAAAAGCCTCGTAAAAAAAACACTTCAGAAGAATTTTCTTTTTGGCGGCCAAAAAACGAAATACAAAAAATTATTGATATATTTATGATTTGAATTGAAAGTGGCGCTAATATTATTTTCTTTGACGCTACAGGTTAAAAATTGCACCAAAATCCTTAAAAGTGGTGAAATTTACGGAAAAAATCATTTTGAAGCATTTTGTCAGATTTTTATTTGCTCTAAATTTTGTCAAATTCTATTAAAAAAAAATGAATAAGTTGACATGGCCCCAAGAGACGCCGAATCAAAATTTCAAAAAAACCTCTCAAATAATTTGTCAAACAAGTCTTGTGCTTTCAGATGCAGTATGAGCCGAAACTGTATCTTCTAAACTGATGGAGAAGATACCTTTTGGCTGAGCCTCCCAAACTGACCATTTCAAACAATTTGGCTATAAATGAAAAGTTGACATGGCCCCCAAGAGACGCCGAAGCAAAATTTCAAAAAAAAATCTCTAATGCATTGTCAAACAAGTTTTTTGCTTTCAGATGCAGTATGAGTCGAAACTGTATCTCTCAAACTGGTGTTTTTTTAAGAAGCTTTTCAAAAGCGTAGGTGCCGGCGTAGGTGGGATTGTATTAGATTACTGTTAAATTTAAAATTACCGCGAGAGTTGGTTTTGTTAGTTACAAATGTTTTTGAAATATCACTTTTGCTAGTTTGCCGGGAAATGGCCTCGGAAGAGGCTCAAATTTGCGACACCCACTCTCTTAAGACAGATTTTAAATAATGAAAATGCGTTTTAAGGAGTCAGGGACTGTATAGTTGAACGTGTTTTTAGAGCATACAATTTTGGTCAATTGTTGTTAAAATCTCATGCTTATCTGTTGATATCAATAATGCGAAAAACAGCATCAAAATAAAATACAATTTCTAAAATTTTATTTTTTCGGAAATTTTTTTCCATTAAAATCGATTGTTTTACAGTCTGAAAATTTAGTCTGAAAATTTTTGAGTTTACGCATTTAGAACAAATTATCAAAAAAAGTCGACGATAAAATTAATCGGAAAAGAAGTTGTATTTTTAATTACATATCCTTTTCTCAACCAAAGTCCATCTCAAAAACGTTTACTATCTCTATAGCGCGTGTTCGAATTGCACTAATGTTGTCTAAGTGATTGTCTTAGTGATTGCATGAGTGATTACACACCGATCAAATTAAGTGGTCTCAATATCAAGCATCCTTGCCTATAATCATACTTAAGACAATCACTAAGAGAACATTAGTGGGATTCGAACACGCGCTATAGAGATAGTAAACGTTTTTGAGATGGACTTTGGTTGGGAAAAGGATATTGTTTATCAACGTTTCGATTTTTCATTTAGTCCTTTTCAGGATCATTTTCAGGTATTATTAATTTGTGGCTGAACCAGTTCAAGGGTTCATGATCAATAAGGGATATTCACTTTTTCAATCAAATGTGCGAACCTTAATCTTCAATCCGGAAGCTATGAATCATAGAAAAATAGTTTTCTAAAAATATTAAAAAAAATGTGTAAGGGACCTTCATAATCTTGAATAATTTGAATATCCTATACTGGATTAATTTATTTTAGAGTGTTCCAACTGTATTATATAATAATTGAGCTGCCTATTGTTTTAAATTAGGAGCTTAAAATTAAAACCATCTCTCTTATAATCAATTTCTAAGACGACTTTAAACGTTTTTTTATCTGCTCGAAATCTGATTTAAATGCTTATTTTATGAAAATAATTTTTAATTAAAATCGTAAAAACGAATTTCTAAAAACCGACGGGAAATCTTGCGACATAAGTAAAATCAGATTAACTTTGGGAAAAATTTGAAATTAATTTATATCACGAAAATACAAATTTGAGCCTATCGGTTAACCTTGGCTCACCCCAGCCAACCACGAAAAGGTTATCTCCGTGGCGTTGGGAAAATGTTGGAAGTTCAATTTTTGAATAAATACGGAAAAAAAAGTTAATGTAGCTTTAAGATTTGGTTTGTGTAAACAAACTAATTTAACCATTGGCCACTAATGCCTACTTATCGTTAATAAAATCAGCAGGACAAATCTGCAAATTAACTCGCAGAAGAGACAAAAAGGCTTTCGGATGCATTTTAAGGCTAATTAGAATGAAAAGCTCAAGCTATAATTTGAAAATTTGTTTATATCTATTTTCTTTGGGAACTAGTTAAAATCGTCTTATAGGACTTTTAAATAAAAAGAAGATCGTTTACTATTAATAATAATGGTGATATTTTTAGGGCAAATTAAATAGTAATTGATAGCGAAATAGTCAGCAGGTGCATATGAATTTTTATATGATTAAACGCTATGGACAAAATCTCAATTTGAGTCGAATAAATTTCTAAAATGCAGGTAAATCGTTTTGATGACCGAATTCTTGATGATTATCACTATCTGTCAGCAAAGGTGAAAAGTTCACAGCAGTCCACAAAAATAAGAAAATAATTATTCTAATCCTAAATTGTCAACCATTGATTATAAACATAAAAAATGACAAAAAAATATTGTGAAAAATTTTCATTATAATTTTACAGTACCAACTATCAAATATTTTGTGCCCATATTAAAAATAAAATTAACATTTTGAAATATTTATGTAAAATATTCAAAGATTAAGAAATGTTCAACTTACGAAAATTTGTATACAAATTGGAATCTAAAAAAATTATTTTTTTTTAGCAAAAACATATTAACCAAAAGTGTAACTTTGAGGTTGACTTTTGGTGAATTTTAACCAGTAGTGTATTTGTCACTTGAAATTTATGCTGTTTTGACGATCTAATCAGATGTCCTCAAACTGCTCGTTCGAAAAAGTAAAAATTGCATTTAACCCACCCGCAACTTTTGGTATTTTAAGCTTTATATCTACCAATTTACTCTTGCGAGCCCGAAATTATGAGATTGTACAAAAGAACAAGTTCAGAAAAAAATAGAGAACACTTTGTTTGCAAATAAACGGTCCGAATCCCGACTTTGCAGAATTGTTACAAAATTATCATAAATTATTCTCTAAAAGTTATCTTTAGTAAAGTGGGGTTCCTAGACCGCAATGCAAACGGAAAAAGCTCGATTTCAAAGTTCAATATTCAAATTTGAAGGTCATTGTTTTTAACCTAAAAAATTGTCGATTTTCGGTTTCGAAATTTTGACAGTTATTATTAGATAAGTAGTATATGCGGGCGGGCAAATTCACCAGATTCTGCAAGTGTTAACTAGTCAAGAAAGGCACAAATTTAATGGTGAGGAGACTTCAATGAGGTCATACAAAAATTCATACTGACTAGTTATTATTTGAAGGTCAATGTGATTTTTAGAACTTTACAACACTTGGTTTCAACTGAGATAGAACCATGTCAGATTAACGGTCAAAATCTCTAGCTTTAAGACTGAATTGTTTGCAAAACCATCATAATTATGAAATAATAAGACAGAAATACTTTACAAAACTTGGAGTTATATGGACACTTTAAGAGGCTTAACGAAGACGTTTAAGTATGTGGGGGTTTAACGTCGGAAAATTGCACTCAAAGCTTGAGTCTCAAGACAAAAAATAAAAAACAAAAGTATTATGCGCGATCCCGAGATAAAATTTTCAGAACAAATCTAAAATTATAATTAATTATAAATCTAAAATTATTAAGCTTTATTTCAAATTTTTGATTTGTCTAATGAACAAGGCTATTATTCAATAATGACTCTTGAAAAAATTAAAAATTAGGAAATTTCGTGCAACCAAATGACAGAAAAATTTTGCATCATTCAAACGGTTACGTTTTTAAGGGCCTCGGTGCATTTTGACAGATACTGTGAAACATACTTTTTTGAATGAAAATACGGTTTGGGAGAAATTCATCGAAGCCCTCTTAAATCAATAATTAATTTTTTTTTATTTCACCGAGACTTGCTCAATTGGTAAGCCAAACCTGCGACCGTTTTAATTTATTTCATTTAACTCATGAAAAACTTTTTTGATGTGCTAAAATTTCGGTTTTTTCGACTTTTTTCAAATTTTTAATTTTTAATTTTGACTTAAAAATCGTATGAATTTAAACAAAATAAATTTTCAACAGTGGACAGGACCGTATTCTAGGGCTCCTAATTAATAATAATAAAAAAATCAATTTTACTGTAATTTAGACACCTCGATAGCAACGCGCGTTTTTGGGTGTTTTTTCAAAAGACGATATAAATGAAAATAATCAATCTGAAGAAATTCAGATTATACAAAGTAAGCTGAAAAGTGGCAACTTGTGTTCGAAAAAGTTTTTATCCGAAAATTTTGAAGTGGCAAAAAGTTTCCCCTCAAGAAAAAAAAATTGAAAAAGTGCAAATCTGTCTAATGCACCGAGGCCCTTAAGTGAAGAGTTGATGATTCACATTAATTCAGTTATGATACTATCCATTACGATCCTCAAGTCAAAAAAAATATTCCTAATCTTTACAAAAAAAAAAAATTTCGGACTTGAGGATCCTAATTGATATCTCTTTACGAGGAATGTAGATAGTTTCTAATTTGGTCTAGTACATTTAGTACTTTAAGTAGTACTAATGTTCTAGACCAAATTAGAAAATATCTACCTTCCTCATATAGGAATATATGATAAACAGTGGGTGACCACAAATTGCTCTATAAAGACATTTCGAAAAACTGGGGCAATTTGTGGTCACTGGGGCGATTTATGGCAACTACGTGTATTATATATGGATCTCATAGCTAGAATATCCTAAATTTTCGCTAAACTTTTATATCGCCAGTACTTTTTTTTACATTTTAAATTCGCAACAAGAGCGAGTTTATACCGTGTTTACAAGTTACGAGAAAAAAATTAAATTTTCCGACTCAAAATAAAATCCGAAGATAATTATTTTAACATGTTTACATCAAAAAAATAAATTCAGAGTTTGTATATCAACATAAAATTAATGAAAAAATGTATGAGAAAACTATCCAGCTATGTCATTGCCAAAATTTTGCATGATTTAGTATGTAATAAGCACTTGATCAAAAGGTCACAAATGTGTCTTGAACGTTTTTAACAAGAAAATAAAAACTATAAAAAATTAGGGACCTCGGAAAGTGATCTCTTCCCGAATACAAATAGGAAGCAGAAATTAAAAAAATACAAAATTTTAAAATAAAATTTTTCAACGTAATCCGGAGGGGCTTAGTTGTGAAAGCTGCAAGGAGGGGCGGCGATTATAGGAGGGGTTATTATGTCGAAAACGCGAAATATATAAATACGAGTTTGTGCGCCGAGATTCACGGGACTGTGTAACAAAACACACGGTGCTCACTTGAATATTTTTTCTCACTTGAACAAACTTTATTAACTAATAATTTTTGAAAAAATGAAGATCAGTCACGACGGAAAAAATTCCGAAGTTATTTTGTCAGAAATATGAAGGGGATTTATGGTAAATTACAGAATTAAAAAGTGGTGTGGAATGGCAGTAAAATGGGTGCAGTTTGCAAACTTAACCAATTAAAAAATATTCACCGGGTTGGTTAACTCTTTTCATGATCGAAATATGAAAAGTGTTAAAAATATATTTGAGTTATTTCTGATGTAAATTCGAATTCTTTTTTCGAATGTTTTCTGATTATTTAAACTCCAAGAAACTTCCGGATAAAGTTATGCCATTTTTAAAAAGTCCATATGATATGGACCATATCCATTTTTACAGGGTTGACCNCCCTCTTCAAAATTACAATTTGTAGAAAATTATATTTTTGAAACGTGAAAATCATGAAAAAATTGGGACACAGCATTTTAATAAGCAGAAAAAATCTGCTGGAAATACTTTATCATGAAAACGAAACGCGCCTGACAAATTATATCAGACATAATCATATCACGTTAAATAAATTCACGAAATTTAAAATTTCAGTAAAAAGATAATTTAACTTATGTTTAAATGTAAATGGGTAGACAATACCATAAAACATATAACTTGAGTAAATTGCTGTTTAAATTTTAATCTAAGATTGATTATTTTCGGGGAGTTTTAACCTTAAAGATAAAGATATTATTATATTGAATAAGCGTAATATTTCTATTATTAAGTATATTCTTAACGAATCGTGATAAATATGTTATGAATAAAAATTTACAAGTATTTCTTTCCTTATATGATATAATTTTTATCGCATAATAAGTCTTCTAAAAAAAGGGAAAAGTTCGTCCAAAATTAATAGTTCTCTCATAAATCTGAAGTCTTTAATCACGTAAAATTATGGTTTTATAATCAAAAAACATTCGTAAAATAGTTTAGAAAAAACAATAGAATAATTTTGGACAATTAAAAAAATATCTTTGGTAAATCCCAAAAGATAAAGAGAGTATCCGACAAGCGGCGTATCTTCAGATCAAAAACTGATGCAAAGCTTATAAATTATAAAAAAATTATTTAGGGAGAAATTTTCCGAATTTCGCAATATTTTTGATTTTCAGATAACTAATTGTATCGCGTGATCTAAAAATTGGGTCGTAATTTTCTATTTTTCATAGACCAATGCCTAAATAAAAATTCAAATTTTCTTCAGTACAGTTTTGAATTTTTCTTTTATAAGCACATTTTTGTTAATTTTTATATGCTTTTGATTTAAATATGCTATAGAGCTATCAATTGTTTAAAGGGGTTGGATATGCCAATTGTTGTAATTGCTTGGTAAACTGATTTTTAATGATCTGTAACTTTTGTTTGAAATAAACAAACCTAAAACAGAAGATAAAATATTGTTTCGTAAACACTTTTATTAATATTTTATCAATCAAATTATTTTTAAATAAGTAACAAACTCGTTAAACATTTTACAAAAACGATTTTGAGTCTCTCAATTTCTCTTCAGCAGCTAAAAATTCGCAAAGTTGATATTCGAATAAATTGAAATTTTTAGAATACAACTGAAAGAAAGTTGTCAACAATTTAATGCACAAGAAATAATTAATTTACGTTCAGGTCATTCGTAAAACTAGAAACAACTGATTTTCGTAAAAATTAAAAACCGTCTTATTAAATTTTTATTAGTCGCAATCGATTTTTTAGAACCGATTAACCCAGAAATTATATTTTGTTTGTTCAATTTATCCAGCAAAAAAACTTTTTTGTTCAAGCAAATTGGCATATCCAACTTCCTTAAAATAGAGCACGTAATACATAAAAATGTCAGGATATACCAAAGACTATTGTCTATAGTGAATTAAAGTTAAAGTGATGTTACTTCCGGTCGCGCACTTTCGGTCAGTGTGACGAACGTATATTTATGGCTCAGCTTTAAATAATATTAATCGATATGAAAATTACTGGGTTAATACAACAACTCAAGTACGAGGTCTATAGCAAATACATGCCGCATTAGTTTTACGTGCCGTTAAATCATTTTGATTATTTAAAATTAATTTATGCTGACATTTTGGTAAATTTCAGCCAAAAATCCGAGTACCTCAAGGTCCGTAATGGGATCTTTTTTACGCTGAAACGTTTATTTTAAATAATGGCAAACTCAACATTTATTCACATCCGAAAAAGCCGATACCGTTATCGAGATAAGACAAAAATTGTCAATTTTTGATCGTAATCTCTCCGGAGTTTCTATCTGTTATGATGGCCGATCAAAATATTTTTTCGGAATTGTTCTAATGTTTAAGATTTCTAATTTCTGTGATAATCAAGGTTATTATTAAGGAATGCTAAGAAATTGATATTATTTTTAAAAATTAGAACAAAATACTCAAAAACTTTATGCGCCAGGCGTTTTCAGCCAAAACTCATAAATTCAGCTTGAATCAATTACGAAGCGTTAAACATTGCTTTTCTCTTAAATTAAAGAAAAAAAATCTTCTTGGACCTTGGGGTCGTTATCGATATAACCATTTCGGACAAACCACAAACTGCTGAAAATTTTGAAGAAAACTTGAATTGTTTTTTATTGAGAAAAATTAAAATTATTAGAAAGTTGACTCAAAACCGTCATTGCAAAACAATTATTCGTTGGACTTTGCGTCAAAAGTTGAACGTAAATAACTATTTTTTGTGACCACTTCTAATGTTTATGTTTTCTAATAATTTTAATACTCGCAATTACCAAGGAATGCATTCAATTTTTAAGAAATTTTGACGATTTTGAGTTCAAAAGTTTGCTGACGATTTCAAATAAAAATTTCCCAACGTAATGAAAAATTTGGACTTTTTTGCCGTAAAATTAATATCGATATTTGGCTGATGGAAATTTATAAGTTGAATCAACTATTTTTTCAAAGAGTTTACATTTTGCAAAAAATGAAAATGACCGCGGTGATAGTCGCATTTTTCTTTCAAGGAAATAATCGCCTATGTTATTTGTTTGATGCATTTTTTGCACGTGATTATTTTCCAAAAGTCAAGGGTTGATAATGGCTATAATAGCTGTCCAATTATAGTAACTAGGGCACGTTTCGAAATTTGGAAGAAGCTATTTCATCAAGTATGGGCATAGATACATTATGTGTTTTTTTACTCCGGAAATATAAAACGGCTTTGAAGCCAATTCCCGCCAATTAAAAATGGGCTCATTATTTTTTAAAACCCTGGCTATTGACGAAAACTCGGTTTTTAAAATATAATCCACCTAATCTTACCGTATTTTATTGACGACAATTGGCTTCAAAGCTGTTCGCAATTTCCGGAGAAAAAAAACACATACTGTATAAAAAATTCCAAAATTTCCAGAGATTCTTATTGGTAAAAATTCGACCACTCACTACCGCAGATTTAAAGTAGCCAAAAATTTTGCCTCTTTTTATTCATGAATATGCATTAAAAATACTTTCTGGATGTTATCATAATTTGCTAAAAAACAGGTTATTTTTAACAGTTATTATGCCCTAAAGTTCATAATTTTTTTTAATAAAATTCGCATTTTCGACTTTTTTGCATTTTTGTCTGGATAAAGGTATTAAATCTCACCTCTCCGCCTTCATCTTTAGGCTCGATCTGAAGTCCCTCATTTGGTCCAATAGAGGCTTGATAGCAATCGCAATTTCCCATAGTAGGTGGGCTCCACTCTGCCAAAATTCCCGATGTGTCGATTCTGTGCGGCACTTTTGACCCGAAAAACGTGACTTCGACGGTCAAAACTTCAAAAGTGGATAATTCTAGAAAATCTGGCTGAGGTGGGACGGTATCTTGGTTGATAGAGACTGGAATGGACCGGTAAACTCCGTCGGTATTTACTGCGACAAACGTGTAAAGCATTCCGGGTTCGAGACCGGTAAAAGTTCGGTTGTTATAATTTCCAGGGTTTACTAGTTTGCCAGCCGGGGGTTGAATTGTAATTTCTACATCGTAGTCAGAAGGTAAAAAAGTGACGGTGATCGATTCGGGATTTATATCAACTGCTTGAAGTTCTTGCACCTCCATTAAATTCTGGGCCATGATAGCTGGCAAAAGAGCTAGGCGCATGAGAGCCCACGGACTCCTTTAAATATATATTTGAGAACAATGAAATTTAGAAATCGTTATTTCTAAACTCATGCCCCAAAAAAAGAATGAAACTGCCACTTTTAGCTAAAAATAATGGTTAATTTGGACGTTTTTTATAGTCAAGTTGAAGGGGAGCCACGGCCACCACCGAAACGCATTGTTTATTGTACAAATTTTTTTCTCGCAGACATTCAATTTGAGGATAAATCAACCATTCAACAATTAAGTATTGTTCTATATCAATTATGAGCCCTAATGAGGAAATTTGCTCTAGAGCCAATGAGCAAGCTGTTTTACAGAAGCAGCGCCATCTGGCGGGCGAAGCAAAACAAATTAAGCAAATACGCAAATGTCGTACATTTTTTAATGGATCTGAGCCTCAAGCTAATTGTCACCGTGCAGTTGATGTTTATTGGTGGATGGTATAATTTGGGAGAATATAAGTCATCATGAAAAAGGGAGAAAATAGCAAACCACTTTTTACCAATGAGCGTTCATAGTCGATTATGGTGCAAAAATTAAAGGCAATTATAAATATCAAATTAAGTAAAAAAATGATTATTTTTTTACTACGTAAATAGGCCAGAAGATAATCGAGCGGGCTCATTAGTTGATGAAATTACCAACGTGAGAAACATTTTATTATACACGAATATCTCTTATTTAACCGCCATTTCACATCAACTGCATTGTAATTCATAAATTTGACAAGTTCAAGCAGAAATTATTCCTCCGATTTTTTTTATTGAAATATTTTGATTCGATTTTTTATTTTCATACATAATTTATATTTCAAATTGCCCTGATGAAAATATGTTTACCAGTTTAGCGAAGTAGACTAACTTAACATTGTAATGTGAGTCACTTGATATGGCAATTTATGTCAAATTAATCTCAATCGTATATATTATAAACGTAGAAAAGTACTTAAAAAAATTCAACGAAATAAAATTCAAGGTTGACCAAGGTTGCGAGCAGAATATTTTTTAATAATGTTCAATCTAAACAAAATTTTCTATGAATCTCGCAATTTTTTATGTTAGGAATTTAAAATTGTGATTTGATTTACTTAATATGGCAATTTATGCCAGATTTATTTACCGCATATATATAATACGTATAAAATAATTGAAAAATTCAACAAAGTGAAATTCATCTTAGCAAAAATAATTTCTCAATTCCCGTCGAGTCCCAAATTTCAATATTATTGCAATGGCATCTACCTAGAAAATTACGAAACCTCCAGCATGTCACATTTTTGCTCCCAATTATTGCTTTTGCTGAGATTAACCTGAGCCAATCAAAACGTTTAAATTTGAAGAGACGTAGGTTTTTAACAAATTTCAAAGCTCATAGATCAATCAAAGGTGTCAATCAGGTTTTTACAAAAAAATAAGATCGGGAGCAAAAATGTAACACTGCAGTGCACTGTACACTTTCTTATTTGGTCAAAAGCTCATCAGAAAAAAGTAAAAATTTCAGTTTGTTATTTAATTTTTTTACTTCTTTACTTAAAAGTTTCAAAAGATTCATTTTAAAATACCAAAACAAAAAATTGAAACTGAAAATATTTAAAATGCATGAAAACGTAGAGTTTGCATGTTCAAATTAAAACTGAAAGTAGTATAAAATTGCCAAATAAACATGGCTAGACAATTCGAACGAGGGAAATGCACTCTATAAACCTGTCAAATTATGAATGTAACTATAACGTACAAAGTGGTGGCCGCGGTGAAAAAGAATGTTTTGTTAATTTACAATAAGTGATCAAATTGGTAGAATGAACTTTGTAAAGTATTTAGCCAAATTATCATTCATTCTAAACCGCTAGTAATTTAACCTCCACACTGATTAATCGAAAAACTACTGTGAACTTTTTGTGCAAATTTGCACCTACAAATTTCATCAAGATTTTAACCTCAAAAGGGATTTAATTATAGCAAAAATCTGTGAAAATACACTTGGTGTTAACTTATTCTGACAGTGTGGAAGTTAAGGATCATTTTTAAGGTCAGCAAAGAAATCACAGGAAAAAAATAAATTTTTGTTCGTGAAATTCTTTGAATTAAATTAGGAAGACCCGAAAAAGAAAGTTCGTTTTCGTTCACCAAAATTAAATCTTGGGGTTAAGCCTCAAAAGAAATTTTGTGGGAACCAAAAAGACAGATTTTAATAAAAGTTATTTTTGGATTATAATACACGCTATATTGATTCTTGTACAGAAAGTATACTCGATTCTTTACCTTTGAACAATTTTTTAAATTGGTTTATTAATTGGAAAATTAATTAATTGAAAATTAATTAATTTGAAATTAAATTAATTCTCAGACGGATTTTTAGCATAAAAACATTGTTTTTATATAAGCATTCTTTCAGTTTACTGATACAATTTTGTGTAAAATGTAATGAGTTCTTATCTAACATGAGCAAATCATGCATGGAATTCTCATGATTATCAAAAACCAATTTAGTAACTCTAACGAACACCATATGGTGAAAATGACCTTTCGTATCAATTTTAACAAAAATTGAGTAAATTATAACTTTTGTCAGGCCTTAGAGTTAAATGTTGAAAACTAAAATGCTTTTTCATCTGTCCTGAAGCATGAGTCAAAAACGTCACGCAAAAGTAACGGCTCAGCCGTTTTGACTAATTTTTATCTTATGTTTAGCCCGAGAGATTTAAAGTTCCAGTAAAAAATTTGCGTTGACTTTAGTAATAACTTCAAACGTTAGCAAAACACTTATCCATCTATGTTGACATAAAAATTTATATGTGACTGTCTATTTTCAAAACGGATTAGTTAAAAAGTAGCATATTATCTAAAAGAATACTTTTGACAGCTTTAAAATGAAAAATGTATCGTTAATTAGTAATTAGTCATTACAAAAAGGTACTGCATAAGAAATAAAAGCTTAAAACAGTTTTGGTCTTTTCTAGTTTCGAATCTAAAATACACTGAATATCAGCAATTTTTCAAGGGTCAAATTTAAACGTTTCGTGAATTTGTAAATTCATATTCTCTAGAATTTGTGAAGATTTTACCCCACACGCTTATACTACTTAGATTAATATAAGCAATCAAACATATTGTCAACATAAATGGTCACGTGAAAAAAGAACCAAAAAAACAGCGTCAACTCTTTACAGAAACCGCCGCTTTGTATACTTTTAATCAACTCTACCGGGACTTCTAGTGATGTACCGTATTTGCGCAAATTTTGCATTTTATCATAGATGTACTTGATTTTGTGAAAAAATAAGCTCACTTGGTACAATGACGGCAAAATATCATCGTATTGCGGGCAGGACCAAAAAAATGGGAAAACGAAAACTGGGAATATGATAAACCCAAAAGAAATTTTATTTAATTTTAACGTGACATCTATCAACTTCTAGAAACGTAAAAGCCTGTCAAAAGCTCATCTATTTGAAAATTCAGGCATAAATTAAAAAGGAGGGGCTTTCTAGGGAGACTTAGTTGTCAAAACTACGGTTGCCAAGGTGCAAAGAATCCTGCTAAATCCCAGATGAGTTTGTCATTTCAATGTACCAGTTTCGAATCTCTCTGGATATAATATTACTCTTTTTAACCCCCTGGCTGATACGGGTATGTTAAGCCTTTCTGTTGTTTTTAAAAAGTTGAAAGAGGTTTCGAAATCTGATTTTTTGAACTTCATCTTTTAAAAAATGTGGCAAATTTCATCAAAATTACGCCGTAAAAGTTCGGATCTTCTCTTCTCATATTTCTAGCTGACACGGGGTTTTATAGGGCTAAAGACTTCGAAATGTGATCTTTTCTCTGAAAATATTCTCTGTAAAGGGTGGTTTTCTGATTTTTCTGGTCATTCTTTCGCATCTCTCGGGCTAAGTACAAAAAAATTCGAAATTTATTTTGTTTCGAAAAATTACCTCATTTTAACCATTTGACCAAGGCTACCTATATATTTTTTCGGTGTATTAGGGTTATCAAAAGTTTTTAGTTAGTTTTTACAAAAATTGTTCAAAAATCTGATACGTATTTTCAACGTAAAAAAATCAGAAATTTGTCAGATCAAAATGACCTTTATTTGACTTTTCAAAAGTCAGTAAGTTTTCTGTGTTTTGAAACACTCTACGCAAAGGTACAAAATAGAAAAACCGAAATAAATAAAATTAGTAGTCAAGGCCAAAAAATAGGCTAAAAAACTAGAAAATTTACGAGTTCAAGCTGAGAGGTCCGCTGAAAATCGTTTTTTGTCGCTAGGCGCCGCTGGTAAGCTAAAGAGCAAAAAAGTACTCAGCGCTAGCGTGGTGGTGTCAGGGCACTTTTTGGTGTTGGTGATGCAAATAGCGACTAAAAATATTTGGTTGAAATAATTAATCCCAGAAACATTGAATCCTGACTACTTTGAAACAATTTAAAGGTTACTATCTGCTCAAACTACCTTAAAGTAATTAATCATAAATATTATTTTAAAAAATATTTTTAGGACGAATGTGTTTAATCAGTTTTTAGAAACAAAATGATTTTATTTAAAAAATAAAATTATGGAATTTTGATATTCTAGCTGATATTTTAAAAGCTAGCATTCTCAGCCGACTTATACATTGTACATGGTGAATCACTACTAGTGATTTACATATGGATCAATTTCCCTCAGAGTGTAAATCCTAACTATTTGAAAAATGCGAAATCTGAGCATTTGATTGGTTGATTCTTTCCTAATCTGACCAATGAAATCGGCCTATTCCTATTTCCACGGTTTTGATTGGGTGCTGATATCTTGCGTTGTTTGTATCATTCAAATAGTTAGGATTTATACTCTGAGGGCCGTTGATCCATATAGTTATTCACACTCTATTAACACATCACACTATAGATATATCACATTAGAAATGCGTATAGTACCAAATATATTAAAATGGAATTATGAATACAGATAGTAAGTTTCCTTCATTAAATAAGCTTCAACTCAATGGCAAAAAGTTATAGTCTATGATTAGGGCAAATTTCCTTGAATTTTTGTTCAGAAAATTTTGCTTGAGCATATTCATATCAACTTAGTGAGTAAATAAAAGAATTTAAGTTATTTTTGGAATAACGAAAAAAAAATTCTATTGGTTAAATTACAATTTGAAATTTTTAGAAAAAGTTTGTAATTGTCGATATAATGGTGGAACCAGTGTCATTTGAAAATTAGGTTTCGATAAGCTCATTAGTATATGCTTTTGATTAAAAAACATCCTTATGTCTATTCTAGAAAGTTGTTTGAGTTCTTTGGCGCCTTATTTCTACAATTAGTAAACTTTCTAGAATAGACATAAGGATGTTTTTAATTTTTTTAAATGAAAAACATCAGTATATGATATACTGTACATCTTTGAATATATTCAGGTACATACTGTATATCTTTGAATATATTCAGGTAAGATTATTTTAAATATTTTATTTTATGTTTTAACTTTGTACTGTAGTCCTGATGATGCCGAAAATGGCGAAATATCGACTTTAAATAAATTGAAAATTTATTTGTAATTTTAATTATTTGGTGTTATTGTCAAAAATATGCTTATTGTTGGAGATCTAGCGTAAATTCACCGGTAAACGTTTTCATCCAGTAACAGGCTGCGAGAATAACCCTGGAAATCATTTTCGAAACCGGAAACATAACCTTTTCTCAAAACATCAAAATTTTCAAAAAACAATCGTTAGATCCAATTTTGAGCAATTTTGACCGAGTCTTAAAAGCAATCCGAAAATATTTAATATTTTCCCTTATGTTCAAAAAAATTCTAAAATTTGGGCAGTTTAACCGCTCGCTTTAAGTGCCCAAAATGTAATTTTCTCTATTTGAATGGCTTGGAAAAAATGAAATGTGGTCAAGCACGGCGAACAAATTTTGAGCACTGAAAGGATTCCCGTCGATTCATTCTATATCCTTCTTCCAACCCAAATCTTGAAAATGAGGGCTATCTCTTTAGCGCGTGTTCGAATCCCACTCATGTTGTCTTAGTGACTGTCTTGGGTATGATAATAGGCAAGGATGTTTGATATTGGGAGCGCCAGAGTTTATTTGTGCGTATTCACTAAGGCAATCACTCACACAATCACTAAGACAACATTAGTGGGATTCGAACACGCGCTATAGAGATAACCCTCATTTTCAATATCCACTTAGGTTGGAGAAAGGATACTACTTTCAACTTTCATGATGTTAACACTGCATTTGCATCCTTCTTTCGCTGACAATTATACCATGCTATAAGTGTGAATTATCATCACAGAATATTTTTATAAATCCGATAAATATCATATTCAAAAGTTGAACGTGCTAAGCAGTAAAACATAAGACCAAAGATTACAGTATAGGTTACAGTTATAAGTTACAGCTCAAGACAATTAATTTACTGAGAACCATTCAATTTATAAACCGTCTACTAAATTTTTGAGGACCATATCGATTACGATAAACAATCAACTTTATACTTTCAAGATCAAGCGTGGAAAATTATTTCTCCCGCTTATTAATCACGTGCTTCTAAAAACAAATCAATCGGATGACAAATTTTGCGGAGAATTGCGGGAAAACTTGCGCGCCTGTTATTAGCTCCAATTTTCACGTTTTTCCCCCGGTCTCACTTTGATGACGCACCTTTTGCATCAAAAAAGGAGCTCCTGGAGTGTATAATACAATTTGTACTATATGAGTCAAATAAAAAATCGACAAAAATTTCTTCCAGTTATTGTTACAGTGAAACCACACCACTGCTTTTACTATTAATAGTCTGGTTATCACGTGATTTTAAAAAATAGACAAAAAATTCTTCCAGTTATTGAGAGTTCCATATTTTCTCAAGTGATTTTTCTGAAAACTCAAAAAATAAAAAACACTCAATTGCGCGAATAATAATTTTTTGAAATAAATCAGTTTGATTTTTAGTCAGAATTCGTTACGATGCAACAAATAGCACAGCTGAACCATGATTATCTTGCTACCATGCCGAGTAATCAAGCCTACAGCGGGCCCATAAAGAGTTTCTCAAATAAATTTTCAAATTTCACAATTGCCAGATTAAAGAATCAAGCCTGATCATCTTATAAATAAATTAAATGTTAATATCGAATGTGTAGTTATTAAGAAAAAATGCTTTTGATTTTGGACTTAAAAATTGTTTTTTGTTTTCTCTATATTTAAGGTCGACACATAATTTATATTCAAAAGCATTTATCATTCTTTTTAAAAAAAATCTTCTTAGCCCACCAAACTGAATTACTCATTAGGCCGCTTACACACTTTTTCGCAAATTAGCAGACAATCGGAGTGGATTGGTTTGTACTTTATTTCGCTCTCGCAAAATTCTTTCTAAACCTGCTCATTCTTAAAAAATCTTGAAAATGCAATAAAAGCGAAACATGTAGATTTAAAATCTGTTGTTAATTTATCTTTCAGTTTGAAGTTCATCTTTTTAAAATTTATAACTAACGAATTTTGAAAACTGCTTACTCTCGCGCATCAAAAAGTTTTCAAAGTACGAACGCCGCGCAAAAATAAATCGATACTTTTACTTTGAACTTAAAATTTCATGAAAAACTAATATTTTGACAAGTGTACAATTGACATTTAAGGAGGTACTGGTCGCTGGAATTGATTTTTCTCGATAAAATATTAGCCAAGCAGGGCGTCGGTGATATTATTGAGATTAGCCAGTTTGTAGAACTAGCCTTTAGCTTGCGTGCAAAGATGCTGCAAAAAACTTTTTGTATGCATCACTCCCCCACACATAAGCGACACAAGAGGACCCAAGACAAAATGGTAAAATATCGCCTTCTAGGTTTTATGTTGCAATTCGCTGAATTTTGACATAACTTGTAAAAGTGGTAGACCAAAAATAAACTCGACCAGTTTTTCTAATTTCGCTCTAGTTTTATAGAATGTGAGAAAAACCACCGTTTTTTGGCAATTATTTGTCGGAAAAACTATCTCCTCCTAGGAAACATTATAAAATTAATTCATTTTTTTTACTAAGCTAGCTTATACAAATACAAACAATAAACTGAAGCACTTTTTGCGATTTCCCTAAATTCGAAATGTGATTTTTAAGGACCTACGAGAAAATTTTCGAAAAAAAAGTGCTTCGATTTTTCTGTAAGTAAGGTTAAAGAAAAGTTACTGAAACACTGATCAAAAAGTTGGCTTACGTCAATGTGAGATTTTGAAGTTTTGGTGGTTAAATTAAAGCAAACCTTATTTTTGAACTTAATTTTGAAAAAAATACTTAAAAAAAAATCGAAAATAGAGAAAATTTCGAAAATTTTTTTGATGATTTGGTCGGTTGTTCACTTGGTTATCACATCGGGTCATTTTGGAGCATTTAGATAGGCCTCATAAAACCAGCAAACAGTACCCCCTTAAGCGTTATGAGTTTATATTAAATTTTTTACCGGTTCAATATCTATAATTCACCAATGTCAAATCTGGCAGATAAACCCCCTTCAAGTAATATTTTTGTAGGAATAAAATTTTTAAAAATAGGTCGCAGTTTCATTTTGGAGGCGCGTCAGTTTAAAATTTTGAAAAAAGTGGTCAAATTTTTTTAAAAATTAGAGTCATTTTTAAGTTGGTTTATTAGTTGTTTAGTAAGTTAATAAGTTTCGTTATTTCTTAATTATTTAATCATCAAACAATTCTGGTTCATTATGAGAAAAATTAACGATTTTCTGCCAAACAAGAAGAAATATCAGATTGATTCACCGCGCGCCGTAGTTAGTGCTCGCTTTAGCCAAAAGCGTAGATGGAAAAATTATTGAACCCATTGATTAAGGGGGTAATCTCCGGCATTTTTTGCAACCATTTTGAATCATTTTTAGAATTGCCTCAAAATTGATTTTAAACGCTACTATAATAATTCAAATAATTTAAAATCGATTGATGGTAATTTCGGAGCTTTATTTTTCCAAAAAGTACTTTTTTCGTAGTGTAAAAATAAGTGGGCGGAATTAAAAAATGTGTCAATAACAATTTGAAGATTTAGCTAAGAACCTGTAATGATGGATGAATTATGTTTATATTTTTGAGCTGTGCTTGAAAACCTCGAAAAAATGCAATTAGAAAAAATTGAAATTTCCAAAAATATAATTCAGAAAAGTTTTGCAAACTTTTGAATTTTTACCTCACTTCAAACTTTGAGGTCCTCTTGGATAAAAGAGAATTGGTATCAAAACCCCGCCAAGATTAAATTATCTCTGAAATGTAACTTAGAAAATACAAATAGCAAAAATCAAATAATTATAAATTCAAAGAGAAGATGACTTTATGCCGCGACATGCCGACACTTAAAAAATAACGTTTTTTTTGAGATTTCTTGAGTTTGAACTTTTTGTTTGAAATTCTTTAAGATTCAAATGACTACACAAATCTTTGATTTTTTTGCATGAACTCTCATATTTTCGCATGTATAATGACAGAGAAGATAGATTTCTAAATTTCGAATTTTCCGATTTTGTAACCGATTTGCCGGCTGGTTGAGAGTATTTGACAAAACACAGACCCCTTGAATTAACAGTCGAGGTTTTGACGCGTCTAATGAGAATGTTTCAAGTTTTACTGACACACGGTTTTATATTTGAAAAGACCTTTCATGCGATTCTAAGTGATCCCACGGCAAAATTATTCACACCACACAATCGAAAATTCCGTAGTTGATAGAATGTCAAAAATTGAAATTCATACATAGAAAAATTGAACTTATTTCGAGGTGTTTTATGCTGTTGGGAACCTCATGAAAACCCATAGATTTTTTTCGATTATTATCTATGATTAAAAATGCCTTTTTAGTAAATCAAAGAAAAATTTTGGGGTCCTCATTAGTTTTACATATATTATATATATGAAATATAATCAAATAGAAAGGAGGCAGCATGAGGGTTAAGGGGAGCGAGAGAGCAATTCGCTGCAAATTTGGACATTCTCAGAGATTGTTTTAATTTCAATCACAAAACGGCGAAATTTGAAGATAAATGTTTGCCGTTTTATAATCCACGTAAAAATGTATTGTGAAAATGAATTTTAGATTCTGATAAGTAATAAGATTTGAATTGAGAAATTTTAAAATTGGATACCGAGTTTATTTGCGCATCTTGTAGAGAATTCGCGCAAATCAAGACCTGATCTTTTTTGGGGGTTTTGAGATTCTTGTCAAAAAAAACTAATCTAAAGTCGAAAAAAGTGATCTTTTGGACTTCGGGTTTGCATGAGAGTTTAAATGCGGCAAAAATCTAATCAGCTGACTCGAAAGCGAAGGATTTCCTCCAGAATCTAGATACCACCTTTTTGCAACGTAATTAGATGAACCGAGTTGTTAAAAATTACCAATTAATTACAGCTTCCGGTACCATTATCACCACAAACTATATTAACTCGTAGACTCGATTTCCGGCAAGTAGGACCAATTACCATTAAATCGCATTTTACGACGCTTAACCCTTGTGAGCACAGAGCCCAACTGTGGCTCCAGAATACCTAAAATCATCGAAAAAAGACAAACAACTGGATCGAGGAACTTTTGTTTCAAATACATTATAAAGAATTTAGATTCGGTTTCAAGAAAATAATTGAATTTTTTTCGAATGTTTTGTTCCGGCATTACGGGGTTGATTTATCAGGATTTTGAGCCTTGTTTCACTTCCGTAAAAATTATTTCGGAACTGGACATACAAATCAAATGTGAGATTAGCCAGTTTTTAGGAAAGTCTTTTGTGCATGCATAACAGTTGAAATAAAATTTATTGTATCTAGGGGGGGTACACCGGGCTTGCCGAAGAGCTTGCCTAAACCGAGCTTGCCGATCAAGCTTGCCGATCACCGAGCTTGCCGATACAGAGCTTGCCGAACACCGAGCTTGCCGACCACCGAACTTG
Organism: Oikopleura vanhoeffeni; assembly: GCA_004367855.1. Classification (NCBI taxonomy): domain Eukaryota; kingdom Metazoa; phylum Chordata; class Appendicularia; order Copelata; family Oikopleuridae; genus Oikopleura; species Oikopleura vanhoeffeni. Next base: position 183,802 of record SCLH01000402.1, on the reverse strand, counting down.
CCGATACCGAACTTGCCGATCACCGAGCTTGCCTATACCGAACTTGCCTAAACCGAGCTTGCCTACAACCGAGCTTGCCGACACCGAGCTTGCCATACCGAACTGCCTAAACGAGCTTGCCTACACCGAACTTGCCGATACCGAGCTTGCCGACCACCGACTTGCCGAAACCGGCTTCGAATCTGAAAATTTTCAAACCGAGCTGCCGAAAACCGAGCTTGCCGACTGAACATTTCAAACCGAGCTTGCCGAATCTGAAAATTTTCAAACGAGCTTGCCGAAACCGAGCTTGCCGAATACTTGAAAATTTCAAACCGAGCTTGCCGAAACCGAGCTTGCCGAATCTGAAATTTTCAAACCGAGCCGAAACGAGCTTGCCGAAACCGAGCTTGCCGAAACCGAGCTTGCCGAATCTGAAAATTTTCAACCGACTTGCCGCACCGACTTGCGAAACGTAGCTTGCCGAATTCTGAAAATTTCAACCGAGCTTGCCGAAACCGAGCTTGCCGAATCTGAAATTCAACCGAGCTTGCCGAAACCGAGCTTGCAATCTGAAAATTTCAAACGCGACTTGCCGAAACCGAGCTTGCCGAATCTGAAATTTTCAAACCGAGCTTGCCAAACCGAGCTTGCCGAATTGAAATTTCAACGAGCTTGCCGAAACCGAGCTTGCCGAATCTGAAAATTTTCAGAACGAGCTTGCCGAAACCGAGCTTGCCGAATTTGAAAATTTTCAAACCGAGCTTGCCGAAACCGAGCTTGCCGAATCTTGAAATTTTTCAAACCGAGCTTGCCGAATCTGAAAATTTTCAAACCGAGCTTTTCAGTCGACAAAAATGACAAATAAACATATATGATTCTTTGAACAGCAGTCAGAAAATATGTAGACATGCATGAAAAAGTTAAGTTGCTATTTTTTTTGCTTTATTAATAGATTTAAAAAAACAATCAGAAAAAATTTTGGACAAAAATTGCGAAAATTTTTTATAATGCTTATTTTTTTTTTAATTTTTCAAATTCAAAAATTTAAGTTCGGACTCAAATCTTTCCTCAAATAGACAAAACTAATTTTTATAAGTAGCTCACATTTATTCTGGTTCAGCTAACGATAATAAGCACAAAAAGTTAAACAGCTTATTAATTCCGTAAGTTAAATTGACCCAGTCTGCCAAGTCGATGCCACCCCCTAATCAAATTTGAGTTGTCGTTGACAGAGTGCACGTCGCGCCCACTCAGATCTTGATTTTTCTGGATCAAAATATCGGCCACGTTGTTGGCTTGGATCGAAATCGGGATTAGTTCAATTATTTCAAATTCAGCATCATCGGTTGAAAAGCCCCGTTTTTTTCCGGCATTTTATTTTCTGTAGAGGGTCTATTGACGGGTAAAACTTCAAAAATAATTTTTTGTTTGAACTTTTGGTAATAATAAATAAAAAATTAAAAAAAAATATTAATAACAGCAGGGTTCCGCGTATAGGTGAAATTTTTTCGCTTAAAACCTTCACCTATACGCGTACTTTCATCTTTACGCAAGACGTCTGGGAAGATATGCTCTGATTGGTCAATAAAAAACAAGCTCGGTTTGAAAATTTTCAGATTCGGCAAGCTCGGTTTCGGCAAGCTCGGTTTGAAAATTTTCAGATTCGGCAAGCTCGGTTTCGGCAAGCTCGGTTGAAAATTTTCAGATTCGGCAAGCTCGGTTTGAAAATTTTCAGATTCGGCAAGCTCGGTTTCGGCAAGCTCGGTTTGAAAATTTTCAGATTCGCAAGCTCGGTTTCGGCAAGCTCGGTTTGAAAAATTTCAGATTCGGCAAGCTCGGTTTGAAAATTTTCAGATTCGGCAAGCTCGGTTTCGGCAACTCGTTTCGGCAAGCTCGGTTTGAAAATTTTCAGATTCGGCAAGCTCGTTTTGAAAATTTTCAGATTCGGCAAGCTCGGTTTCGGCAAGCTCGGTTGAAAATTTTCAGATTCGGCAAGCTCGGTTTCGGCAAGCTCGGTTTGAAAAATTCAGATTCGGCAGCTCGGTTTCGCCAAGCTCGGTTTGAAAATTTTCAGTTCGGCAAGCTCGGTTTCGCAAGCTCGTTTGAAAAATTTTCAGTTCGGCAAGCTCGGTTTCGGCAAGCTCGGTTTTGAAAATTTTCAGATTCGGCAAGCTCGGTTTCGCAAGCTCGGTTTGGAAAATTTTCAGATTCGGCAAGCTCGGTTTCGGAAGCTCGTTTGAAATATTTAGATTCGGCAAGCTCGGTTTCGGCAAGCTCGGTTTCGGCGAGCTCTGTTTAGGGCAATGTTCGGTGATCGGCGAGCTCGGTTTAGGCAAGTTCGGTATCGGCAAGCTTGGTGGTCGGCAAGTTCGTTGATCGGCAAGTTCGGTTTAGGCAAGTTCGGTGATCCGCAAGCTCGGTATAGGCAAGCTCGGTATCGGTCGGTTTCGGCAAGTTCGGTGGTAGGCAAGCTCGGTTTAGGCAAGTTCGGTGGTCGGCAAGCTCGGTTTCGGCAAGCTCCTTTTGCAGAGCTTGCCGACAGAAATTCGGCAAGCCCGGTGTACTCATCTAGGGGCAGACATTTTTCTTAGGTAAGTGAAATATCTAAATTTTCAACTTCAAGTATCACATGAAAAAATTTAGTTATTATAAAAGTGAATTTAACCAATCAACATTGTCCACAGTTGTACTTCATTGCCATATTTACTCGAAAATAATAAAAAAAGGCCATTAATCTGCTTTATAGGGAAAAATAACATTTTTCATCAAAAATCATGATTTTTCAATCAAAATTTTTGACTTATTTAAAAATTACTTTTGATTTATGAGATATAAATCAAATCGGACAAACTATGACGTAGGCCAAATTCTTGTGCATTGTTTTCGACAGAGATAAAATTGTAGAGACAACTGTGACCGTGTATCACGTGATATACTTGCTTTTCTCACTAGTTTTTCTAGAACTCAAAATTAAAATTCTAGAATATGAAATGTCGAATGCAAAAATATGACCTTTCAACTTCCTTATGCAGACAAAATTAAAATTCCAACTGCCTTAAGCTTTCTGTGAACAACATTCAAAGTAGAGCCACAATTGTGGCTCTGGTGCCTTGGCGGAACTTTTTTTTATATGCTCACAAGGGTTAAACATTGATGACAAGACCAGTTATAAAGTTTTCGATAAACTTTAAGACAAAATGACGTTTTTTTAAATTTTTTTTACAGTACTTATTTTTTGCAATTTTTTTAAATCACTAAACAAAACATTTCATCCTGATCAAAAAAAATTCTAAGACTTTTTTCCATTACATCAATGCCCTAAAATGATCACATGACCGTATATTCAATAAATAAGGTTGGCCAAAATAGTACTGTTTTTTTTTCAAAAAATTGCTTAAAAACTTTTGAAAAAAGTGAAGGAGGTCCTTAGACGTTTTTAAGACTTTTTTACATTACACTAAAGTCCGAAAACGATCACGTGACCTTCAAATTAAGAAATGAGTTTTGGCCCAAGTACCAAAATAGTACTCAAATTACGCCGAAAAGTTTTTAGGACTAATAAACACATAATCTAAGAATTTTGAAGATAACGGCATTTTGAAAAAACGTCACGTGATCTTATTTTTCAAGAAATAAGGATTAATTTATGACATACAGTCACACCTCTAACTGGAACACCCCTAACTGGAACACTTTCTCTAACTGGAACGCTTTTTTAGGGTCGGTCTATTTGTCTCTAACTGGAACAGTAGAAAAATGTGCTTTTTGAACTGATCTATATTATGAACAGCATATATTTTAAAGGCTCCAAAGGCGAAATCCAAGATTTTTTGTTTTTCCAAAAATTAGTACAAATTATTTATGGCTTTTGTTAACATTTTAAGACTTTAAGGCGTTTGTGACATATAATTAACATTTTTTGAATTCTAGATATGGCATAGATTATATTTCAAAAAGCCTAACGTGAATAATAATATCAATAATAACTCATAAACTTATATGATATAAGCATATATAAAATGAGTGATAAAAAACTACCAAAATATTCTTGGCTTAATTTCACAGAGAAACAGCGATAAAAACAGTTCATGAGAAAAAATCCGAAAACCGAATTTCTATAACAAGTTTTTTTCAAAAAATGAGACAAAACTGCCTGCTGTATTTGACTTGTGTAATATAAATTATGTTATACACAAACTTTCTTCATTTCCAAACGAATTTGACCAACAAATGAAGCAATTTTAATATGCAATGTAGCTTTGTAAGCAAAATTATAGGGTTACTCTAACTGGAACACTTCCTCTAACTGGAACGCTTTTTTTAGGTCGGTAAAGTGTTCCAGTTAGAGGTTGTGGACTGTATTCCAAACCTTATTTTTGAATTATTTCGTCACGTGATTTAATTCGGACTTTCGTGTAATGAGAAGAAAGTTTAAAAGCGTCGGAAGTTCATCCCCATTTTTTTTATGTAAGTAGAAAACTTTTCGAAATTACCCTTTATCGGTACAATGGTTTTTGATTAATCAATAATTACCGATTTAGTTTTTTTTTATTTAAGATTTTGTTTTGTATTATTTTTGAAAATTGGACTCCGGTTAAAATAGAGCATTTCTAGAAGTCAAAACTTCCGAAAAATAATTTAGATGAGAATCAGTGAAAGGTTCGGGCGTAGGCGTATGCGTGACTCTGTCTCTCGTTCTACCACAATAAATGATATAGAACAATAATTTAACTCCCGTAGTGGCCGACAATCTCTGGACCCGTAGTGTCTTTGCGATTCATTATCACATATACTTTTTCATATAATAATATTATTCAAAGAATTTTCTACTGTCCTATAAAAACAATTTTTTTAAAAAAGTTTATAAAAAGTCATCAAATGTGAATAAAAGAATATTAAAACTCTCTCATTTTCGCCGATTCTGACAAACAAGTGCATAAAATAACACGAATTTAGGGTTAATTTGACATTTTAAAATTTGAAATATTAAACCGTCACCAATTTGGGTATGTAATCTGCAAAAAAAAATTGAATGTTTTAAACAAAATTCTCTAGTAAAATGACTCTTAAATTTTTGTGGACGATTTATTTCTCTATCTCTCTGTCGCCTACGCATTCTTATGTTATCCTTATTTCGGAAGTTTGGACTTCTAGAACTGCTCTATTTAAACCGGAGGCCAATTTAAAATGCAATAAAAGTCTTAGAATTCGTGACGATTCTTTTAAGGGGTCTTCCACGTGATTTAAGTACTTTTTGAAAAAAAATATAGTACAGTAATTTGAAAAAGTACTCAAATTACGTCTAAAAAATTCCAGGGTCAACTTCAAACGTTTTTAGGACTTTTTTCACATGACACCAAAGTCCGAATAAAATCACGTGACGAAATAATCCGAAAATTAGGTTTGGAATATGTCATAAATTAATCCTTATTTCTCGAAAAATAAGATCACGTGACGTTTTTGGAGAATATTATTATGTTCAAAACTCTTGTATTAGGTGTTAATTGGCCCAAAAAAATTGTCGGCGTAATTTGATATTTTCCGATTTTGTTATCGACAAAAATGTATTTTTTAGTCAATTTATTCGACCCGACGAGATTGCCGCGTGCGATTACGAAGATTGGGAACAAAATGTATTCTTTCAAAATTATTTCATTTCCAAGCACCCTGTACTTTTTCTCTTTTTAAATTTTTTTGTTTGAATACTTCCTATTTATATGTCTGAATTTATTTGGTCAATACCAAAGATATGTTTTATAAGATGTATTTGGTAACATCGATTCGTTTTTTGGCTATTTCTAACTAAATTTAGGCAGGAATATATAATAAAGTTAGAGTCCTATAGTTTTTTTATCTAATAATTTGTTTTAGCACAACAATTTATGTACATCTTCAATTTGAAAAATAAGATTATTTTTTAATGTCTGTTTTTCAAGATTGATGCGCTGATTGAAAGTAGTAGTTTTCGCACCCAAAGTGATTTTTTTTTGTTTATCTTCGGAACAATATAACTTTAAGTAGTCACTGTTGGGTAAATTACGAAAGAGCATGATCTTGATGACGTCACTGCAAAGCAATCTAAAAATTTTATTTTTGCAAGTTAGATAATTCATCTGTGTGATTCACCAGCTCTCATTTATCAGAACTTTCTCATCAAAAATTAATATTTAAATTATCTAACCGCTGATGAATCGTGACATACAAAAACAGACGGAACTGTTAGTCAAACCAAAAAAACCATTTGAAAATGTATTATGTACATATTAAGACATATATATTTATATGATGCATTTTCTATATAAAAAAAATCATTATCTGGTCAGTTGTTGATACTTTTTTTGGTTTTTTCTTCTTTTATACTCAATTTTAATTTGTTGGTTACTTTTCACAGTAAAATAAGCCTTTTTTGAACCAGACTTTTTTCTCTCCGTGCCCGAGTAGATGATTTCTGATAATGATATGTGGATTGCCGGGATTTACTGCCATCAACTACGGGAAGACTTTAATAAATATATTTATAATTTCAAATACGTTAAGTAAAATACGTAGATGGTCAGGCATTGACTTGACGTTCTTTTTTCGTACTTGATGGTAAAGATAAAGAAATAAGCAGGTGTAAATTGTGATTTAATATAGTAGGTAATTTGAATTATTAATATTTTTCCATATAAAGCCTGATTTTCCAAAAGTTCACCAAAATTTAAGTATTTAATTAAGTATAATTATTAAGAAACATAATCTGAGTACTAAAATGTGATCACGCAGTAAAATCTAGTTTTTGTAGACCGTGTACTGTTACGCTGTCATTTATATCAAACTTTATTCCTTGTATAAAAACTTTAACTGTTACTGGATTCTGTTGCAATAATCAACTCTCTTGCGAAAGGCTTTATCATTGCACCTCGATATGTTAAGTTTTTGAGGTCAATAAGCATTGTAGACGGTCTTACCAAGGCTGTAAATAAAAATGTTATAATAATAATAATAATAATCACGCATGAAATTTACCGCCTGAATTTCAAAAGGCGTCCAGACCAAAATTAATTTTAAAAAATAACGCAGGGCTAGAACACAGTATGCGTTGACAATGCGCAACACACGAGCTTTTGGCCAAAATTATTGCTTATTGTCTCACTGTGGTCCATGGGCATTAGTTCAGCCCAATATTTGCATCAATTTGGCTTAAAAGTGTTGTTAATTGCTCTGACTGGTGTTCATTGCCGACACCTACTGTATACTTATCGATCTGAATTTTTGAAAAATTGCATCTTTGGAACCCGTTTTAAATTCGTTATCTTTTTTAATCTGTAAGATAAAGCCTCAGCACTCTGTAAGCGGTTATATCGGATTTAGTCCAACGAATCACTTTGGTATCGACGATCGATTTGACAACTCCACGGACATCGCTTCTGCAGCTGTTTTACGTGACGACAACGCCTAGGGCACCTGCTGTTGATACGTCATTCTGTACAGAACTCCCTGGTTGATGATTATCAAAGCTGACGCTGTATTGCGAAGCAGGCTGGTCGACCGACGACAACGGTGAAAATGAGCCTGCTGCTGGTCGACCCAGCTATCATTTCGAGACTGAGGAGGATTCCGATGAAGATTCGACACCGGGCGATGGTTACAGTTCCCGCTTCACTCCTGGATCACCTCGTACGCAGTATTCAATAATGAAGCCGAATCAACCGCGAAACTGAATGATTAAATTGGTGAATAAAAATTTTGACTATAAAAATAAGCAAACGGAATATCTTGAAGTACATCAAGGAATATTTCTCATATTGGGAAATTTTTTGGAGCATTTCTTTGTGGTCAGCCCACCACGCCGCAACCTCACTTGAGTTATCATGTGTCAAATTCTGTTTGATTGTCAAAATCGCAGAGCATTATCTATTTACTTAGTTTTTCAATCTCTTCGGAGGCGTGGGTTCGAATCCCACTTTACGCATCAAATGTTGCGAGTAACATGCAATAGTGAGACTTCAAGTTTATCTTCTTGTTTATTAACTGTGATAAAAAGCTGAATTATTTTTTCCTGCTACCTGCCTTTTATATAAAAAAAGGCAGGAAACATCAGTCGGAAAGACAAATTGCATTGACCCGACGAAGAGACTGAAGACGCTCCGCAAATTCCGTGACATATGTTTGGTGTAACGGCAACCGCATTATAACCATTTCGCAATTTTTGTACAAAAACACCCAAATAAATCTTTCCATACTAAAATTTAACTTAAGGGGGTGGAGGGGGGGACCTTTTTCGCATGTTTTGACTTTGAGGCAAGATTGTGAGAGAATAAAACAAGAATGGAAGTCAAATTAAAAAAAATATATTGATCTTCAACAATTTGAGTCAAATTGAGAAAGAAATTTTTTTTCGGACATATAATTTAGAGCTAGAGAGCAATAATTTTCAAAACGCAATATCTATCTCCTCCTGGTTTTTCATTGTATTAATAGTGTAATAACAGGTATGGGATGATTTTTGATTTATAAAAACGCCCCTCCAAATTTTTGAAATTTACCCTAAATGCTCTCGAGCGCCAATTTACCCGCTTTTTTCAGCCATTTTCGAAATCTATCCCCTATCTCAAATTTTTCGAAAAATTTAGAATTTATTTCAGGATCATATAACGCATGCACTTTCGAAACTTTTTTCCTCCAGATTTTGCAATTTCGGCACTGAGTCTCTCACAGTAACATACACGTGAGCGCTAGAAAAAAAGACTGCAAGTGAAAAATATTTTTTTTTATTTATTTTTTTGAAGATCAAATTTACTAAGTCGGGCCTGGAGAATTCTTTTGTTAATAGAAGTTTATAATAACAAAAATAAACTTTCAATTCTCCAAATTATGAGAAAATTTTCAAATTTTGAGAATTCTAGAGGAGAACGAATTTTTCGTAAAGGCCATTAATTTTCTCATAGTAACTTTATTAGAAAAAATATAAATTTTTGCAAAATTAAATGTTCCAAACGGCTATAAAAGGTCGTCCCCTCCACCCCCTTAAGGCGGTAACCGACACGTTTTACCTTTTTTAAAACGCCAGTCCTGTTCTAACCGACAGCCTGCCGATACTGATATCTTGGACTATAGTTGATTTTTGTCTGAATTTTTCAAAAAAATTATTTAAAGGTTTTTTGTATGATCTTATCGGTCGTGATACTGGTTAAAAAACCCGGTTTTTGACTAAATTCGTATCATTTTATTTAGTCATGGAATGTCAAAAATTTTTAATTTTTATAACGCCCACTATTAATGGTTTTTTAGGAATTAAAGTGGAATTAGAAATGTAATTTTCGGTCTATCTGCTCAAAATCAACAAAAATCACATGTCAAATTGACTTTTTTGGGTGTATTGAGTACTTATTCAATTTCATTTGAAGAACTGATGTCAGATTTTTTTCATAAAAAAGCACTTTTTACAAATTGTGTGTTCCAGGTTAAAGTGGAATTCTGTTTACAATATCTTCTATGGTTTGCTTATGTGAGACGTTCAAAGTTTCGGTTGTGTCTAATTCGCCAGATTTCCCAATTTTTGATCGATTTTAATTTTTTTTTGTTTTAAAATATTTATCTACTTATTTTTTCTTATAGCTTACATAACAAGAGAACCGATGCCGAAAAAAAATAATAATTCTGATATGGTCTTCTCAAAATACAGCACGATTTCGAAAAAAAATACCTAGGAAAAATTTAAATTTTTTGAAATTTTTTTGTTCGAAATTATTTTTTTTATTTTTTGGCGGAAAAGTACGACCTCTTGTAATAGGTACAGTCCCTGACCCGTTAAAAGTAGTCCCATTAAAGCGCGCTTAATCCCCTATGACCCCTTAAAGCGACAGATTTTCGTGATAAAAATTTGTTCCCTTAAAGCGCATTCTAAAAATTATGATAAATTATAAAATTTATGTACTTTTTTTTGCAGATTATCCTCAGATAAACTCGAAATGTTCTCATAATTGTTGAATATCAAGTTTCGCGCCAAAATATGTGTAGTTATTTGCTTAGTGGTCGTCTCAGGTATTCTTGATATCCTTTTAAAAGCGAATGTTTCAAAAATTATATCATAAAATCGGAAATTAAATACGCGAAAACGTAATGTTTTTTAGACTGATTTTCTGACAGTCAGAAATCCCGACAGGATCTGACATCTTATTTCAATAAAAACTCATAATTACTAGTATTTTTTTTTATTTGAGAAGTATTTGATGATACGTGTATTTCAATAACACACTAACATACTCAAACGTCCTGACAGTTACTCAAAGGTCCGGAAAAAANCTCGCAACACTATTAGGTCTGAGATCATTTGATGAGGCACCACTTTTTGATCTCAAGTTCAACACGCCCAGTGTGAGCGTTTGAAAAAATTCAAAATATGTTTTTTTTCTTTTTTAGGTTATCTCTTTACCAATGGACAAAATTTTTTTTTGCGCTATTGCCATACGTAGATCTCTCAATTTTCCACGATAATTATGATTAATTGGGGCTTGCATTCCTGAAGCATTTATAACATGCTTAATTGACTTCACGCCACCCGTGAGCAAACAGTGAATCGAAAGTCTGACAAAGTTCTTATTTTTTGGACGAATAGTTGGAGAGACATTTTTAAGGGAAATCATTGCGTACTAACCCCTTAAGCATATCATTTTGATTTAAATATCAAAACATATCTCTGGGCTGAAAAGAGAAGCGCTCCTGATGCTAGCAAGGGGTTTGGATGCTTTCACCACTCTTTATTAATCAAATAAGAGTCTAAAGATATGCAAAAATCATTTTAAAATTTCACTCTGTTCTTTTACAATATAGTCGCGCTTTCTGTCCCAAATTGATCCGATTACAATTTTTAATTAGACAATTTTTAAATTTCATTTTTGTAATTTGAGAGTAAAGTTTATACATTTCACTATTTGTATCATCCTAACAAATTTTTATCATTCACTAATTACATTTCACGTTTTTGTATTGAGTAAAATTTAAATCCTATTTATATACATTTGACAAAATTTTATACATTTCACTTGTGATACCATTTCCTATTATACATTCACTATCACCCGGCTATGACCTCTTAAGATGTGGCACGAGATTGCTCTCTTTACACCATTAGTGAGTTCTATAACCGGCTTCAGAAATAATTATTCTTTTCCACAATACTTAGTACAACTTTTAAGAAGTCAGTACTATTCAGAGCATCTATACTCAACCCACGCTCAAAATGGTTTTTGTAGCGTCTCTAAAGCACTTAAAAGCCTACTCCTCATTCATCTATCACCACTTATTATTATAGTTGGCACATTTTTGAATGGAACCTATAAATCACACCTCATCACCAACACGTCGCTTTTTTCAAAATTTTTCTCTAGGGTCAAAAACAGCTTTATTAGGAAGGAGCCTCACCGGCATCAAGCCTACCTCCTCCTTGAAATATGTAATTTTTTTAATTTGTGCTTCAAACTTCACCCCCATTAACTTTATTTAATGTTTGACCGTCGTTTTTTCGAATATCCTCTTAAAGTCTCCAGGGAACGAACTTACGTACAATTTCTAGTTTTTCGTTAAAATATTAACTTAAATTTTCATAACAACCTACTTTTTTGGATAAAATTCAAATTCATAATAATAATCCTAAGCTCTTACAAACACTCAGTGGAAATTTTCTACAAATAACCCACTGCAATCAAACAGTTTTTCTAGCCAAAATATACGGATTTCACTTTTTTATGAAAAAATCTCAAACCTTACTTTTTTCTGGTTTTTTGAAAAAAATCAAAATTAAGAAAAATCCTACGCTTTAAAAAACTCAGTGAAAAATTCTCTACACAATGGGGTAATCAAAAAAGTTTTCTGAGAAATCTCAAATATCGTGCCCCACATCCTTAAAGCGACAGATTTTAAAATATGAAAATGCGCTTTAAGGAGTCAGGGACTGTAATGAGCCGTCCGGTTTTAAAAAAAATCTCCATCGGTTTTTAGGCGGTAAAAATGAAACTCAGAAAAACAGTTTAAAGTCGGTCAATTTTCTTTCAAATTGAATAAAACAGACTAATTATGAAACGTATGATAATTTTCAGATATATGTTGCCAAGCTCGTTAAAAAAGTTATTCTCTGTTGGTTTTTATAAGTAAAATAGGTTCGTTTGATATAATTTCCCAGCAAAGTGACATTTCTGATGTCCACGCCTACGCGGGACCGAATCAAAATGAACCAATTTGATTGGTTTAAAATATTGTATTTTATGGATTGTTTTCTTTCAGCTGAATTCAAGCATAAAACAACAATTTTTTTCAACGCTTGTTTCATTTACACCCACAACCCCCTTATGGAATTTTGATGATAAAATTGCGTGAGCGGAACAACTGAAAACGCAAATTGATTTTGGCCGACATCATTCGATCTCTTTTTTATTTGTCTTAATCGACGTGGAATTTTATTTGGTATCCGACAAGCATGAACTTTTGATTGAGCAGGCATGAGCAACTTCTTCAATTTTCAATTTAAAGCTTAAAATGCAATTTTACTCAATAAAATTTGTTCGAACATGTTTCATTTTTTTCTCAAAAAATTCTCCTTAAAATTTTGCACAAGTCACCCATCATCAATCGTGCATAACCAAATTAATTTAAAAGTCGATTTTTCGCCCGGTACTGACTAGTTATGATTTATTACTAATGGTAGATAATGAGTCATTACTGATGACTGAAACATTTAAAAAACATTTTGTTTGAATTTTTTTGACTCAAAAGAACATTAATTTAACACAGGAACCTTAAAAATGCTATCATTTGTTATTTTAGTACTTGATAAATATTATAACCACGAATACTGGTTAACCACGCAAAGTGGTCGAATTAGTGCTCTTAAAATCATCGAAATATAATAATTTTTATTAGAGTTTAACCACAGGGAAATAATTTTGTAATCATGGTTTGAGATTTCAAATCTCACGTGATACCGGGGGATATGCTCATATTGATTAAGATTCTAATTATATTTGAATTGTTTGAAAATTGAAGAATCATGATAACCTTAAAACGAATTGCTTGATTTTTCCAGAAAAAGATAATTTTGCTAAACGCAAATTGAAGAAAATTTTCTAAATTTTTTTATTGTAAATGCTTCTTTAATTATAGGACTAGCACTTTACAATATAACAAAAAATCTATCGAATCATTGGAATCGATCGAAATTACCAAGTTTTTATTCAAGTTTTAAGATCTCGGACAGCCTATTTTTCTAGAATAAGTAAATATTTAAGTGAAATCTTTGTTCCAGGCTTGTAAAATGGATGATTTTTGCGTCGGTATTCCATCTCCTTTTTGCATATAAAATCATGTCGACGATGATTCATTTTACAATCCCGCTTTGTATCATAGACTAAAATTCATTACAGTCACTGACTCCTTAAAATGCAAAAAAATTCCAAAAAAAATATGCATTTTAAGGGGATCAAAGGGGATTATGCGCATTTTAAGGAAAAATGCCTCTTTTCTAGAGAAAAATTGTTTTTTTCTTGATATCTTTATGTTTTTTCGATTCTTTGAATAATTCTTTACAAAATACGAATTGTCGTTTGCTGAATTTCTAGTTTTAAAGACTTAAAAATTTGATTATGTGCATTTTAAGGAGATGCATTTCAAGGGGTCAGGGACTGTACTCTAGATCTTTGTTCGTGTTTGTAGTCAAAAACTTTTGTTTAATAAGTGAAAATTTCAGCGGGCGCAACTCTAGCCATAGATTATGGGCCATAAAAGTTCTTTTTATTTTTCAAATTTTTGTGATGAATCAAACATTTTGGCTATGTTGGTCTCCAGCAATGATTTTTACATCGCATTTTCAAATGATAACAGTAACATGCGGGTTAGAGGTTTTGTTCAGAAATGTATTCGGAAAAGTCCATTGTAATCATAAAATTTGTAGCCATTACCATTATCTATTAAGAATTCACAAACTTGTTAAAACCGCAATGTGATGTTTTGCTAACATCGCTATTGAAGATAGAATCATTAGTAACAGTGAAAATGCACTTTTACTGATAAGAGTTTATCTAGTGATAGTAAGTTTAACTAGTTTAGAACTCAACTGCATGGAAACATGGTTCAAATAAAGTAAAACTTGAAGCAAAACTCATGCACTATGATTTTTGCGGCAAATCAAAATTGCCGATTTCTTTTTAGCTCAGAACCATTCGAAATAAAGAATTTCATAAGTCAAAAATGAGGAGTGACCCCTCAGGGGTCGATAGTGAAATGTATAAATTCAGACATAAACAGGCAAGAACAAGAATTCTAGAGCACAAAATTCCAATGTTTTTGCTGGATCAGATTATTGAGATCAAATTCTTCAAAATGATAAAAAATTATTTTTTTGCGCCACCCAATTATTTTGAAAATGCAACGACATCATGAAAAATAAAGATTTTGGTACATTTACAAAATGTTTAGCAAATTCATATTTTGATGCAAAAAAATAATATTTTTATCATTTTGAAGAATTTGACCTTAATAATCTGATCCAGCAAAAACATTGGAATTTTATGCTCTAGAACTCTTGTTCTTGCCTGTTCATAATCAAAATCTCAAATTTATACATTTCACTTTTTATACATTTCACTATCGACCCAAAAATGAATACCGATGTTATTGGCTTTGTAGACAATTTTGGGAAATAATGGGTGAATAATGTACACTAAAGGCGCTAGGAGGCAAAATAGAGATCAAATGTATTTGACTTTAGCTCTCTTAGCCTCTTTCTAAATAAATTATTTACAATATGTGCCAATCAAATTAATACTTTTTTTTGAGTTTTGCAATCCCTTATTTTTACTCCTCAAAATAATCTGACATTCGTAAGTTTTCGGATTTCTCTTTGCTATTCGCATAATCACAATTCTTATTTCAGTTAGCTGAGAACCTGTTCTGAAATTCTTAACTCCAAGAATGGTCCGAAATGTATAGGCTTTACAGTAAAGCCTTTGCACTTTATTAATTTTATTGTAAAAACTTGACGTTTCGTTTCAAAAGTAAATTGTTTTTGAAAATATAATAAAACTGGAATTTTAGCAGATACACTTTATCCTGTTCAGAATGAAAAAACCCAAAAACGAGAGAGATGAGTGTGGTGAAGAATAGGGATATTTAGCAATGAGTGATTGTGCGGGTCGCCTGTCGGTCAATGAGCGACGCTTATTTCCCTGTCTAGTACATTCTTATCGTTTTTGGGTCCACTCAATCTGAACAGGATATGTTTCTATGCGAATAGCAATCGCTTATTTGACCATCGTTCGAAATGTGTAGGTTATTATTATTATTATCGCTGGATTATAAATTTATTATAGGGCTTTGACTCAAAGCCTTTGAGAGTAGGAAAAAGAGAAGGAAAAATTTCTCACTCAATTTTGAGAATTAATTTTTCGAAAGCGAGCTCAATTTTACAGGACACAATTTCTGAACATTGTTTCTCGGTATACGTCCTTCTATTTACAAATCATCTTAGTAAATAATATTTATAAATGTGCGAATTGATCACCCTGAGCAAAAAAGGGATATAATTTAAAATGAAAACTTGCGGCCTTTCTTGTTTTAATTCGATTGTTCTAGTACGATTCACGCAAGTACTAACGAAATTACTTTGACAAATGAGCTGTTATCCGGTGACTGTCGAAGTTTATTCAATTACGAAAATGCTGTTGTAACTAGAAAGAGTATCATGTTATTTAAATGAAAAACTTGGGGCTGAGAAAACAACACTTTTTATGACCTAAGATATTTTAAAAAGACGGGTAGCCCCAAAACGCACGACTTGAGCGCGAATGACAAAAAAGTGTTAGAGTGGTGCACGAGTGCCTAGAATGACAATTTTAAAGGGCGCACTTTTGGTCTCAGGCTATTTTAATAAGGCAATTTTAAGTTATTTTTTTAAGAATTTATTAACAAGTTTCTTGACAAAAGAATATACCCATTTTTTGACTAATTTTAGACATTTTCGAAATTTGAAGTTAATTTTGATATCAAAAGTTTAATATATAATTTTGCAAATTTTTGCGTTTTTATAAAAATAAGGTTTGAATCTCCCAATTGATGGGCAAAATTCAAAATGTAAGCAGTAGGTCATATAATTCGATGAAATTTCTTATATTGTATAAATGAACAAGAAAATTTATAATTCGATCTAAAGTTCAGATAGTATTTTGTGATCGAAGATGGTCATTTTACCATCTGCAGACAAATTATGTGGAATATCCTTTTATCACTTTTTGGTTAGAATGCGTAGCCAC